>JACEVL010001007.1:0-346697 GCA_020284085.1 Aporrectodea caliginosa
TTCCTCCCTTCAACGTCCGTCCCTCGCTCCCCGCACGTCTCTCGCGGCGATCGTGTGTGGCTGACCTACCCTTCCCCTCCCCATTCCCTTATAGAATGTAGAAGGACCGACATTTTCGTTTTGTGCATTATCTCGCGTTGCTATGACAACGTCTATTATTGATTATTGCGATGACGTGGAATGACGTAAGCCATATTGTCTATGGCAAAGAAGACGAAACAGCGTAACAGGCCATCAACGAAAAACTACGCTTCAAACGCATGCATAGAGATTTCTGTTCTATTACATTATTAATATCCCTATTTAAGTCATTCTTAATTAGATTAACTACAGTTTGAAGATAATCGTAACCATATTATCGATATTATACGTTTTCTCTTCGCAAACATGTTTACTCTTTGTTTAAGACTATCAAAACCATATCTACATTTTCACTTTGTCTGAAGACAATCGTAGCCATATATCTACGTTTTCTCTTTGTCTGAACTCTGAAGACAATCGTAGCCATATAGCCACGTTTTCTCTTTGTCTACATTGTCTGAAGACAATCGTAACCATAGGCAATCTACGTTTCTCTTCGTCTGAAGACAATCGTAACCATATCTACGTTTTCTCTTCGTCTGAAGACAATCGAACTATGTCTACGTTTACTTTTGTCTGAAGACAATCGTAACCATGTCTACGTTTACTCTGTCTGGAAGACAATCGTAACCATAGGCTATCTACGTTTACTCTTTGTCTGAAGACAATCGTAACCATATTTCGTAATCGTAATTCGTAATCGTAATCTCCAAACTTCTAAAGCGCCACTCGAAAGCCAAGCGCAGGGCACCAGCTTATTCACGAGCGCTGCGTCTAATCAGAGGGGTTGTCCAAAAGAGTAGTCCGGAGGGAGGTCCGAGTCCGGTTTCCAGGGGATCAGAGAGGGCACAGCAGATGTTAAGGCGGTGTGTCTTTTAGGTCGAGGATTGGAAGGTACAGGATCAGATGAGTCAGGATAAGAGTTCTTGAAAAGCAGAGACTTTAGTTTCGAGTGGAAGCCTTGGGGGTGATGGATAGAGGAGCCTGAGGCAGATGATGGTGGATGATTGGCGATGATGGTGGAGGAACCGAAAACGTGCGGAATTCAGGAGGTAGATCGTTCCAGAGACGCGGCGCATGCAGTGTTGGATATTGCTCGGTTGGAGAACTTGAGATGAGTAGTGACCGGGGGTCTAGAAAGAGTGAGAACGGAGGATGATCGGGTAGAGCGGGTTGGCTGGATGGTGAAGAGTCTCGCGGAGATATCTGGGCTGGGAGTGTTGTAGGGAGTTGTAGGTTAGTGATAGGACTTTGAAGTGAATTCGCTCTGGGATTTTTAACCAATGAAGTGATTTGAGGATTGGAGTGATGTGATGATGCTTGGGCGTTCTGGTGACTAATATCATAAATCTTTCACTCTCTTCTGGCAACTTCCCAATGGTCTTCAAGCAATCTCTTGTTACTCCACTTCTGAAAAAATCAAATCTTGACAAGGAAAACCTATCTAATTACCTGACCTATCTCCAACCTTTCCTTTCTATCTAAATTAACTGAACGAATTGTCCTTTCCAGGCTAAACGATTACCTCTCTTCTAACTCACTCCTCAACCCCCACCAATCTGGCTTCACTAAACACCACTCCACAGAAACTCTACTCGCCTCTCTGTACAATAAACTGGTCTCTGCCGTCAGCCATCAGCAAGTCTCCTGCCTCTGTCTCCTTGACATCTCTGCCGCATTTGACCACCATCGATCACAGCCTCCTTCTTCATCGACTTTCATCTTGGTTTGGCGTCTCTGGTACTGCTCTATGTTGGTTTCAGTCCTACTTGTCTTCCAGATCCTTCTCTGTTAAAGCATCCAGTCATTGTTCGCAACCCCTCCCGCTCTGCTGTGGTGTCCCTCAAGGTTCCAAATTTCTGGGCCCACTGCTCTTCATTCTGTATACTACACCATTAAGCCAACTCATAAAATCCTCTTCTGTTGACAATCGTAACCATGTCTACGCTTTTTCTTTGTCTGAAGACAATCGTAACCATGAATACGTTTACTCTTTGTCTGAAGACTATCGTAACCATGTCTACGTTAACTCTTTGTCTGAAGACAATCGTAACCATGTCTACGTTAACTCTTTGTCTGAAGACAATCGTAACCATGTCTACGCTTTTTCTTTGTCTGAAGACAATAGAACTGTCCTACGTTTTCTCTTTGTCTGAAGACAATCGTAACCATAGGCTATCTACGTTGTCTCTTCGTCTGAAGACAATCGAACTATGTCTACGTTTACTCTTACAATCCTAACTATGTCTGCTTCGCCGAATAGTGTCATTTCTATCAACGAGGGACTGCTTGGCGGTAGCGTCATCGTGTACTGCGAGCGCTGTCACCTGGCGTCTCTCCATCGCATCGACGCAACTTGGTCTATAATTATATACTCGATGGACATGATGCGGCTGTCGACTGTGGACGGGAATCCGTTGATTGAGTTCCACATAGTATTTGTGCGTGTGCATGGTCCGCCACTGCACGGTGACCCTTCTGATTCAATGTGTATTGTTTTGCCTACTGAGGAAACTCCAGTTCTTAATAACTTTTAACATCATGTAAGCTTGCGTAAAGATTGTCTCTGATTAATTTGATTTCGGAGTGGAGCGAAATCAACGCTTAAGTACAGCGGCAATAACAATTGCAATTACAATAAGTTAAACTCGATTGCTTGAGATAATTGAAAGTTGGAAAATTGACACATTTTAAAAACATTCATGCCAGTTAAGCTTTGACTCGGGGATAATCATAATTGAAAAGTGAAAAGTCTGTTGAGTAAAGCTTCCACAGCTGATAGATTTGTGCAGGAGATATATTTGCAAATGCGTCTTTCAACAGATTCTTTGTTTCACTCGGTCCCGATTCATGACTTGGAAATTTGACTAAGTGTTCTACTCCAATTTGCTTCAGAGCTAAATCTGCATCTTCTGACAGTGTCTCGTACTTTCCAATCAGATCATATTGAATAAAGCAGGGGTGGCACAGCTTATGGTAAGACCTCCAGTGGTGATCAAACGGAACAGATTTTGTAGTCTGAGGATCGAGAAGGTAATTCACAAACTCCTGAAACGTCACGTCTGCACCTTTTTCGAGCGAAGCATTGCTTGCCCTGTACAGGCGGACTATCAGCGTTCTATAGTGTGAGGTAAAATGAATTGTTCTGTTAGAAGCCGTGACAAATTTATCTCTATAGGCGGACAATAGGCGTTCCATTGGTTCTCGGACAAACATGAATTTGTAATAATTGTCCAGGCGGTATCGAATCTCTTTCGGAGAATACTGAAAAAGTCTTCGCATGTACTTTTGTTGATAGGTGTTGTGAACTAAAAAATGCTCCAGATCTTCAGGATTCGAAACGTTTTTTAGTTTTCCTGAAATAACCAGCAATATTCGTTTCCAGCTAGTGCAGGCGACCTTAGGAATCTCGCAATACAATAGACGCCTTGTATCGTCGACGTAAACGAATTGAAAGTCGGAAGGTACTAATTCGTTCTTGTCGTGTCGTGTCTTGGTGACGTCTGCTGGAAGGTTTTTGCACACATCAGCCACGAACTGTTTACGTGTCTTTTGTCTGAGTAACACCGACTCGAGTGAGTTGACCTTCTAAAATAAGGAATTTTTTCATTTAGAAGAGAAAAGCACAGGAATCAAGCGGTATTTTTTTTAGCTGGACTGTTGTTTCTTGGAATAAACTCTTTGGTGAAGTCGTTATTATTCTCGACAAGTTTAGCCTGCCATGAGCGATCCTGACAAATTGATACTAGATCGTTACAGGCAAATCTGACTAAATAAATAAGTTAGGCCCCAATTTACAATTTCTATCTATTTCGAACAGAGACATTATGCCTAATTCCGCTTTTTTCCCCTCAAAAATACGCTTTTCATTCTGTCTAAAAAATTAAGAAACTACTTAGAAGGTTTTTAAGTGTAGCACATGTGCGAGAGTTCAGCTTATTTTAAATTTTAAACTTATTTGTGTTTAGTAACTTACAATCTCCTTGTCCGCTTCTCTGTGTCTAAAGCTGCACCAATATTGACTCAAAATGAAGATACAGAGGCAAAGCGCAATTGCCCACGATGAAGACCTCAATATCTTGATGAATCTGAGACGCATTTTCAAGTTGGTTTTCATTCTGCATAACAAAATCATGTCTATTATGTTACTAAACAGTTTCTAGTTGCCGTATCGATTACCAGTAATGCAGATAATACTGAATCACAAAGCTATAGGTGTGTCATTGGGTGAACCTAAAAGATATACAATTATAGCGTTCAGCTATTAGGCCTATATAGGTTTATCAGTCTCACGTTTTTATCATTTTATTTGCAGGCGATAAATCCATGCAATAAATTAATGACTGTATTTGACAAAAATGACAAAAATAGGCCTACTGAAAGGAATAAACGAGTATAGGCTTGCTCTTCAGCCTTTACTGCTAGGTGAGGTGACAGTATGTTGTGATTAACATTGTTCTATAAGATCCGATTACGTTTTACATAAACATATTTGCACACAAAGTTTACAAATAATATTACTACACACATTACCAATGACACGCCGTGTGAGTATTGACATTCGAAATTAATCAAAGTATTATTACTGTTAATAAAATTTGCAATGCGTGCACGGTCACACCGAAATGTGATCATATGATGCGCGTAGGCTAGGCCTATGTGAAAATTGTGTTCAATTTTACCGGAAAATATTCATCTCAAAATGTTTACAAAGTGACTTTTAATTTTAACATAAGATTATGATAAATACCCGGTACGAACAAAGATACTTTCGTAGTCCACTGATTTGTCGAAGCTGACAGAATTGTGGAAATAATAATGCTTTAAGTAAAGAAACTAATATAACACCGGCTTATGAAGGCGCATTTGCTATTTCAACCAAATTGCCTATGCTGAATAAATAATCCCAAAAACCTAACACTACTAGTAATACCAATCAATTGGCAATAAAAGCACATCTGCTACATGAGGCCCAAGCTAACAGTCAGCTCAACGACGCTATTGTCATCGATTTTCCTGAGATGATCCACTTCTAACATTGAGAAACAGGTAGCATATAAATATTATGTACAAATTGTAGGTCAACATGTGTGCCTGCAGTGTACACTAGGGTGTCCCAAAAACACTGAAATGTTGAACGTTTACATAATACTTGATTGTCAACCTGTAGAAAGTTTCTATAGGACTAATTATTATATTATATAAAGCTACAGCTAATTAGGTCAACATTTATGTGTCTCTCAAGCGATTCTGAGTTAAGCTTTGTATTGCTGAATCATACACATACTATTAGTTTACCGATGAGAGAAATTTTATCCCAGAGTATCTCAGGAACTACAAGCAACAGCTAGAGAAGTGATTTTGTGTCTGTATGGTTTCCCAGTAGAAGAAGTCAGACAAGCTATTTCTAACATTGTAGGACAATCGGACGACCTTCATTTTCAAGGCCATTTGACCTCTATTATCAAGTATTAATATTTCGCTATCGGTGAAGGATATGGAGAAGGCCTTAGTCCAAGACTGAGGTCAAGCAAACTCAACAGAGTTTTAGACACCCTGTAGGGCATTACCATCGCATGACTTTGTAGTACAAGGTCTCTCGACCTGTTATGGGTAACCTTAATTGCTTCACAGGAACTACAGTGGTATAAAGCACTGCCTCGCCTCTGACGCTGTTGTGACCGTCCGCCCTATGAGCTTGGCCCTGGGACCTTGTGGCCTTGGATGTCGTCTAACCGTCTCCGTCTCAGCTTTTCCCTGGATGTTGAAAGTTATGATGTCCTTGATATTCAAGAGACAATAATTTTAAATTTCTCTGCGTCTATCTCGAGGCCGAATATTCTGTTGGCTTTTTTTATAATTATAGGCCTACGTGGCGTAATATCCTGTAGTTTTGCTCCTTTTCTAATGAAGCTACTAATTCCGTCAGCAAATCGAAGGTAATTATTCATTTAATTTAGCCGTCCATTTAGTTTGATTTCTGCTTCGGTGTTGCTTGGGCTGAGTGTAATTACTGATTCTAACAGTAGTTTAAGCAGGTATGTCGTTTGGATGCATCTTCCTGAATTCCGCACTTTTGCGGTTCCTCCACCTTCATTGCCAATCACCCACTATCATCTACCTCAGGTTCCTCTGTCTATTACCCCTCGGGATTTCCACTCAAAACTGGTCTAATCTTTTCAAGAATTCTTTCCACGACTCGTCTGATCCTCCAATTTCCAATTCTCGACCTAAACGACACCCACCTTAACAGCTACTCTGACCCATCTGCTCCTCTGACCCAAAGGCAACCGGACTCGGACCTACTTCGGACTACCATTTTGAACAACCCTCTTACTCGACGCTGCGCTTGTGAATAAGCTGGTGCCCTGCGCTTGGCATTTCGTTAGCGCTTTACGATCCTGATAAAATTCCGGTTTTGTCTGGTAATATTCTGTAATATTTACTACCCTTTGGCGTTTGACAATTTATAATATAGGCCTACCTGTCATATAGTTTTGACCAGTTTCCTACATCCAAACCATTAAATACTAGTATTTATTAAGTAATAGCAAAAGATTGCATTTTATTACTTAATTACTAGTATTTACTGGTTTATAAATCCGCTGAAAAAGAATAAATCATCTCGGATAAAATCTTTCTAAAGTTAGATGCTTGGTTCAAATAAATTGATATTTACAAATAAAATTAGTTATCTGAAACTTAGCATTAGACTCTTGATGCTTTTCTGAAGCCTACATATCTTGATATGGGCATGTGCAGAACTATGTCGACCTTAGGCGTAAAATAATGGTCTTCTGAATCGACCTAGCAGATATTGATTTTTCTAAAATAAAAGCCCTATCAATCAATCAATCAATCAATTTATATAGCGCCTCTTCAAGGTTTCTACTCAGAGGCGCTCCGAAGCCAGGCCCGATCATAGAGAAAAGTCTTCAGTTGTGTATAGAAGGAAGTAAAATGAGTACGAGGGGATAAGCGAAGGAAGGATGGTAAGTCATTCCACGTTGTTGGACCAACGATAGAGAATGCTCGGCGCTGCTTAGTAGCAGTGCGGGCAAAAGGGACCAAAAAGTCACCCTAGAAGAGGAACGGAGGGCTGAGCGACCTGTGAGAGAAGAAGATAGAGTAAAGATAGAGCGTAGATAGCGAGGAGCTGAACCCAAGACACATTGCCAGACAAGGGAGCAAAGCCGATACAGGATACGATGCCGGAGGGGAAGCCAGTGGAGGGTGTGATGCATGTAAGAAGAAACACTGCCATAGCGAGGAATGGAACCAACAAGGCGCGCCGCAGACCGCAAGACCCTCTCAATGGAGGACAAGTGGACTTGGGGAAGACCAGTGTAGAGAGAGGAACAATAGTCTAGGCGAGAGCAGACGAAGGCATGGATAAGAGTGGAAGCAGAAGAGGTTGAGAGAGAGCGAGCAATAACCCTTAGCTGACGAAGATGGTAAAAGCAGGAGCGAGACAATGAGGAGAGGTGTTTGGAAAAGCTTAGTTCCTGATCAAGAATGACACCGAGGTTTCGTACTGAGGTAGAGAATGTAATCAGAGGAAATTCTACTGCAAGAAGATTAAAGTCCAGTTTTGCAGCTGCTGGCGGGTGCCCAGCCATATGAACTGGGTCTTAGTAGGATTGAGTCTCAGGCGATTTGAAGAAAGCCAGGCAGAGAGAGTGTCAGTTGCAAGAGACATCAAGCGAACAGCACTCGCAGCATCACTTGCAGAACAATGCAAGTAAGATTGGAGATCATCAGCGGATGAGTGGCTAGAAAGAGCACAGGAAGCGAGGACAGATTCAAGATCGGCTGTGAAAAGAATATAGAGAAGAGGGCCAAGCACTGAGCCCTGGGGAAGGCCAATAGGCACAGGGATCCAAGGGGAGCGCGACGAGCAAAACACAGTAGATGAGGAGCGATCAGATAGATATGAGGAAAGCCACTGAAGAGGCAAGGAAGAGATACCAAAGGAAATGGAGAGGCGACGCAGGAGAAGATCATGGTCGACTGTATCAAAGGCTGCACTTACGTCGTAGAGTGCAAGAAGAGTAAGATTTTAGAGTTTATATATCTGGCCAGCGACATTTTATTATCCTTAGACTACGAGCAATCTTTAAGAGTAACAGATGTTTACAATGATTGATATACATTAGCTTGCTAAGATTTATGTCCGGGCTTTGTGCAGATCAGCTCAATTTCACGTTTACGGGGTATACGGTAGGCTATTCGTAGAAATTGGATCACTAAGAGAAATTTCCAGAAGCTACAAGGGGGTTCAACTCTCTTGCGGGATACATAACAATGATCGTTAGATATCAGCATTGTTGCACATATACACTGCATTCATTGTAATGGCTTCCCGTTGATAAAAGAATGCATTTTAAGAACTACCTCATGCATGTAACTCACAAAATGCATTTTAAACAGCCTGCCTATGTTTATGCTGCATGTTCATCTCCCAAACAAATAGATATTGCACTCGTTGACTTTTCGGCGTTACCAGGGTTCCATTGCATTGTGAGGCTGTGAGCAGTGGGAACGCAAGCAAGGGATTTCGAGAACCTACCCACTTTAACCTCTCGTGTGCTGCGAGCGCTGTCACCTGTCGTCCTTCAAACCTTTAGATGTCACTTGGTCCCGATATTCTGGGCATGATGCTGTCAGCCGTGGACGGGAATCCGTTGATCGAGTTCCACGTATGTGTGTTTGTGTGTGTGTGTATGCGTGTGTGTGTGCGTGTGTTTGTGTGTGCGTGTGCGTGTGTGTGGGTGGGTACGTGGGTGGATACGTGGGTGGGTTGGTGGATAGGCCACTGGTGTCTCTTCTAATTCTGTGTGTATTGCATTGCCTACTGATGAAACTCCAGTTCTTAATGGCACTTAACATAATTTAATTTCATATAGGCCAGTGCAAAGATTGCCTCCGATTAATTTACCATTTGTGTGGCGCTATATAAACTGCTAACTACAGTAACAATTACAATTGTATAATTACCCGATTGCTTGAGATAATTGAGAGTTAGAAAATTGACACATTTTACAAATCTTTATGCCAGTTAAGCCTTCTATTAGACACGTTATTAATTGAGCTGAGGGTAATCATAATTGAAAAGTGAAAAGTCTGTGGAGTAAAGTTTCCACAGCTGATAGATTTGTGCAGCAGATATATTTGCAAATGCGTCTTTCAACAGATTCTTTGTTTCACTGGGTCCCGATTCATGACTTGGAAATTTGACCAAGTGTTCTACTCCAATTTGCTTCAGAGCTAAATCTGCATCTTCTGAAAGTGTCTCGTACTTTCCAATCAGATCGTATTGAATAAAGCAGGGGTGGCACAGCTGATGGTAAGACCTCCAGTGATGATCAAACGGAACAGATTTTGTAGTCTGAGGATCGAGAAGGTAATTCACAAACTCCTGTAAGGTTACGTCATCACCTTTTTCGAGCGAAGCATTGCTTGCATTTGCCCTGTACTGGCGGACTATCAGCCTTCCAAAGTGTGAAGTATAATAGCTCGATTTATTAAAAGCGGAGGCAAATTTATCTCGATATGCGGATAATAGGCGTTCCATTGGTTCTCGAACAAACATGAATTTGTAATAATTGTCCAGGCGGTATTGAATCTCTTTCGGAGAATATTGTTTAAGGGTTCGCATGTACTTTTGTTCATAAGTGCTGTGAACTAGAGTATGCTCGAGATCTTCAGGATTCGACATGTTTTTTAGTTCTCCTGAAAGAACCAGTAATATTCGTTTCCAGCTAGTGCAGGCGACCTTAGGAACCTCACAATATAATAGACGCCTTGTATCATCGACGTAAACGACTTGAAAGTCTGAAGGTACTAGTTCGTTCTTGTCGTGACGTGTCTTGGTCACGTCTGCTGGAAGGTTTTTGCACACATCAGCCACGAACTGTTTACGTGTCTTCTGTCTGAGTATCACCGACTCCAGTGAGTTGACCTCCTGAAATAAGAAATTTTTTCATTTAGAGGAGAAAAGCACATAAATATAGCTGGTGTTTTTTTTAGATGGACTGTTATTTCTTGGAATAAACTCTTTGGTGAAGTCGTTATTAATCTCGACAAGTTTAGCCTACCATGAGCTATCCTGACAAATTGATACTAGAGCGTTACAGGCAAATGTGACTAAATAAATAAGTTAGGCCCAATTTGTAATTTCAATCTATTTCGAACAGAGACATTATGCCTAATTCCGCTTCTTCCAAAATACGCTTCTGATTCTGTCTAAAAAATTAAGAAACTATTTAAAGGATTTGAAGTGTAGCACATGTGCGAGAGTTCAGCTTATTTTAAATTTTAAACTTATTTGTGTTTAGTAACTCACAATCTCGCTGTCCACATATCTGTGTCTAAAGCTGCACCGATATTGACTCAAAATGAAGATACAGAGGCAAAGCGCAATTGCCCACGATGACAACTTCAGTATCTTGATGAATCTGAGACGCATTTTCAAGTTTTCATTCTGCATAACAAAATCATGTCTATTATGTTACTAAACAGTTTCTAGTTGCCGTATCGATTACCAGTAATGCAGATAATACTGTATCACAAAGCTTTTTGGGTGAACCTAAAAGATACAAGTAGTTCATCTATAGGTTTATCAGTCTCACGTGTTTATCATTTTATTTGCAGGCGATAAATCCATGCAATAATTTAATTACTTTAATTGGTTCCGGTGTCCCGAGATATTCTATCCCCCCTAAAGCATATCCCCCGGATGAAATAAACCGGTTTAGAGTGTCCGGGGATAAACCATTCTATCCCCCATCGTCATACGCATCACGATAGCCAAGACGAAAATCCCATCAAAATCACCAAAAACGAAATAAATTAATTTCAGGTCGATGTACAAACTAAAGATACGCAACTTAAAATATTTTAGGTGTACAATAAATCCAAACAGTACGGCTGAATAGGCCTACACTTAGAAACCGTCAAAAATGCAAACTGAACCGAATACTCCATTTCGCTAAAGGGGATAGCCTACTCATGTAGCCTATGGGGGATACTCAATTTCGTGACACCGGCCGAGAGTATTAAAGTAGCCTACGCTTTCGTTAACGCTCACGGATGGAGGCATTAAAGCATTTCATCGTGGCGCAGAGACGTCCGAAGCTATAGTGCACACTTATGCAATGGAATACAATCACACTAATCTAATTTTAACCTCAGTTTACATGGCACAATGCCATGATTAGGCTTACAAGATTTACTTTACATTCTGAGTATTTATTTTTTTAACAGGCTGTAGGCTATTTATTTACATCAATTGACGCTTTAAAACTGGATGTTAATGGAGACGCACACAATGTAAATGACAACAATAGGCATACCGAAAGGAATAAACGAGTATATATATATCTATAGGCCTGAGCGCTCTTCAGCCTTTACTGCTAGGTGAGGTGACAGTATGTTGGGATGAACATTATTCTATAAGAACGGATTACGTTTTACATAAACAAATTTGCACGCAAAGTTTACAAATAATATTACTACAAACATTACCTATCACACGCCGTGTGAGTATTGACATTCGAAATTAATCAAAGTATTATTACTGTTAATTAAATTTGCGCACGGTCACACCGAAATGTGAATCTGAGGCGCGTAGGCTATTATGTGAAAATTGTGTTAAATTTTACCAGAAAATGTTCATCTCAAAATGTTTACAAAGCGACTTCTAATTTTAAAATAAGATTATAATAAATACCCGGTGCGAACAAAGAGACTTTCGTAGTCCACTGATTTGTCGAAGCTGACAGAATTGTGGAAATAATCATGCTTAAAATAAATATAGGGCCTACTAATACAATACCTGCTTCTGAAGGCGCATTTGCTATTCAACCAAATAGACACAGAGCCTATGCGTGAATTTATAAATCCCGAAACCTAACACTACTAGTAATACCAATCAATTGGCAATAAAAACACATCTGACTACATGAGGCCCCAGCTAACAGTCAGCTCAACGACGCTATTGTCATCGATTTTCCTGAGATGATCCACTTCAAACATTGAATATAGCCTATGTAAAAATTCTAGGTCGACATGTGTGCCTGTGTAGTACACTAGTTTGTCCTCAAAACACTGAAATTTTCAAAGTTTACATATTATGATGACCACACTCTAGAAAGTTTCTACAGGACTAGTTATTATATTGTATGAAGTCACAGCTATGTCAACATTAAGGTGTCCCTCAAGCGATTCTGAGTTAAGATTTGTATTGCTGAATCATACACATACTATTTCGTCAGCAAATCGAAGGTAATTATTCATTTAATTTAGTCGTCCATTTAGTTTGATTTCTGCTTCGGTGTTGCTTAGGCTGAGTGTTATTACTGATTCTAAAAGTAGTTTAAGCAGGTGTGTCGTTTGGATGCATCTTCCTGAATTCCACACTTTTCGGTTCCTCCACCATCATTGCCAACCACCAACCATTTTCTACCTCAGACAGTCACACTCCTCTATCTATTACCCCTCGACGCTGCGCTCGTGAATAAGCTGGTGCCCTGCGCTTGGCTTTGGAGTGGCGCTTTAGAAGTTTGGAGTCTACGATTACGATTACGATCCTTACTACCCTTTGACATTTGACAATTTATAATAATTATACCTGTCATATATTTTTGATCAGTTTCCTACATCCAAACCATTAAATACTAGTATTTATTAAGTAATAAAAAAATGCATTTTATTACTTAATTACTAGTATTTACTGGTTTATAAATCCGCTGAAAAAGAATAAATCATCTCGGATAAAATCATTCTAAAGTTAGATGCTTGGTTCAAATTAAATTGATATTTATCTGAAACTTAGCTTTAGACTCTTGATGCTTTTCTGTAGCCTACATATCTTGATATATACATGCATGTGCAGAACTATGTCGACCTTAGGAGTAAAATAATGGTCTTCGGAATCGACCTAGCAGATATTGATTTTTCTAAAATAAAAGCCCTATAGATTTTAAATATCTGGCCAGCGACATTTTATTGTCCTAAGACTACGAGCAATCTTTAAGAGTAACAGATGTTTACAATGAGTGTTAGCCTATACATTGGCTTGCTAAGGATTTGTGTTCGGGTTTTGTGCAGATCAGCTCAATTTCACGTATACGGGGTATACGGTATTTGTAGAAATTGATCTACGTTATCTCAATACCATTGGTTAATGATTTTCAGCAAACTTACTAATGTACCTTGCTTTTTTGGGATCACTAAGATAAATTTCCAGAAGCTACAAGGGGGCTCAACTCTCTTGCCAGAGCCATAACAGTGATCTTTAGTATCAGCATTGTTGCATCCACATTGCATTCATTGTAATGGCTTCCCGTTGATAAAAAAATACATTTTAAGAACTACCTCATGCATGTAACTCACAAAATGCATTTTAAACAGCCTGTCTAGTGTCTATGTTGCATGTTCACCTCCCAAACAAATAGATATTGCAATCGCGGACTTTCTCGGCTTCACGTTCAAAGCTTTGAGATTCGTTACTCTGCTCAGCTAGTTGTGTCAATTCTTTGATGTCATTCACGTCTATTGCTCATTTCTTTCAAATTGCATAATTATGCTGCCTAACGTTATTTTGGCAGCATCTCTCGGATTTCAACCTGTTTTTCTTTCTATTGGATTATATTTTACACATTGCGATTCAACTTATAATGAATTGCACCTATTGCTTTCTTTGGCATTGTTGCACCAGCGTTGTACGTAGTAGGGGCCGTCCATAAATGACGTCACGCACCTATGGGGAAAAGGGGGTCAGGAAATTTGTGACGATGTGTGACATGGGGTGGGGTCTGAGTAGTGTGACGTCACACCAGGTCTATGTTATTAAATTTAACAATTAACAACAATTTAATTTTAATAATAACAGCACTAATTTTGAGGATTAAATTTTCATTATTTTTTTAATTATTTTAATGTATACGGGCACCATTATTAACCCTTTGGAGGTGAGGTGAAGCATTGGAACGTTTCAGGTGAGGTGGGTATGACATACCCCAACATATGTTTTACTTGCAGGTCGCAATATCAACTACATAACGTTAATTGCGAGTTAAACTATAGTTTTGTAGCCAATTATCAGCTCGACTGTTGATTATTGGGAAGAAATAACTCCGGTGGCGCTCAAAACTAAAGCGGTCCTCAACAATGGCGTCTTCGTGGCCTTTGAAACATGTAACGTTTGCGACAACGTGACATAATACCCGTATTAAAAGATCAATTTTACATCGATGCAAAACTATGTAGGCAATCTTATATCTTATATCTGCAATATCTTCCATTATCGCAAATTTCTTTCTGCACTGAGCCGTTACTTTTTTAATCATTAAAATCAACATGTATACGAAAAATTCTAATTTCACTTGAATATGCAACAAAATAAAAAAAATGTGCGTCCAAAAGTATCTTAAATTGTCCTAAAGTTTCCGTATTTCACATTCACTAAGGTAGACAAAAATAATCCAAGCTGAATCCACTTTTTCCGTAGAAAACGCAGCGTAGAAGAGCTTTGGGGTATGTCATACCCAGTTCACCTTCAACGGGTTAATAATTTTCTAATTATTTCAATATTTGGTCACCGTTAGATTTTAAAATATTCATGCTTTCGCTATTTGTTCCATGAAGGAACATTTTGCTTCGCCATGGAAATTGGTTTTAGGGGGTAGTCAGAGCTTTGTGACGTCATTTCAGAGGGTCTTACTTTTTGTGACGAAGTGTGACGAGGGGAGGGGGGTTAAAATCGGCCAAAATAGCGTGACGTCATTTATGGACGGCCCATAGTCGTTGAAATTGCTGCGATGTTATTGTCTTTTAGGTTTACAAAGAGTGTTCTGTCGGACTTCACTGAAGCAAAATTCGGTCTGCGGGCCAGAATTTCTCTAAGCCAGTAAGGCGCTACAATGTTATGACATCGTGCAACATTTTGTCATAGATGGGTTCGCTAGGTGTCGTGTTTAAATCCACTGGTTTCATCTGGTAGGTTACAATAATTATGCTCAGCGATTGTGTGACCTGTTTATTGCTCTATAATTGGAGTGTGTCCAAGTCGAGGGAGATACAACAGTAGGCCTTTATTTCGGTTTTCACTGTTGAATGTTGATGTCCAGTGGTCGCCACGCAGCTACTTTCTTGTCTCTTGTTCATAATTTCTACCTTCCATGCTTTTCCTGCGTTTCATACTAGTGTATTGTTACCGCATAGATTGTATTATGCTGGATACGATAGAATGCATATAGGCCTACGTTTGGTAATAAAATAATTAGTTAACTAGATTTTTGCCTGTCCTAAGACGGGCATTGACAAAACGGCAAATCATTCGGCAAGTAGTACTTATGAAATTATTTACAAAACGGAAAAGCAGTTTTTCATAACGCGTGTTTCAAATGTCAGTTTCAGTTACGTGAAAGTATTTTCAAAAGGTCAATAAATTAATTAAAGCCCTATAAATTAACAGATATTGCTTCCATGAGGATTTAATATACTGAGGAGCAAAATAAGAGCTTATAAGTCGGCAATCGAAAGCCGTGAATTCAGTCACAATCTGACGATTAATTTTCGTAACTTCAAAACATAGAAATGTCAGACGAAAACATGGACTGGGGTTAATTTTAGAGAAATAATTTTCATAATTTCAACAAAGAAATCTAATACGAAAACATAGATTAGTGTTTTATGAATAAAATGCTTGGTCACCACCTATCAAAGTGTCCGGTACTCGGCCGCTATGTGGCACTCGAGCGCCGCCTACTTAAATCAGGTGTGCGTGTGTGCATTTCGAATACTCATTGGAACTGCATTCCAAATTTTTGGACCGTTACAGCAAATTGAAAATCGACGATAATTTGCAGGCCTGCGTGCATATGACACACATAAACCAACAGAAGTTCACGCATAATGGCCATTCACATCGACGACCTTAATAAAAAAAATCACCAGACCTGGGACTGAAAAATGAAATCATGAGTTGATTTTCTGAAGAAGCTCCAAGATGCATTCTTCTACAAGAGAGAGAGACTGTTGTAAATGTTTTTGCTTGTGTTTGCACCACACACTTAAACCAACAGAAGCCCTCGTGTAATGCGGAGTGCGGCTTCGTCACGACAATGCACCTCGCCTTCACATCCATAATTGCAAAGGCCGCAATCCACGAATGCGGCTTCGAACTGCTTAGTCAACTCCCCCCTATTCTCCAGGCCTGGCCCCGTCTGATTTTCATATGTTCCGAATTTGTGAATGGACATGCTCTTCAAAGCGTTAAGCGACGAAGATATCGTTCAGACAATAAATGAGTGAACAGCTTGATGGAGATTTCTTCGTGGACGGTGTAAAGGCAATCGAACGTCGTCGGGGGCAATGCTTTGCACTTGGTGGAGACCATGCATGTTGATAAACTGTAAAGTGATTTTTATTAAAGTTGTTTCTTGTATGGTTTTCTCATTACTTATTGATGTTAAAGAGGCTTCTATTCTGGAGTAGGCTAACTGTTTACACAGTGGTGCAAAACACGACCAATCTTCCTGCAAACAAGTCTTCCACAGAGTTTGCCAAAATTGTGCCCACATTAGGAAAACACTGGCAATCTCTAACCGGTTAATTTCTTCCGTAACGTTTTAGCCTTAATATGGAGACGCTCAGATTCTAACGTAAACCATTAGTCAACGCTTCCAGCTTAAAGAAAACGTTTAAAATATGTGCGTGCTGCCCAGGACGTAAGCTTTACCAAATGTGGCTAACCGGAGCACATAATTTTGATGGCGCTATCTTAAGAGTTCTGACATTCATTTGCAGTAATAAGTAAATAAGAGAAGCGGAAAGGAAGAATTAAATAAGCAAGTAAGTAAGAATGAGAAGATGAAGAGAGTAGGAAGCCAACGAAGAACGACAGACCTAAAGAAAGAAGGACCCGCAGTCTAACGGCAGAAATAGGTAGGAATTAAAGAACAAAAAACAGACGAGATTCTCGGTTACTCTCTAGATGGACTTGATTCTGGATAGTAAACAAATATTTCTTCGCTCGCTCTCTCCGCTCTCACATGAAAAACGGGCGTAAACTCAACAAAATCATAACTAGCATATTGGGATTAACAAAATCGCACATTTGATAAATGCAAGCATAATTCAAATGTTAGGAAAAGAAAATGTCACATGAATAAAGAACGCTTTCAAGCCCACAAGTTCTACGTACATTTGTCGTGTGCTGCGAGCGTTGTCACCTGTCGTCCTTCAAAACTTTAGATGCAACTTGGTCCCGATATTTTGGGCATGATGCTATCAGCCGTGGACGGGAATCCGTTGGTCGAGTTCCACGTATGTGTGTGCGTGTATGCGTATGTGTGTGTGTATATGCGTGTGTTTGTGTATGTGCGTGTGTGTGTGTGTGTGTGTGTGTGGGTGGGTGGGTGGGTTGGTGGATAGGCCACTAGTGTCTCTTCTAATTCTGTGTGTATTGCTTTGCCTACTGATGAAACTCCAGTTCTTAATGGCACTTAACATAATTTAATTTCATATAGGCCAGTGCAAAGATTGCCTCCGATTAATTTACCATTTGTGTGGCGCTATATAAACTGCTAACTACAGTAACAATTACAATTGTATAATTACCCGATTGCTTGAGATAATTGAGAGTTATAAAATTGACACATTTTACAAATCTTTATGCCAGTTAAGCCTTCTATTAGACACGTTATTAATTGAGCTGAGGGTAATCATAATTGAAAAGTGAAAAGTCTGTGGAGTAAAGCTTCCACAGCTGATAGATTTGTGCAGCAGATATATTTGCAAATGCGTCTTTCAACAAATTCTTTGTTTCACTCGGTCCCGATTCATGACGTGGAAATTTGACCAAGTGTTCTACTCCAATTTGCTTCAGAGCTAAATCTGCATCTTCTGAAAGTGTCTCGTACTTTCCAATCAGATCGTATTGAATAAAGCAGGGGTGGCACAGCTGATGGTAAGACCTCCAGTGATGATCAAACGGAACAGATTTTGCAGTCTTAGGATCGAGAAGGTAATTCACAAACTCCTGCAAGGTCACGTCTGCACCTTTTTCGAGCGAAGCATTGCTTGCCCTGTACTGGCGGACTATCAGCGTTCTATAGTGTGAGGTAAAATGAGTCGTTCTTTTAGAAGCCGTGATAAATTTATCTCTATAGGCGGACAATAGGCGTTCCATTGGTTCTCGGACAAACATGAATTTGTAATATTTGTCCAGGCGGTATCGAATCTCTTTCGGAGAATACTGAACAAGTCTTCGCATGTACTTTTGCTGATAAGTGCTGTGAACTAGAGTATGCTCAATATCTTCAGGATTCGAAACGTTTTTTAGTTTTCCTGAAATAACCAGCAATATTCGTTTCCAGCTAGTGCAGGCGACCTTAGGAACCTCACAATATAATAGTCGCCTTGTATCGTCGACGTAAATGTATCGGAAATTTGATGGTACAAGTTTGCTAGTGTCGTCTCGTGTCTTGGTGACGTCTGCTGGAAGGTTTTTACACACATCAGCCACGAATTGTTTACGTGTCTTCTGTCTGAGTAACACCGACTCGAGTGAGTTGACCTCCTGAAATAAGGAATTTGTTCATTTAGAGGTGACCTGCACAGGAATTAGTCGAGGCGCGCAGAGCCAAAAAGGCTTCAAAAAAGCGATGTAAGCGGCAAGTCATGTTCATTTTTGGCAACATACTTTTTATACTAATTCGACCCTGCTGATTACGAAAATCGCTGTTGCCAGGCTGGATTTTTGGCCTGAAGGTCATTTCAAGGTCAGAAAAACTTAAATCTAGCAAAAATCAGAGAAAAATGGCCAGATCTCAGCCAATAATTGTTGAATTCGGCTAATTCTTTCTTGCTTTTTCTCGACTTCATAAGGGCTACCTGTGGTAAGAAACAAGGTTACTAAATGTAAGACGATCCAAGGTTATATTAAGGTCAAAAAGGTCAAATTCAGAGGAAAGTCTGAGGAAATGGCCATAACTTAGTCAAATCTTTTTCTATTTGGGTGATTCTTTTACCCTTTTGCTCGGGCCGATAAGAGCTACATTTGAAAAGACAGAGCACTTAAAGGCTAACATGACCCAAGGTCAATTCAAGGTCAAAATGTCAAAATGACGGGAAAAGGCCATAACTCGGCCAAATATTGTTCTATTTGGATGATTCTTTTGCCTTTTTGCTCGGGTCAAAAAGGGCTACATTTACATAGTACTCAAAGGCTAGCATGACCCAAGGTCAATTCAAGGTCAAAATGAAGGGACAAAGGCCATAACTCAGTCAAATATTGTTCCATTTCGGTGATTCTTTTGCCTTTTAGCTTGGGCCAATAAGGGCTACATTTGCATTGTACTCAAAGGTTAGCATAAACCAAGGTCAATTCAAGGTCAAAATCAAGAGAAAAAGGCCATAACTCAGCCAAATATGTACGACGTCGTGTCACACCTTGAAATTGCGTGAAATGCCAATTGTGATGACAGA
Organism: Aporrectodea caliginosa; assembly: GCA_020284085.1. NCBI lineage: Eukaryota > Metazoa > Annelida > Clitellata > Crassiclitellata > Lumbricidae > Aporrectodea > Aporrectodea caliginosa. The sequence goes on from JACEVL010001007.1 coordinate 19,576, forward strand.
ACTTCAGGTGGCAATTTGCAATGGATGGACATCGTGAATTGGTATGAATCTCCGCTTCTTGGATGTCCTGGTCATCATCTATAGTTCCTTGCATCGCATCTTGTTAAGGTGGGATAACAACATGATGAAAACGTCAGTATCCCTGGCTGACACAACTACTGTATCACAGGAACTGTTAGCAGCATGCAACAAAATTCTAGTGTCGGCTTCTTCATGTGCTACTTTTAGCATTGATCGTCAGTCAGTACATTAGGCGATTGGACCTCCACTCCGTCGTCAAATCTTCCTACTACAACTACTCCAGTGTACAAATCGCCTTGCCTGATGATTTCCTGCGAAAGGAACCGTGCCAAGTCCGACTTGTTCTCAGCCATGCATAAAAAATTGCTCCATGCAGTGTTTGGGGAGGGCCCCATGATGTCCTTCGATGGCTCGTCGTGTTGGACAACTGCGACGTTTTCGAGTTGCGCCTTTCACCGATCCATGGATGTACATGTATCTACCACAGGTGATATCGAAGTGATGGAAGATCTTGCTGTGATTTGTCAAGGACTTGATGAAGTTGTCGGCAAGGTCACCGAACGTGATTGCATCAGATGGTTTTCCAACAGATACAATTAGTGCTTAGGCCTAACCGTCGATAATCAACTGCGCGGATTCCCTGTCAACTAGAAGTTCTTGCTTCTCATTGATTCTTTCTGTTAAAAAGTGCACGAGCACCGATTTGTTTCATGTACTCAGAGAACCATCAGTCTCTGTCAACGAGAGAGGGACGGATAAAAGTTCATGTTTGAGAACATTGCTCAGATCCACCGGTCTTCCTGCTTCATACGCCACAATAAGTCTTTGCATGACATGGCTATTTTCCCATTTTAACTAACTTCTTTCGAACATCCTCAACCTTTGCTGATTTACAGTGCTTGGAATGTTTGTGGTTTGTTTATTTTTCATTGGATCACGAAACTTGACCTTAGTTTTACCGCTTGCTGTTGAAGTCAACCTGCTGTCTACGAAATCGGCGATTTGATATAAACCAAGCGATCTCGCGTTCAATAAATATTCTTGGATGCTCCCTGTGGCAACGTCTTTAGTTGCAATGTTCAAAAGTGACGTTGCTGTTTTTTCGGTTGCTAAAACATTGAACCTAATCATTATCGCCTTAAGAACCATTTCATCAGATGTTCCTTTCTCCTACGACCTGGTTTGTTTTCATTTCTGTCGCTAACATCTTGCGAAATTCCAAACATCTGGAACGTTTTCTGAGCAATATCAGAGCGCCAGTGGAATTAAAGGGACCACCTCTGTAGGCTGATGGTTGATTTGTGATGCCAACAATGCCGCCAGAATCTTTTCCAATACCTAGGAGCCATTCTTGCGGATGATCAAAACAGAGACCATGCTTATGTACTCCCACCAAAACGCAAAGTTGACGCTGGAGTATGACCGCGACTGGACAAAGTTGACAAGCTTACATGAAAATCATCAGATGCGACCAGTTGTGTAAGCATTGCTGGATTACCATTGCCTGATCAATATCATCTACCATAACTGGGTGTCAAGGTCCAAAATTCAAAATTTATAGAAAACCATAACTCAATCAAATGTTGTTTTATTTGGGTGATTCTGTGTAATGGTCATTTTCCTTGATTTTGGACTTTCACTTTGAAATGACCTTTTCATCGGTCTGAGCACACAGGTAAAAGAATCACCCAAATGGAACAATAGTTGGCCGAATTATGGCCTTTTCCCCTTCAGTTTGACCTTGAATTGACCTTGGGTCATGTTGGCCTTTAAGTGCTCTGTCTTTTCAAATATAGCTTTTATCGGCCCGAGCAAAAAGATAAAAGAATTACCCAAATGGAACAACAAATGGCTGAGTTATGGCCTTTTTCCCTTCATTTTGACCTTTTGACCTTGAATTGACATTGGGTCATGTTAGCCTTTGAGTACTTTGTAAATGTAGCCCTTATTAGCCCGAGCAAAAAGGCAAAAGAATCATCCAAATAGAACAATATTTGGCTGAGTTATGGCGTTTTTCCATTCATTTTGACCTTTAATTGACCTTGGGTCATGTTAGCGTTTAAGTACTCTGTCTTTTCAAAAGTATCTCTTATCGGCCCGAGCAAAAGGGTAAAAGAATCACCCAAATAGAAAAAGATTTGACTAAGTTATGGCCATTTCCTCAGACTTTCCTCTGAATTTGACCTTTTTGACCTTAATATAACCTTGGATCGTCTTACATTTAGTAACCTTGTTTCTTACCACAGGTAGCCCTTATGAAGTCGAGAAAAAGCAAGAAAGAATTAGCCGAATTCAACAATTATTGGCTTAGATCTGGCCATTTTTCTCTTATTTTTGCTAGATTTAAGTTTTTCTGACCTTGAAATGACCTTCAGGCCAAAAATCCAGCCTGGCAACAGCGATTTTCGTAATCAGCAGGGTCGAATTAGTATAAAAAGTATGTTGCCAAAAATGAACATGATTTGCTTCTTACACGGTATTTTCCATTTTTGCGCCTAGACTAAATATAGCTCGTCTTTTCTTTTAGCTGAACTGTTATTTCTTATAAAAAGCGTTTGGTGAAGACATTATTAATCCAGACAAGTTTAGTCAACCATCATGAGCAATCCTGACAAATTGATAGGGGTCCCAGTAGGTCGTTACTATCAAAACAAGACTAAATATAAGGTAGGCCCAATCTATTTGGAACATAAGAATATAGGCTACTTAATCCGGCTTCATTTGAAAATAGGCCTACGCTTCCCTTTTAGTCTAAAAATTAGGCGTGGGCAACGATTAAAATTTTTAATCGAAATTAATCGCACAATTAAAATTTTAATAACGCGATTAATTTTTAATCGCATGTCATAATAAATTACAAGTATAACTACTTTACCGAGTACCGACTCTATTAGTTACGTTGAATAAGCGCAATATAAATGCTTGCAGTCAATAAACAATAAGCAAACATGCTTTTACTACTAAGTCTTGTTTTTACTTTTTACTTTAAAGTCTAAAGTTTTACTATGTGATTGCGGTTTTATCAAGAATTGTTTTAGCGTATTTATTAAAAATAATTGGGCGCAGTGACAATGGCGTTAACTGCTTTAAAAATTTATTCGCGTTAATTAATTCATACATTAATCGAGCTAATAACGCGTTAAATGCCCATTTCTTTCTAAAAATTAAGGAACCATGTAACGGACTTGAAGACTTGATTAAGTCTGATCTCAGTGTAACACAGTGCGGGAGTTCTGCTTATTTCATAGTTTAAACTTATTTGTGTTTAGTTACTTACAATCTCGTTGTCCAAATGTCTGTGCCTGTAGCTGCTCAGATATTGGCTGAAAACGAAGACACAGAGGCAAAGCGCAATTGCCCACGATGACAACTTCAATATTTTGTTGAAGTTGAAAGTCATTTCAAGGATTTTCATGCTGCATAACAGAATCATTTCTTCTATAGTACTAAACTGTTTTATTTGCTATACCTATTAGGCCTACCAGTAAATCAGATAGGCCTAATACTCCATCACAAAGCTATATGTGTGTCATCGGGTGAACCTAAAAGATACAATAGCGTTTGGCGATTAGGTTTACCAGTCTCACGTTTTTATCATTTTATGTGCAGACGAAAAATCCATGCAATAAGTTAATGGCATTAATTGATACCTGCCGAGAGGATAAAAAGTACGTTTCCGTTAACGCTCTCGTGTGGATGCCTGAACGCATTTTATCGGTGAGCAGAAACTTCCGAAGATAAGCCTAGTGCTGATGCAAAGGAATACAACTATCAGGCTGATGCAATTTAACCTCAGTTTACAGATCTTAATGCCAGGATTACTAGATTTGCTTTAGACGCACGGCTATTTTACACCAGTTGATGCTTTACCAATGGATGTTAATGGCAACTCAGTGTACGATTATAGGGTCCTACTCTTGAATATGTATACTGCCATATGAGGTGACAATTTGTCGTGATAAGCAGAACCTATTACGACTTTCCAAGTTTACAAATATTATTACATGTAAACTTACGCATTAGGCTATTTACCACGCAGCGTGTGAGCATTCGAAATTAATCGAAGTAGGTTAAGCCTATGGTTGTATGTAAGAAAGTACATTCATTCATTCATTTCATTTAGGACATTTACATAGCGAGCCTTCAAGGTATACTCAGAAGGGCTCCAGACTCAAACCCGGCTAAAGAGAACAGTCTTATGCCTAAGGTTGGCATGAAATTAGTTCGTCAGTGTGAGGATATTTGTTAAACACCAAAACGTAATAGTGTTGTACAAGGCTCTCAGACTTGCATCTTGTGTACACAGGATGCAAGTCAGATGTTGCGACGATGTAGAATGAAGGGCCTACCCCAGAACCTTGTACAACAGTGGCAGTAATAAAGGCGATCTCTGAAACCTCATTCGCATAACTAGTAATATGCCATCTACATGTATCTTTAAAGTACCTTATGAGCCAATAGTATATATTGTCCGGAATATTCAACAATATATGAATGAAATATGCGGACGATGCTTAGGCCTATCTACTCGTTGGATCATCCAATATCCACACTGTAGCACATAGGCGCCAACTTTTGGTTTTGTCTCTGGATGCCACTGCCTGAGTCCTACCCCAGTACCCGTGAAAATTTTCTACGTTGCCAAAGGTGACTTAGTGCATTTTGGGAAAAGAAATCAAGGGTTACGTGGTTAGAAAAGTATTTGAAACTCACTATTGTGATATCGTGCAGTGTTGTGTATACAAACTATCGCCCCATTGCGAATGTAACTTTTTTATCTAAAATACTGGAACGCATTGTTGCTAACCAGCTGATTACTTATCTAGATGTGAATGAATTGATTCCGTCGCAGCAGTCGGGTTTCCGTCGGAATCACTCCACGGAGACTCTCCTGCTTCGGCTTTTGTCAGACTTCTATAGCGCAGTTGACTGTGGTCAGGTTACTCTCCTTGCTCTCTTTGATGTAAGCTCTGCTTTTGACTGTGTAGACCACTCCATTCTCTTGCAGCGCCTCTCTACTTCCTTTGGCTTGGTGGACCAGCCTCTAGAATGGCTTAGATCTTTTTTAACTGACCGCTCAAATTGTGTAGTCCTTGGTTCGTCCAGGTCTCTTTGGGTCCCTGCCCCTTTGGGTGTGCCCCAGGGTTCTGTCTTGGGCCCGCTGCTTTATCTTCTTTATACTGCTGATGTCTGCTCCTTGTTGACGTCTCAGGGGCTTCTACACCAACTATTTGCCGATGATGTGCAAGCCTACATCCACACCCATTCAGCCGATGCGGTGGCTACTGTGAGTCAGATGTGTCTGACTATGGATGTCCTCTCTTCTTGGATGGCCTCCAATCGGCTACTCTTAAATCCCTCTAAAACACAGCTCATTTGGCTGGGTAGCCGTAGACAACTGCAGGGTATCGACTTTCCTCAACTTACCCTGCTCTTTCCTCACATAACTTTTTCCCTCACAGTTCGTGATCTGGGACTTTCTCTTGACTCCGAGCTTACTTTATCTCAACATGTGAACTCAATTGCACGGAGTTGTTATTATCAGCTTCGTCAGCTTCGAGTGGTCTCTCGCTCTCTCTCTCATGATGCAGTTGTGGTCCTTGTTCATGCCTTTGTTACTAGTCGAATTGACCACTGTTCCTCACTACTTGCTGGCCTTCCCCTTGGTGTTTTGGGGCGACTAGATCGAGTTCTACGCTCGGCTGCTCGGCTTATTGGACGGCTTCCTAAGTACTCTCCTGTCTCTGCATACATGCGTGATGTGTTGCATTGGCTGCCTGTGTCTCAGCGTATCTCATATCGCATTGCTGCTCTTGTTTCTCGTTGTGTTCTTGGCTGCGCTCCATCTTACTTGCGTGATCTTTGCCGCCCAGTGTCTGTTGTTCCAGCGCGTCGGGTGCTTCGCTCTGCGACGAGGGGTGAGTTCCTTGTTCCACGGACTCGCTTGGCTATTAGGCAGCGCCGTGCTTTCTCTTTCTCGGTTGTTGGCCCTTCCATTTGGAATGACCTACCACTTAAGCTCCGTTTTTACTTGTAAGCCATCTGACAGGGTTCTACAAGTCCCTCAAGTCTTTTTCTTTAGTCGTGGCTGGGCCGGGAGCGCTCCTGAGTAGTTTCTTGAAGGGGCGCTATATAAATGCTCTGAATGAATGAATGAATGTGTTGTAACTGCTTCACAAATTGAGAGATCACTGTAACATAATGTAAAAAATTTGAATTTAAGGTCTGAATTCTTCTGGGTGCCAGGCACCCACTGAACTTTCTCTCTGGGTGCATTGGCACCCAAGGCTCCCAAGGAGTCGGCGCCTATGCTGTAGCAAAAGAGTTCAGGCACATAGAGAAATGGGCCAAGGTCAACAACCTCAGACTTAACCCATCGAAAATGCCGGAGATGCTAGTTAAGAGAAACGTTTCAAAGGCTACATTATCCCAACATTCATTCCAGGAGCAGAAAGAGTTGATACAATGCGAGTTCTGGGTGTGACGCTACTATACGGTCAGACTCCCATCTGGATGAAGTCCTTGCAACCTGCGCCTCCTCCTTACATGTATATGCTCTCAGAATACTTCAATCCCATGGGCTCCCTCCTATTAGCTCTACATGACGTAGTTAGGGCTACAACAATTATAGCACACCTGATGTACGCATCCCCTGCTTGTTGGAGATATACAAGTTCCACGGATAGGGACAGGATTGATGGCCTGATCTGACGGATGAAGCGTAGTGGTTTCCTCCCTCCCAATTCCTGCAATGCCAATCTAGTGGCTGACATAGCAGATGACCATCTTTTCACAGCATTACTGTCGAATACAAATCACGTACTTCAATGCCTGCAACCTCCTCTGAGACAAAATAGTCTCAACCTACGAACCAGACCACATAACTTCACTCTACCGCCCAAAGACTATCGGAACTTTATTTCACGGCTTCTTTATAAGGGCATATTCTGAAATTTTCATAAGTAGTCTATCTCCTTCTCCCATAATGGTAAGAGACCTGATTTCTCCTTGTTAATGACATTAGCTATTTACTGTCTGTAACAAGTTGCGTCTGTGACAGCTTGGTTTCATGATTAAACAAATATTGATTGATTGATTGATTGAAGTATACTGATTTTATATGGAGAGCAGAAACTCAGTTTGATAAAACTGAACGTACGCTTGACGTCAGTTATCTGCATCCGAGTAAGCGATTTCTGCTAAAAGCGGGAGGCTTATTTTATATCGATCCGTTACACGTCAGCAGGTGCGGAGGCGGTCAGGCGTTTCTCTGTAGAACGACACGCATTCAACCAAAGATTAAATCTTATCGAACTTATCGTAAGCCTGCATATTCAATCTGCATTGAAAATCATAAATTAATCATGAGTAGTGTGGTTGTGAAACGTAAAGATTTATCGACTGATATAGTCAGACAAGTGTGGCATTACCATCGCATGATCAACTGCCAACCGACAACAGCACTTTTATTGATCACAATGCATATAACAATTATAGCATAAAAAACTTACATGTAGTTCATTTCCGTTGCCATGTTTCCAAAGAGCAAGGAAGGCCCAAAGAGGCACGAGCCCCGCTTAATTAGGGTCACCCTATTCAACTAAATTCGATTATGGCTGGTTAGTCAGTTGAAAAGAAAAGTGAGGTTTATCATCTGAATTAACATTATCCCGTTTGAATTTATGAGGTGTTTGCCCGTACTAATACGCCACTCTCCTCCATTAAATGTGCAGAACCTATAATTTGGAACGACGTCCCTCTTACCATAGTTACGCTCCTTACCTCTTCTGCATCTCTTTAAACGAGCTCTACGCACCCACATTTTACACCTCAGGAAACTCTTCGGCTAAGATATTTCATACCTAGAGTACTTTATGGTGTATTAGGCTAAACAATCATTTTCTTTAGCAATAGGTCTCAGTCATTAATACAATCATTCCTAACCCTCTTATCTATTTGACTATTATTTTTGTCTAATCGATATCTAAACTGTTGATTTTGTAATCTTGTAGCGTTTGTGTCAACGAGTTTGTGAAATAAAGGAATAGTAGTTGTAATAATAGTAAGATAACAACACTTTAATCATAGACCCTTAAAAATCACCACTCACTCATCTCTTGTTTAGCATATTAAAATACAGAAAATGTGCACACTGAATGAAATTGAATATATTAGTGAAGTAATAGTTAAGCCTCTTTATAAGTTTGAACCAAAACTTAGTTATTCAGTTGGCTTTTATACCATTTGTGCTACATGTACCTTCCTAACAAGGTGCCCTGACCAGCGGGACCTTAGGCCCCCTTTAGCCCCTTTTGGGTCTCCTGAGAATCCATACTTGTCTGGTAATGTACTGAGTGGTTTATTACTTGTTCAGTTTGGTTAAAATAAGTCAAATTATTTAGTAACTAATAACAGTTGAATTATCAAAACAAGTAGTACGTAAGCAAATCATTGAGGCATTACTACAATAATGCTGGGTTAATCTTTCAACAGTCCTTCAAGTAGCTACTCCACAGCTTCCTAAATCGGGCACGTGGTTGCATTTCGAATACTCGTTGGAACAGCATTCCAAATAGTTTCGCGTTACCGCAAATTGAAATCGACGATAATTTGTAGGCCTACGTGAATATGACACACATAAACAAACAGATGCCCTCTTGTAATGGCCATACACATCTACTACAGTGTGACTTTTTACTCTTGACTCCCTCTGGCGAGCACTCGAATAGGGAGCGCCTCCAAGAATGACAATCCATGACTTGCAAAGAGATCTATAAAGGTTTCTCTGATTTCTTGGCTGAGTGACATGCCCGTGGCTTCCGTTGGGATCGTAGCAACATCTATCTGGGCGTCTGGATTCGTTGGATTATAGTAGGCCCAGTATTGGGCTACGTTGACGTAAAATTAGACAAAAATGTATCTGCAAAGGGGTCGTGCGGGCCGCCAATCAGCAGCCGGCGGGTCGCATGTGGACCGCGGGTCGCAGGTTGGCCATCCTTGGGCTAAGATAATAACACTTTAGTCATAGACCCAGAAACATCACCACTCACTCATCTCTTGTTTAGTATATTAAAATACAGAAAATGTGCACACTGACTGAAATTGAATATTATTAGGAAAGTTTTAGTTAAGTCTCTTTATTGCTAATTTTGAAACAAAACTTATTTATTCCGTTGGCCTTTATACCATTTGTGCTACTTTCCTTACCAGGTGGCCCTGACCAGCGGGACCTTTGGCCCCTTTGGCCCCTTTTGGTTCCCCTGAGTATCCATACTTGTCTGTCAATATACTGAATGGTTTATTACCTGTTCTGTTTGGTTAACAAATAAAATAAATCAAATTATTTAGTAGCTAATAACAGTTGAATTATCAAAACAATGTATGTAAGCAAATCATTGAGGCATTACTACAATAAAGCATGGTTAATCTTTCAACAGTCCTTCAAGCAGCTACTCCACAGCTTCTGAAATCGGGTTTACATTTCCAATACTCGTTGGAATTGCATTCCACATTTTTCCGTTAACGCAAAATTGAAAATCGACGATAATTTGTAGGCCTACGTGCATATTACACACATGAACCAACAGTTGCCCCCGTGTAATGAGTATGCGCATCTACTACGCTGTGCAGTTTTTACTCGACGCACTCTTTCGAGCACTAGGCGTGTTTGGAGAAATTGCACTGGTAGGGATTTGACACCCTGAGATTTACAGGTAATGAAGCCAATTTCTCAGTTTCGTGGAAAAATCCATGTCGACCGTTTGTCGAATAGTTGACCCGTAACCGAGAGCTTCGCATCGGGAGCGCCACCAAGAATGACAATTCATGACTTGCAAAGAGATTTATCAGGGTTTCTCTAATTCTTTGGCTGACTGATATGCCCGTGGCTTCCGTTGGAATCGTAGCAACACCCATCTGGGCGTCTGGATTCGTATTAATACATCTGCATTTCCCTCATCGGGGTTCGAATCCTAACCAAGAGAACAGCATACTTAATCTATCTGCTTGCTATTGCTGGCGCTGGACCAGGGAGAGCAGTACTTCTTTCATACCGAAATTTGCATCACTTTCAACTAAGTTATCAGCCATGTTCTTACTGATTCAATTCTTATTTTAAGCAGAATATATGAAGATTTATCAGATTTCAGTTGCGCAGCAAACAAATAAAACCAACGGTAGGATTTTGGCGATAATATATCAACGAATTAATATAGCGCAACTGTTCATGTAGATTACGCCTGAATTATCAACCAAATGCGTCTTCAGCTTTAAGCAATTTATCTAATTATTTCAAACGTTACAAGAAGCTTATACATTTGTATGAATGTATGTATGTATGTGTGTATGTATGTATGTATGTATGTATGTATGCATGGATGCATGCATGGATGTATTTATGCATGCATGGATGTATGTATGTATGTAAGTAAGTAAGTATGTATGTATGTATGTATGTATGCATGTATGCATGGATGCATGTATGGATGGATTTTGGCGATAATATATCAACCAATATATATATATAGCACAACTGCTCATATATGCCTATCGTGATACGCCTGAATTATCGACCAAATGCGCCTTCATCTTTAAGCAATTTATCTAATTATTTCAAACGTTACTAGAAGCTTATACATTTGTATGTTACGTATGCATGTATGTATGTGTGTATGCATGGATGTATGTATGTATGTATGCATGCATGCATGGATTTATGCATGGATGTATGTATGTATGTATGTATGTATGTATGTATGTATGTCATGTATGTATGTATGTATGCATGTATGTATGTATGTATGTATGTATGTATGTCGGCGTATGTATGTATGTATGTATGTATGTATGTATGAACCTTGTATGCATGTATGTATGCATGTATGTACGCCCACCTCTATCGGGAACAAATCACTCGACGTGGCTACAAACTCGTCTGGCTGCACCTGCTCGGTCGTTCGTCGATTCTCTCAATCGGAAGTCGTGTCTTACTTCGTTTCGCGTCACTGACATCGAACAGTGCGAGAAGAGTGACGTGACCTTGGTCGACTGCATATGCCCGTGGCTTCCGTTGGAATCGTAGCAACACCTATCTGGGCGTCTGGATTCGTATTAATACATCTGCATTTCCCTCATCGGGGTTCGAATCCTAACCGGGAGAACAGCATACCTAATCTATCTGCTTGCTATTGCTGGCGCTGGACCAGGGAGAGCAGTACTTCTTTCATACCGAAATTTGCATCACTTTCAACTAAGTTATCAGCCATGTTCTTACTGATTCAATTCTTATTTTAAGCAGAATATATCAAGATTTATCAGATTTTAGTTGTGCAACAAACAATTAAAACCAACGGTAGGATTTTGGCGATAATATATCAACCAATATATAATATAGCGCAACTGCTCATATATCGTGATACGCCTGAATTATCGACCAAATGCGCCTTCATCTTTAAGCAATTTATCTAATTATTTCAAACGTTACTAGAAGCTGTATGTGTGTACATGGATGTATGTATGTATCTATGCATGGATGCATGCATGTATGTATGAATGCATATGTATGTATGTATGTATGTATGTATGTATGTATGTATGTATGTATGTATGTATGTATGTATGTATGTATGTATGTATGTATGTATGTATGTATGTATCTATGTATGCATGGATGTATGTATGTATGTATGCATATGTATGTATGTATGCATGTATATGTGGATGTATACATGCATATGCATGTATGTATGTATGTATGTATGCATGTGGTATGTATGTATGTATGTATGTATGTATGTATGTATGTATGTATGTATGTATGTATGTATGTATGTATGTATGTATGTATGCATGTATGTATGTATGCCCACCTCTATCGGGAACAAATCACTCGACGTGGCTACAAACTCGTCTGGCTGCACCTGCTCGGTCGTTCGTCGATTCGCTCAATCGGAAGTCGTTTCTTACTTCGTTTCGCGTCACCGTCCTTAGCACATAAAGCGAAATCTCTCTGCTTTTGCTGAGAGAGCGCATGCGTGGTCTCTCACCATCAAGCACCTGGCGTCGTCTGCCTATTTTTGCAGCCAATTGCCTCTTTATATAGCCACCAGAGGCTTCACTCAACCACAACTTGTGAGCGACTGCTTTATTCTCATCACTCATCAAGAAGATACATGTATGCATAAAATGAACTCGTCCAATAGATTCTGATTGGATCAAATGTACAATTCTAAATATAGAGTCAAATCATTAAAGAGTCTGTTCCATAACATTCCAAGATAATTTAAATAAATAATATAAAATAAAAATACCATTCCTAGTAAAGCACAAATCAGTTAGTATGGTACATATCCAATGCATATGACAACATCATATAACATCATACAGGTCCGCGCAAAGATTGCCTCTGATTAATTTGGTCGAGGAGTGGCGCTACATGAACGCTAAGTACAGTTGCAATTACAATTTATTGCAATTGTAACTTACGTAAACTCGATTGATTGACATAATTGAAAGTTAGAAAATTCACACATTTTACGAAATGTCCGTTAAGCCTTCTTTTACCAGAGACGTTTTTAATCTTGAGCATACTCTAGAGGATTGAACTGAGGGTAATCATAGTTGAAAAGTAAAAAGTCTGTGGAGTAAAGCTTCCACAGCTGATAGATTTGTGCAGCAGATATATTTGCAAATGCGTCTTTCAACAGATTCTTTGTTTCACTCGGTCCCGATTCATGACTTGGAAATTTGACCAAGTGTTCTACTCCAATTTGCTTCAGAGCTAAATCTGCATCTTCTGACAGTGTCTCGTACTTTCCAATCAGATCGTATTGAATAAAGCAGGGATGGCACAGCTGATGGTAAGACCTCCAGTGTGAATTAAACGGAACAGATTTTGTAGTCTGAGGATCGAGAAGGTAATTCACAAACTCCTGAAAGGTCACGTCATCACCTTTTACGAGCGAAGCATTGCTTGCATTTGCCCTGTACTGGCGGACTATCAGCGTTCCATATTGTGAGGTAAAAGGAATCGATCTTTTAGAAGCGGAGGCAAATTTATCTCGATAAGCAGATAATAGACGTTCCATTGGTTCTCGGACAAACATGAATTTGTAATAATTATTCAGGCGGTATTGAATCTCTTTCGGAGAATAATGTTTAAGGGTTCGCAAGAACTTTTGTTGATAAGTGCTGTGAACTAGAGTATGCTCAAGATCTTCAGGATTCGAAATGTTTTTTAGTTTTCCTGAAATAACCAGCAATATTCGTTTCCAGCTAGTGCAGGCGATCTTAGGAACCTCACAATATAATAGACGCTTTGCATCGTCGACGAAAATTAATTGGAAATCTGATGGTACAAGTTCGTTGCTGTGGTCTCGCGTCTTGGTCACGTCTGCTGGAAGGTTTTTGCACACATCAGCCACGAACTGTTTACGTGTCTTCTGTCTGAGTAACACCGAATCGAGTGAGTTGACCTTCTAAAATAAGGAATTTATTCATTGAGATGAGACACGCACAGGAATAAAGCTCGTCTTTTCTTTTAGCTGAACTGTTATTTCTTAAAATAAGCCGTTTGTCTACACGAGCAATCCTCACAAATCGATAAGGGATCTATTAGGTCGTAGCAGGCAAATCTCACTAAATATAATATTCAATTTCAATCTATTTCGAACGAAAACATACGCGTAATCTCGCTTTTTCGAAAATACGCTTCCCTTTCTTTGTAAACATTTACAAAAAGCATTTAACGGATTTGAAGACTGGATTAAGTCTGGTCTCAGTGTAGCACAGTCTGAGACTTCTGCTTATTTTAAATGTTAAACTTCTGTACGTGTGTTTAGTAACTTACAATCTCTTTGTCCACATGTCTGTGCCTCAAGCTCCTCAGATATTGGCTGAAGACGAAGACACAGAGGCAAAGCGCAATTGCCCACGATGACAACTTCAATATCTTGATGAAGTTGAAAGTCATTGCAAGGATTTTCATTCTGCATAACAGAATCATTAATTTTCTTTTGTATTATTAAACCATTTAAGTTGCTATATCTATTACCAGTAATGTAGACAATACTCAATCACACAGATTATGTCATTGGGTGGACCAAAATGATACGATGGTGTCCAGCTGTTAGTTTACAAGTCTCACTTTTTTATCATTTTATTGTAGACGATAATTCTATGCAATCAGTTAAAGACAGTAATTTATTCGTGCCTATAGGATTAAAAGTACGTTTTCGTTAACGCTCACGTGTGGAGGCATTAAAGCGTTTAATCGTGTCGCCGAGTTTTTCGAGTGCTTATACAATGGGATACAATTATTAGACTGACCTAAGTTTACAGGGCACAATGCCAGGATGACTAGATTTGCTTTAGGTGCACGGCTATTTGGCACCAATTGAGGTTTTACGAATGGATGTTAATAGCGACACAATGTACGATTATAGGGACCTACTCTTGAATCGCTACTGCCAGGTGAGGTGACAATTTGTCGTGATTAGGCTAACACTCATTCTAAAGAACCTATTACGAAGTTTTACTAAGCATTTTTGACGCCAAGTTTACAAATATTATTACATACACACATCATTTACCACGCACCGTGTGAGTTTTCAACATCAAAGTATGTTTGTATGAAAGAAGATATCTGGACATTTCTGGACATAAAGCACATTATATTTAGGAAACTCACAAAAGCGCTGTGAACACCGCTGTCTAAGGGGTCGTCCATTAATTATGTCAACAAAATAGGAGGATAGGTTTGGAAAAGTTTGGCAGTTGACAAGAGGGAAGGGAGGTTCGGTACATTTTGACGGAAAAATGTTTTTCAAATGAATCAACACAGACCCTTCAAAATGGTAGCTTAAACATTAAGGAAAGCTTAAAATGTATAAAGTATTGTATTGTATTGTATTGTATTTGAACACTTGTTATAGCGCCTCTACCAGATTTCCCATTCAGAGGCGCTCCCAACTACTGCTGTAGTCGGAGTTTCACGCCGAAGCGCATGAGCAATTGCGAGTGAAGGACTTGCCCAGGGTCCCTACGCGACGGCTTTGAGGTGAATTCGAACCCGCAACCCTCTAGCTGCAAGGCACCGAACATACCCCAAACCACCGCGCCCCAGTATATTGTGTTGTGTTGTGTGTTGTATTGTACTCCACGTTTATAATGCGACCGAGCCACCCGCAGTAAAGATCCGAGAAATTAATCTCTGATAAACCGACCCGACCGGGAAGCGAACCCGGGGCGCCGGCGCGGCGAGCGGGCACGAAAACATTAAGTAAAGCTAAAAATGCTTAAAGTGCTTAATGTTTAATACTACTAAAAGCTGGTAATAAACTAAACTCATATATTTTGAAATTCGAGATTGCATTTTTAGTGTAAAAAAATCTAACAGTGATTCTACATGTATTAGCCAGTGTGTTACTTTTTTGTAGAGGGGGGTCTGGGATTGATGACATAATTTTTAGGGGTCCTTTAATGTTTGACAGTAGGCTAACTGTTGTTGACAAGGGGGAGCGGGTAAAACTGCCTAAAATTTGTTCACATAATTAATGATAGTGACATAAACATAGTGATCTGCACACGCATCCTAACATATATAGAGAAAGCAACTTGGTCAGGCCGACAATACGAAGTTATTTCCGACGAGCGGCGAACTCTGGACAAATCCAACAGAGGATGTCGATAATAGAGCTACTTTTAGCCAACACTCCAAGATAATAATAATAATAATAATAATAATAATAATAATAATAATAATAATAATAATAATAATAATAATAATAATAATAATAATAGTAATAATAATAATAATAATAATAATAATAATAATAATAATAAAGGTGGTGATCACGATGACCTTTGAGTGGTAGACTTACGTTAACTGAGCATAATATTTTGTAAAAGCGATAATTATGGAACTCATTGGATTATATTAAGAATATAATGAATTAAATCATTGTGATCTTATAAACATCGTATCGTATCTAAAAATTTGTAGAGCGCCTCTCGCAGCATAGACTATTCAGAGGCGCTTTCAGCGCGGAAGCCCCGGGGAAAAGAAACGCCTTAAGAGAGCGAGAGGAGGCGTGAGAAATCCCAGACATGAGCTTAGCCCGTAGAACAGGGGGGAGGCCATTCCAAGTGGATGGACCTGTCACAGCAAAGCCCGGCATTGAGCCAAGGCAGATCTAACTCGAGGGACAAAGAGGTCCAGGCGGTCAGTAGAACGCAAAGGGCGAGCAGATGTTGCAGAGAGAGGCTTATGCATAACGTCCGATAGATATTTTGGTGCAAGGCCAAGTTGAGATTTGGAGACCAAAAGGAGGATCTTCTAATGGATGCATGAGGTGATTGGCAGCCAATGTAGCACTTCAGTCATATAAGCTGAAATATGGGAGAACCGAGGAAGGCGTGCTATGAGCCTAGCAGCGGCGTTTAAGACTGACTGGAGGGGGAGAGTTGCGACTTGGGGAGACCCATGAGGAGCGAGTTGCAGATGAATGCCTGCACAAAATCAGCACAATTGTGGTAAAGACGGCGGGAGCGACTGATCGTCTGATGGCTCTCAGTCGCCTCAAATGAAAAAAGCATGAGCGAGTCAAATTCGAGATGTGCTCGGTGAAGGTAAGGGAGGAGTCGAGGGTGACACCCAAATCTCGAACACTGGAAGAGTAAGTAAAAGAGGGAAACTTACCAGTCAGCAGTGGGAGGCAGTGTGATTCTCCTTACGGAATTTATTTTAGTTATAGTTATAGTTATAGTTAGTATTATTTTATAGTTATAGTTATAGCTATAGTTAATGAATTTTTATTTTAGTTAATTTTAGTTACTACTTAGTTACAATAATTAAGGCTATAAGCAAAATCGTCTGTATTAACACGTTGTTTCACAATTTGCTCAGAGCTTTGAAAGCCTTTGAAGCATGGGTGCATTCCGCTTCATGAATGCACGAGTTTCCACAGTAACTGACAATTGCATAATAAAAATATCGCATTTTCGTTCTCATTTATGTCGAATCGTCCACATTGCACTTCCTATTTTTTATTTTTTATATTAACGAAAATAAAGATGGATTTTAGTTATTGTTATTTTCGTTATAGTTATAGTTAATGATATTTTTAGTTATAGTTATAGTTATCGTTAACGAAATCATTTTATTTTCGTTAACGAACATTTTCGTTATCGTTATCGTTAACGAGAATCACATTGGTGGGAGGTCAAGTTTAAGTAATTGTTGCCTGGTCTCAAACCAAATCAGTTGAGTTTTAGCCGAATTGAGACAAAGTCGGTTTCATGACATCCAAAAGTGTAGATCACGGGCAAGTGCATCAACAGACGAAACCAGAGAGAGTTGATCAGCTGGTGAGCCGTGCACGAATGCTTGAGCATGCATCATCCGCATAGAGGTGACCAATCGCAGTGTGTTTAGCGAATAATATGGGGATGTCAGCCGTGTAAAGGATATAGAGGATAGGTATGAGCACCCTGAGGTACGCCAAATCTAACCCTGACCCACTGGGATCTGGAGTCACCAATGACAACCATCTGAGAGCTGTCTGAGAGGTATGATGTAAACCAAAGAAGAGGGATATCGGACATGCCGCAGGATAGCTGCAAACGTTGGAGCAGGATCTCGTGGTCAACTATGTCAAAGGCTGAGGAAACGTCAAATAGGGCCAGAAGTGAGAGATGACCTTGGTCAATGGCCATATATATGTCGGACAAGAGAGATAAAAGAGCATTTTCAGTGGAAAGGTGACCCCCCGAACCCAGATTGCGTTGGAGGCAGAAGGCCCGCTTGCTCGAGGTAGGGAAGGAACTGGAGGGAGACAAGTCTCTCAAGGGTTTTAGACAGAAAAGAGAGATGGGAGATAGGCCGGTAACATCTTAAGATTATAATATACGCGAATTAAAACAAGGAGACACTTACCTTCCTAGTCCACGGATTTGTCGAAGCTGACAGAATCGCGGAAATAATAATGCTTAAATGAAGAAACCAATAAAATGTTTACTTCTGAATGCGCTTATTTAATTTAAACCAAATTGACATATGCGTTGATATCTACTCTCGAAACCCAACACTAGCAATACCAATCAATTGACAGTAAAAACACATGTGCAACACACCCAGCAATACCAATTAATTGACAGTAAAAACACACGTGCCTATAGCCTACATGAGGATCACGCTAACAGCCAGCTCAAAGACGTTGCCATTGAGTTTCCTGACATGATCCACTTCAAACATTGAATATGACAAAATGTTTGATCAACATGTTGATAAGTTACACTACAGTGTCCCAAAAATACTGAAATTTTAAAAGTTTATTTATTGTAACGGAACCGGGGTCTGGGGAACTGCCAGGATAACCACTACCCGCCCCGGTTGTCAGAGGTATCTTCTCATTTTGAACAACCCTCTGACTCGACGCTGCGCTCGTGATTAAGCTGGTGCCCTGCGCTTGGCTTTGAGTGGCGCTTTAGAAGTTTGGACTGCGATCCTTGTCGAGTTCCAGGTTTGTTTGGAAATATTCAGTGATATTTACTACCCTTTGGCGTTTGACAATTTACGAATATCTTTCATATATTATTTTATCAGTTTCTCTGGTGTTCCTACATTCAAACCATTAAATACTAGTATTTATTAAGTAATAAAATGATAAAATTGCATTTTATCACTTAATAATTACTAGTATTTACTGGTTTAGAAATCCGCGCGAAATAATAAGTAACCTCGAGTAAAATCTGTCTAAATTTGGGTGCATGGTTCAAATTAAATTGTTTTTACACGCAAAAAATTAGTTATGTGAAGCTTAGCATGAGACTCTTGTTTTTTTTCTGTACATACCTTGAAATGTATTCGCAGAACTAGGTCGAAGTGATTTAGGCGTAAATGGGTTTCTGAATCGTCCTGCCAGATATTGATTTTCTGGCGTAAAGATAGATTTCATATATCAGGCCAGGACCATTTTGTTGTGCTATTATTATTATTATTATTATTATTATTACTACAACTACTACTACTACTACTACTACTACTACTACTACTACTACTACTACTACTACTACTACTACTACTACTACTACTACTACTACTACTACTACTACTACTACTACTGCTACTACTGCTACTACTACTACTACTACTACTACTACTACTGCTACTGCTGCTACTGCTACTACTACTACTGCTGCTGCTACTGCTGCTGCTGCTACTGCTGCTGCTGCTGCTGCTGCTGCTGCTGCTGCTGCTGCTGCTGCTGCTGCTGGACTACTGCTGCTGCTGCTGCTGCTGCTGCTGCTACCACTACTACTACTACTACTACTACTACTACTACTACTACTACTACTACTACTACCACCACCACCACTCGCTGCTACTGCTACTGCTACTGCTACCACTACTACCACTGCTACTACTGACCACTACCACTGCTACTGCTGCTACTTGAACTAAACTACTACTACTACTACTACTACTACTACTACTATTAATAATAATAATAATAATAATAATAATAATAATAATAATAATAATAATAATAATAATAATAATAATAATAATAATAATACGCAATAGCAATCTGGGTAATAATAATAATAATAGTAGTAGTAGTAGTAGTAATTTAATGTAGTAGCAGCAAAAACAGCAGCAGCAGCAGCAACAACAGCAGCAGCAGCAGTATTAGCAGCAGTGTTAGCAGTAGTAGTATTAAAGTAGTAGTGGTATAAGTTGTACTATACTGTTGTAGTGTAGGCCTACGCTATTATTACTCGTTATTCAGTGCTCTTCTTACAATAGAGTTAATATCTGGAGTAGCACGTAAACGCGTCAGCACTGTAGCACATACGATTCAGTCTAAAAAGTTAACATAAACCTACGTTTTCTGTAATCTTTGTCGTCTTCATGTCTTCACCTATTGCAACAAGGACAATCAACTCTACATACTTTTGTTGTTGTTGTTGCTCTTGTTAGCACACAAAGTTAGTGCTAAGCGGTAAGATAGGCCCTTCACAATCAAGGTCAGTTCATTTCCTTACACGTAGGCTACATGTACATCTTCCATGTAATGTAACTGATCTTCCAAGTAACTGATGATAATCTACTCAGCCTTATTTATTTAAAGGCGATAATTATGTGCGATTACGGGAGCAGTTACACACGATAGCGCATTGGATAACACACTGGCATAAAGAGCGAGAGGTACCGAGAGGTACCGAGATCGAGTCCCGTAGGGTGGACTAGCTTTGAAGGCTGCTATTAGCGCCGCGTATTGCAGGCTGTCTGTTCTGTTAGTAGTTAAGATTTAAATTGCATAACATGTAAATTACAGCGCAGTGCGTTTGTCAGGCGCTTCAATAAAGAAAAGATCATTATTATTATTATTATTGTTATTACATTATAATAGTAAATAATATTACTGTATCATATAATAGTACACACTATAATATGTTATAACAGTTCATAGAATATTATAATGTCAACAACAACTCAAACCTATTACTATTTTGTTACATTTCACTGGGAGGAAGGAACGGGGGGGCATTGCCTTAGAGGTTCCTAGAATAAACACTGGTCCATGGGAATGTCGATGGTCAGCGGTTAGAGGGGTAAGTGCCTTCGATTTTGACAACACTTGCATAGCTATTAATTTTACTATAAATTGATCTGGTTTGGCAGCCGCCAGCAACTTGCTATGATTGACTATTCCGTTTTGGATGAAAGTTTCCTTCCTATGCCTTTTCAACCTCTGTTCGTAACCTAGGTGTCACTCTTGATAGCTCTCTCTCCTTCTCTGACCACATCACTAATCTCACCCGCTCCTGCTATTACCATCTCCGGCGCCTGAAGGCAATCCGAAGATCTGTTTCTTCTTTGGTTATTACCTCAATAGTTCATGCCTTAATTCGCTCTCGCATAGACTATTGTAATTCCCTCTTTGTTGGCCTTCCGAAAGTGTGCCGCTCTCCTCTGCAATCGGTTCTTAATTCAGCTGCCAGACTTATTGCTCGTCTGCCGCGATTCTCCCATTTCTCTACATTCATGTTTGAGCAACTACATTGGCTTCCTCTTACTGCACGCATCCAGTTAAAGGTACTTGTCCTCATTTGCCGATCCTACCTAGTTCTTGCCTCTAAATAGTAAATACCTCTGTGACTACATACGTCGGCTTACCTCGGCTGCTTGCCTTCGCCCGCTACGCTCTTCTGATCGTCTTGACCTTTTTGTTCCTCGTGTGAGAACGGCCATAGCCCAGACTGCATTGGCCCTTCGCTATGGAATCAACTTCCCCCTTTAGTTCGCCCCATCATATTATCAGATGGCCCTGCTACATAATTTCGCTACCTCAAAACTTGTCTTTATTCTCGGAGATTGATGTGCACTGTGAGAGAGAGGTGCTTTTTAAATCTTTAAATACAATACAATGCAATACAATACAATACAATAATCATATATAGTAAAATTATCGTGACTCATTCTGTGGTGCTTGGCGACTGTTGCCCACTGTACACTTTCAACTCTTTGCAATGAACTAGTATAAATCAATAGTCAGGTTTTATTTATATTTCTTCATTTTATTTTCTTCATGAAAGATCATGTAGTGGTCATCGTCTACTTCGTGATGGAGGGCACGTTCTGTGTAAATATCAAATGGGGGCCCTGGCCGGATTGCCCCATGGATCCGCCCCTGCTCCAGGAGACATCCAAGTGTAGTGGGGTTTGGAAAGGGTAGGCCTTCTTGGGGGTGCGGGCGTATAACCTAGTGATGTAAATTTACCCGTAAAATATTTTTGGGGTAATAAATCCGGATTTTTTACCGGTAAAATATGCTAGAAAATGGTGAAAAATAATTTAAGTTATGTAATATATATCTTGGTTATGTTCCCCAACGGTGTGTTTAGCCATTTATCAGTTACAGACAAATATTGAAACGCCTTAGTCCTATTGAATTGCTAAATAGATAGCTAGTTTGTTAGGAAGAAAAACACATTTGTATTACAAAGTGAGTTTTCGTCCACTGTCACAAATTTCAATAATTGTTGTAAGTGATTCAGCCCATATGAAAACTTCTCTGATATTTGGTAGACCTATATAAGCCTATCAGGTCTCATTCGCTTTAAAAAGCTACAACCTATCAGTTCTAGTTCATTCATTCATTCATTCCGAGCATTTATATAGCTCCCCTTCAAGGAACCTACTCAGAGGCGCTCCCAGCCCAGCCACGGCTAAACAGAGAAGACTTGAGAAGGCGGCAGTAAGCAGGCAAATCTCCCTAGTAGGGAGAATTTAGAGAAATAGAAGCTACGTAGGCTCCAGTGTAGCTGCCTATTAGGCCCTACAGTAGCCTAATATTACTTGCCACTTGCTGGGAGATTTCATAGTTAGATTTCTGCTACAGAAAATGGTGCATGAAAACTAGTTGAAGTGTTGGAAGAACTAACCGAGTATTATTTCAACACAATTCAGCAATCATCCTACATTATTTGTCATCGGGCGATGAGCCCGTGAACAGAAAGAAAGAAAGAATTTTACACAGCAAAGCGCATAGGACATTATCTCTGAGCAACACCCAAGCCTATGATCAGTTGCTACAATCTTGTGAATGAAGCTGACATTGAAAATATTGATACTAAGTTAATAATATTCATTATGTTATTTAATGGACCCTAAGTGAAAAGAAATAAAACTTTAAGCATTTACCATTTTAATCATTTTTTGCCATATTTTACGATTTTTTACCATGGTAAAAATAATATAGTGCGGATTTTTACCGGTAAAAAATCATTTCACATCACTAGTGTAACCCACAGAAAATGTTTGAAATCTCAATCGCTCGATCGTACTTACATTTTGGTGTAATTTGAATCCCTGTAAATGCTGTCTAAATCCATGTGTTTCATCATTCATGTCTGTGTTACTTACTTTTTCAGCCTGCCTGATACTAACAGTGGCGAAGCCCAAGTCGCCAACGGTTGTAGGCGTAGAGAACATAAATCTGTGCACGTATGGATTTTATTAGCAGGGAATTGTGACAAATCGACATAAATTACCAGTTCAACGTGTCTTTGCAGCCTTTGCCAATTTTTGACAAGTTGTATCTCTTGACTATTAAATTGCAAAGAGATGTTAGTTTTAGTCTGTTACTTATGTGCATTGTTCAACTGCATGCTCTAGGCCTACTATAAGTCTATAACCATGTTCAGCAGTTTTCGGTTGACGAAAAAACCAAATGAATTCTTCTATGCCCAGATCCATCCCACTTCTGAAGCACTCTGTCCAAATCTACATCAATGTCTCAGTGTGTATGTAGGCAAGTGCCAATCCGTTCAGTTGTTCATCGGATGTTGTTGTTCTCAGAAGTCTCAATGCACCGAAGGATCTTTCACAGCAGCAAGAACCGACCGGCATAGGTAGCAGAGTCTGAACGTGTCTCTTGTATTTCAGACCATGGTCATTGGTCAATCGAAGTTCCACTATATAAAAAGCAAGAGGAGGCAACAGTCTCCTCCTGCCTCCATGTAGCTAGGCCAATGCGTGTGGATGCCCGAAAGCGTTTTATCGTGCCGCAAAGGCGTCCGTAGATAGTGCTTATGCAATGGAATACAATTATTAGACTGATCCAATTTTAACTTCAGATTACAGATCATAATGCTATAGAATTAACAGATTTGCTCTAGATGCACGTCTATTTTACGCTAATTGACGCTTTACCAATGGGTGTTAATGGCGACACAATGTACGATTATAGGGTCCTACTCTTGAATCTCTACTGTCAGATGAGGTGACAATTGTCGTGGTCAACACTTAGGGCCTATATTACGAAGTTTTACATAAACATTTTTTCACGCAAAGTTTATAAATAATTATTAGTACATACATACTTTACTTACCACGCAGCGTGTGAATATTCGAAAGTAATCGAAGTAAGCCTATGTGTGTATGTAAGAAAGTATATCCATTCATTCATTTCATTTAGGAGATTTATACAGAGAGCCTTCAAGGTTATCTACTCAGAAGGGCTCCAGACTCAAACCCGGCTAAAGAGAACAGTCTTAAATTTGGCACAAAACGTGGGGGCAAGGGGACTGGGCATCGAGCGATATATTGTATTGTATTGTATTGTATTCACACATTTATAAAGCGCCTCTCATAGGGTGAACCATTCAGAGGCGCTCCCAGTGCGCAAGGCCAAAGAGAAAAAACAGGTTTTGAGAAAAGCAAAGGTGGAAGAGAGGTTACTAGCTAGAATTCGAGAGCGAGTAGATGGAGACAGCGCATTCCAAAGAGAGGGACCGATTGAGGTAAAGGACCGGGACTGGGCCATAGCTGTTCTTGTATGAGGAACTAGAAGCTCAAGTCTGTTTGATGAGCGTAGTAGTCGATGGGAGGAGGTTGAAAGAGGCCGGAGTAATACATCATCTAAATATTTTGGGGCAAGACCCCTTTGTGCCTTGAAGACTAAAATGAGGATTTTGAATTTAATGCGAGCAGAGAGAGGAAGCCAGTGCAGTTGTTCAAACATGAAAGTAGAAATGTGAGAGTACCGTGGCAGGCGTGCTACTAATCTGGCGACAGCATAGGCTACTACCCTTTGACGGTTGACAGTTTATGATATAAGTTACCTGGCTTTGTCGTATATAATGTGTCATAATATCTTGTAGCTCTGTTTACAAATAGTTTTTCAGTTTCTAGTGACGATGCTAATTTCGTCAGCAAATCGAAGTTATTATTCATTCAGTTTGATTTTTTGATTCGGTTTTGCTTTGACTGAGTGTTATTCAGGGACGAATTTAGACATCCGGTGGCCCCAAGCCAAGAGCCGGGTTACGACACCTGGTGGCCCTAACCCCAAAGCAAAGCCTATTACCAAAGTATGGGTATCAGAACACAGAAGTTCTTAACGTACCTGTACTTGATAAGCTATATTTTTCAAATGCAATATAGGCCTGCATAGACTGTGAGTGTGAGTTTGTGACTTTGGTCAGTATTTGCTAAGTAAATAGTAGGCTAACTAAAACTTACTAGCGTTGAATAACGTTCCAGGGTAAAGCGCTAAATTATTTGATATCATACAAAATTAGGAACTTGCTACCTAGATTTAATTTCTCCAGATTTTCGGGCCCTCACAAACGTTGTGGAAATTGTGGGGCACTAAGCACTAAGCCATGGCTTTGTTGGCTTATGCCTTAATCTGGAACTGGTGTTATTGCTGTTTCTAAAAGCAGTTTAAACGCATGTTTAAACTGCTTTTACAAATAGTTTTACAAATAGCGGGGGCTGCATCCTCCTGAATTCCGCACTTTTTCGGTTCCTCCATCATCATTGCCGACCACCCACCATCATCTGCCTCGGGCTCCTCTGTCTATAGCCCTCGGGCTTTCCACGTGAAACTGAAGTCTTACCTTTTCAAGAATTCTTCTTCCGACTCATTTCATCCTCCACCTTCCAATTATCGACCTAACGACGCCTACCTTAACAGCTACTCTGACCCATCTGCTCCTCTGACCCACAGGCAACCGGACTCGGGCCTCGATGAGGGCGTCAGTACGGGAGGAACTTGACAATGTCGCGAGGTGGGCTGCCCTAAACAATCTGCGGCTAAACTCTAGCAAGTCTCGAGAGATGTTGATCACCCGTCGGAGCGCTAAGGAGTTGCTTCCACCACCTCTGATCGGCATGGAGCGAGTAACCTCAATGGTAACTCTCGGAGTCACCATCCGCAGCGATCTGAAAGCAACCAACCACGTTTGTGACATTCTCAGTGCGTGTGCAGGCTCGCTTCACGCGTTGAGGGTCTTGAGGACGCATGGCCTGTCCCAAACTGGTCTACACGAGGTGGCCAGGGCCACCACTGTGGCCCGTCTCCTCTATGCCGCACCTGCCTGGTGGGGCTATGCCAGCGCTGAGGACCGTTCCAGACTTGAGCGTCTGGTGCAGAGGATGCAGAGGATGGGTTTCCTCCCACCGCGATCGCCGGGCGTGGAGGAGATGGTGGGTGCAGCTGAAGAGCGACTGCTCCAAGCAATTATTAGGAATGACTGCCATGTCTTGCGAGGGCTATTTCCACCATTCGTACAACGACGATACAACCTTCGCCCAAGACGTCATAACTTTGCCTGCTAAGGACGTGAAGAACTTTATCCCTCGTGTATTTTACAAACGCTTGCCCTAAGTCTCACCTGACTGCACACCTGTCTGATTTTTTGTTTGTTTTTGATTTCATTATTTAACATATTTCTATTGTAACTGGTTGCGGTCTGTCAACCTGTCAGAAAATAAAACGAATATCTATCTATCTCCTTCGGACTCCCATTTTGAACAACCCCTCTGACTGGACGGCATTGTGCAGATCAGTTCAATTTCACATCGGCTATGTATTCAGGAACTTCGTAGATAGTGATCTATTTTGCTCCATGCTGTCTTGGTCCCACTGGTTAATGGTTTTCAGCAGACTTGACTACTGTACCTTGCTTGCCTTTGGTATGACTAAGATAAATTTCCAGAAGGTACAACGCGGCTCAACTCTCTTGCCAGAGACATGATAATGACCGTTAAATGTCAGCATATTGAACCGACACTGCATTCATAATAATTACAGCCGTTGATAAAAGAATAGGGTCTACATTTTAAGATCTGCCTTATAACTTACAAAATAACTCTTAAAATGCATTTTAAAACAGCCTGTCTAGCGTCTATGTTGCATGTTCACCTCACCAAACAGATATTGCACTCGTGTACTTTATCGGTTTTCGGCTCAAAGCTTTGAGATTCGCTACTCAGCTCAGTTCGTTGTCTCAATTCCTTGATGTCATTCGCGTCTATATCTCATCTCTTTCAACTTGTTTAGGCTACCTATCGCTATTTGGCTGCCTCTCGGATTTCAACCTGTTTTCTCTATTAGATAATGCTTTATTCTTTGCGATTCAACTTAGAGTGAATTGCACCCATTGCTTTCTTATACTCACCGGTGTGGTACGTTGGATTTGATGAGATGTTATTGTCTTTTAGGTTTACAAATGGTGTTATGTCGTGTGGTCGGAAGCAAAATTTCGTCCGCGGGCCACAGTGTCTCTAAGCCTGTAATACACTGCAATGTTATGACATCGTGCAGCATTATGCCATAGATGGGTTCGCTAGGGGGCCTCTTTAAATCCACTGTTTTCATCTTGTAGCTTACAATGTGATCCGCGATTGTATGATCTGTTTATTACTGCACAGTGGAGTGTGTCCAAGTCGAGGGAGATACAACAGTATTTTATCGCTTTCATTCTTGAATGTTGATGTCCAATGGTCGCGACGCTGCTACTTTCTTGTCTCCTGTTCATAATTTCTATCTTCCACCTTTTCCTGCGTTTCACACTATATATTGAATAGATATTATGATGATGGATAAGAAAAAAATGCATAAAAAATTATACGTTTGGTAAAAGGCCTAATTTTCGTTAATTCCCAGCACCAAAGTATGCAATGTGGAAGACCACTTGAAGACCATGTGGAGAGCAGAAGCTCAGTTTGATAAATTTGAACGTAGGCCACCTACAATTGACGTTATAATCGTCCGCTTCTGAGCAAGTGATTTCTACAAAACTCGGGGAGCATTTTATATCGATTCGTTGTGCGTCAGGTGTCGAAGCGGTCGGGCTTTTCTCTGTAGAACGACATGAATTCAACCAAAGATTAAAATCTTATTGAACTAATTGCAAACCTATGTTCCTATCAAACGTATTCGATCTGAATTGAAAACCGTAAATCAACCATGCGCAGTGTGGTTGTGAAGCGTAAAGAATTATCGACGCTGGCTAGGCAAGTGTGGCGTTAGCATCGCATGAACAACTGACAACTGACAACTTTTATTGATCTCAAAAGCACAGTGCATAATATAGCAAGGGAGCAAGGGGCCCAAAAGGAACACAAGCCCCGCTTAATTAGGCCTATTCAACTAAATTCGATGACGGCTGGTTAGTCAGTTGAAAAGAAAAGCGATGTATACCAACGCAATTAACATTGTTTAGTTACTAATAACATTTTAATTATCAAGACAAGTAGTATATAAGTAACTCATTGAAGCACTACTACAATAAAGCATGGTTAATCTTTCAATGATCCTTAAAGTAAATCAAAATCAAATCAAGCCATATCAAAGCTGTTTATTATGGAGCAACAGCCGACAATAGTACAGAGTTGTGAAATAAATCGCGGTAGTATACATTGGAAAGAATGAAGACTAATGGGAAACCTGTATATGGGACAGAGAGTAAAAATAAGAATAGACGGCGAATACTCGGAGCCAGGAAGAATAAATAGGCCGAGGAGTGAGACCAGGATGACCGCTCTCTCCAATACTATTCAATATCTACATCGAATTGATTGTACGAGAGGCTTTAGAGGCGATGATCGAGGGAGTAAAGGTGGGAGGAAGGTTGATAAAAGCCCTGAGGTTTGCCGATGATCCGGCAACGATGGCACACAGCCAAAAGGGTTTACAGAGAATGATGTACCGCCTGAACACGATCTCGATGGAATACGAAATGAAAATAAATACCAAAAAGACAAAGGTGAGGAAAATAAGCAGGATGGAAGAATCAACAGTTAAAATTGTCACAAACGGAGAGGATATAGAACAGGTCAATAAATTCTGCTATCTGGGAAGTGTGGTCACACAAGACATAACCGTGTTCTCTCTAGATTTGATTCCCTTACCAGGCGTGGCTTCTTAGCGAGGATGTTGTACAGTTAGACATATGTTTTCTAGTTGACTTAATTTTCCTCTAATTATCGTTTTCTTTGTACATAAATTATTTCTGACTTTGTATGTAAAGCGCTGAGCGTTTGCTTGCGTTTAATAAAGAACATTCTTACTTACTTACTTAAGTGCCATACGGAAATAAAAAGAAGAATAAGCATGAGGAATGATGCATTCTGTAAGACCAAAGAAACGCTTGAGAGGGAAACTAAATAGAACTCTAAAGAAGCGAATGGTTAAGACATTGTTGTGGAGTGTGGTCCTGTATGGATCTGAAACATGGACATTGAACAAAGCGGAAAGAGGACAGAAAAGACTAGAATCTTTTGAAATGTGGATATGGCGTAGTATGGAAAGAATAAGTTGGAAGAAGCACCAAACAAACGAAGAAATATATTAAAAATGTTAGGAGAAGAAAGATCAGTGAAAAAGACTATCAGAAAACGTCAAAGGAAATGGACGTGACACGTCACGAGGGGAGACTATCTACTGAGAAACATCATCGAGGGGAGAATGGAAGAAAAAAGACCAAGAATGATGCTGCCAGACTGGGCGATGGAGAAAAACGGCTACAGCAAAATGAAGAAAGAGTTCTCAAAATCGCGAAAAATGTCGTCGTTAGACATAATTTATGTATCTGCCTGAGGGCAGAGAACCGAAAGAAGAAGAAGAAGAAGAAGAAGAAGAAGTATACATTGATGTTATTAAGGCAGATACTATATGATCATATTGGAACGAAACATTCACAGTTAAGCTCATTAAAGGGAAACCCCAAAGGGACGAGTCCCGCTGTTCGGAGAACCCGATGTAAGCGAGTTTGAAGTAGCTACTTCACGTCTTCCTAAATCGGGTGTAGGTGGATGCATTTCCAATACTCGTTGGAACTGCATTCCAAATGTTTCCGTTACAGCAAATTGAAATCGACGATAACTTGTAGGCCTACGTTCATACGACACCCATAAACCATCAGATGCCCTCGTGTAATGAGTATGCGCATCTACATTGTATGTATGTATGTACGCCCACCTCTATCGGGAACAAAGCACTCGATGCAGCGCTGCAATCGTAATCGTAATCGTAATCGTAATCTCCAAACTTCTAAAGCGCCACTGGAAAGCCAAGCGCAGGGCACCAGCTTATTCACGAGATCTTTCATAACATTCCAAGATAATTTCAATAAATATTATAAAATAAAAATACCATTCCTAGTAAAGCACAAATCAGTTAGTACGGTACATATCCAATGCATATGACAACCATCATATAACATCATACAGGTCCGCGCAAAGATTGCCTCTGATTAATTTGGTCGAGGAGTGGCGCTATATAATAGCCTAAGTATAGTTGCAATTATAATTTACTTTAATCGTAACTGAGGTAAACTTGATTGACTGATATAATTAAAAGTTATAAAATTGATCCTTTTTCGAAATATTTATGCCCGTCTCTTTTACCAGAGACGTTTTTAATTGAATCGAGGGTAATCATAGTTGAAAAGTGAAAAGTCTGTGGAGTAAAGCTTCCACAGCTGATAGATTTGTGCAGCACTGCAGCAGATATATTTGCAAATGCTTCTTTCAACAGATGTTTTGTTTCACTCGGTCCCGATTCATGCCTTGGAAATCTGACTAAGTGTTCTACTCCTATTTGCTTCAGAACTAAATCTGCATCTTCTGAAAGTGTCTCGTACTTTCCAATCAGATCATATTGAACAAAGCAGGGATGGCACAGCTGATGGTAAGACCTCCAGTGTGCATTAAACGGAACAGATTTTGTTGTCTGAAGATCGAGAAGGTAATTCACAAACTCCTGAAAGGTCACGTCATCACCTTTTACGAGCGAAGCATTGCTTGCATTTGCCCTGTACTTGCGGACTATCAGCGTTCCATATTGTGAGGTAAAAGGAATCGATCTTTTAGAAGCGGAGGCAAATTTATCTCGATAAGCAGATAATAGACGTTCCATTGGTTCTCGGACAAACATGAATTTGTAATAATTGTCCAGGCGGTATTGAATCTCTTTGGGAGAATACCGATACAGGGTTCGTAAGTACTTTCGTTGATAGGCTCTGTGAACTAGAGTACGCTCAAGATCTTCAGGATTCGAAATGTTTTTAAGTTTTCCTGAAAGAACCAGCAATATTCGTTTTCAGTTAGTGCAGGCGACCTTAGGAACCTCACAATACAATAGACGCCTTGTATCATCAACGAAAATGAATCGGAAATCTGATGGTACAAGTTTGCTAGTGTCGTCTCGTGTCTTGGTGACGCCTGCTGGAAGGTTTTTGCACACATCAGCCACGAACTGTTTACGTGTCTTCTGTCTGAGTAACACCGAATCGAGTGAGTTGACATCCTAAAATAAGGAATTTATTCATTGAGACGAGACACGCACAGGAATAAAGTTCGTCTTTTCTTTAGCTGAACTGTTATTTCTTAAAATAAACCGTGTGTCTACATGAGCAATCCTCACAAATCGATATGGGATCTACTAGGTCGTAGCAGGCAAATCTCACTAAATATAATATTTAATTTCAATCTATTTCGAACAAAAAGATAGGCGTAATCCCGTTTTTTCGAAAATAGCTTCCCTTTCTGTGAACATTTACAGTATACAAGGGATTCTTTAATCTTGCCTCATAGGTTCACTCCCACTTAACAAGAAACTCCGTATATAATAGAAGTGTCTTTGCCCGCTCAAACACTCGTCAGTTCTCTATAAAATCTATTGGCGCCATTACGACATTACCTGGAATAAAATTCCTCAAGAAATCAGAAAATCTCCCTTACACTGTTTGAAAATAAACTTCGCATTTATTTAGTTGAAGGTAATTATTTAATGCTTTGATGTATTAATCTTTAATTTCTATGTGTTTAACTGCATTTCTCACTCATTCCTTTTACTTTCGATATTTAGTTTAAATTAGTTAAGGTTAGTTCAGATTTTTTTATGTTAATCAAGTCAACAACAGTACTGTTATACTAAGTAAAGCATCTTTCAGTCGCCACATATTCTGTTGAAATTATATAGAGGTGTCCCTACTTAGCGGGATCTTTGATCCCTTCAGGGCCTTCCCTTGTGGCATTCAACAATTCATACTTAAAAGTGCAATCTGATTTGTAATATTATTGTTTATTGTTGTTTGGCTACAAATAAACGATTGATTGATTGATAAAAAGCACTTAACGGACTTGAAGACTGGATTAAGTCAGATCTCAGTGTAACACAGTGCGGGAGTTCTGCTCATTTCATAGTTTAAACTTATTTGTGTTTAGTTACTTACAATCTCGTTGTGTCTAAAGCTGCTCAGATATTGTCTGAAGACGAAGACACAGAGGCAAAGCGCAATTGCCCACGATGACAACTTCAATATCTTGAAGAAGTTGAAAGTCATTTTAAGGATTTTCATTCTGCATAACGAAATCATTCATTTCTTTTGTATTATTAAACCATTTAAGTTGCTATATCTATTACCCGTAATGCAGATAATACTCAATCACAAAGATTATGTCACTGGGTGGACCAAAATGATACGATAGTGTCCAGCTGTTAGTTTACAAGTCTCACTTTTTTATTATCATTAAATTTTTATTTGCGGACGATAAATCTATGCAATCAGTTAAAGACAGTCATTTATTCAGGCGTAGACGATTAAACGTAGGCTTTCGTCAACGCTCACGTGTGGAGGCATTAAAGCGTTTTATCGTGGCGCAGAGACTTCCGAAGATGGTGCTTATGCAATGGAATACAGTAATTAGACTGATCCTATTTTAACCTCCATTTACAGATCATAATGCCAGGATTATAAGATTTGCTTTAGACGCACGGCTATTTAGGATCAGAATGTCAATAGCCCAGAGATTCAGCGATGAACGGAAATAGCAAATTCCTCCGTGGCTTACTGAGAGCATGTGGACTTCAGCTCAATTCGAAAGCCCAAGTTGCACAACTACAAGTCTTGCTAGTGCTATTCTACGATCTTGAGACCTAGATGACCAACTATATATCTTGAACAATTGGGTGGTTTCAACATGTAGTGTTTAAGTTGAATCTCAAGATCCCCGAAGACCGTATCACCAACATAGCGATTATGGTAAGAACGATACTGGAAGGAGAATCATCTTTCTTCGGCTCCTAAGAGCGCCGGCAGAAGTCCATAAGACGGCTTAAAGTTCGTTTGGATTACAAGATTTATTTCTAGGGCAAATTTGTTAACAACATCAAATGATATGTAGTGACAAAGTAAATTGCGTTCACTTAGACACCACTCCATAGTTTAAGCAAAATTAAAATTTTATGTGAAAATTGTGTTCAAATTTTACCGAAAAATATATTCATTCATCTCAAATTGTTTGCAAAGTGACCCCTAATATAACATACTCATGACTACTATATCAGAGACTGTCTATCACGATACGGGACTATAATAGCCACTCGCTGCCGAGGTATACAGCCAGTGGGTGTCCAAAAGCCACCCAGAAGCACTGGAGAACAGCTGAGTGTTTGGTCCAACGTTTTCCTGGATCCTAGATGTGTCTGGATGTCATTTGATGCTTCTGTTAAGACTGCTAAAAACGCAAAGAAACAACTGACAGTGAATGTACTTGTTTTTTTTGTTTCGTAAATTGGAATATTGAATTAACAGAAATAATCAGAATTACTGCATCATTTAAATAACAGAAAGACCGAGGAAAGTTACACTCAATGTAAGGATAATATTTGACGGATCTTTAACACTTTTCTAGCCATATGCAAATTAGCTCATTTTGACATATTAAACTTATCCATAGAATTAGACTTCATTTTTCTTAAACTCGATGCGTTATCTGCACTAATGCTCTTGTTCGCAGTAGACTTGACTACTGTAATGCCGGTTCTAGGACGATTGGTCATAGGATGATTGGTCATAAGACGATTGGTCATAGGATTATTATTATTATTGTTATTGTTTCCAAAGGAAAGAGAAGTAATGGAAGACTAGTCTAGATTATTGTTATTGTTATTCTTATTGCTATGCTTATTTTTTATTCTTCTTGTTATTCTTATTGTTATACTTAATGTTATTTGTTATTCTTATTCTTATTAAATTTGTAACGCGTGCAAGGTCTGACCGAAACATGAATTTGAAGCGCGGATAGTCAGACTACGAGCAGTCTTTAGAAGTAACAGATGATTGCAATGCTTCGTGTAGGCTACATCAGCTTGTTCGGGCAATGTCCAGATCAGCTCAATTTCACGTATACGGGATATTCGTAGAAATTGATCTATTTTGCTTCAGCTGTCTTGGTCCCACTGGTTAATGATCGTCAGCAGACTTGACTACTGCACCTTGCCTGCTTTTGGTATCACTAAGAGAAATTCCATAAGGCACAAGGTGGTTCAACTCTCTTGCCAGAGCCATGACAATGACCGTTAAGTATCAGCATTATTGTATCTACACTGCATTCAATATAATGGCTTCCCGTTGATCAATCAATCAATCAATCAATCAATCAATCAATCAATCAAAGAAACTTGATATAGTGCCCCTTCAAGATATCTACTCAGAGGCGCTCCCGGCCCAACCACGGCTGAAAAGAGTTGTTTTCAGAGAGGTATAATATGCAAGTGAAGAGTTCCCAGGTAGTAGACGGAGCTCTAGACTCTAGAGGAAGCCCATTCCAGATACTCGGTCCCACGACCGAGAAGGTCCGATGTTGAAGTTATAGAAGTGTGTGCAAAGAGACACTCAGGTTGATAAAAGAATCCATTTTAAGATCTGCCTTATAACTCAAAATACAGTTTAAACAGCCTGTCTAGTGTCTATGCTGCATCTTCACCTCACAAACAACTAGATATTGCACTCGTGTACTTAATCGGCTTCACGTTCAAAGCTTTGAGATTCGTTACTCAGTTCAGTTCGTTTTGTCAATTCTTTTATATAATTCGTGTCTGTAGCTAATCTCAACATATTGTCCTCGGCAGAGGATGGGGAATTTCGACCGCTTTGACAACGAGACCAAGTTATCATTCCGCTGCCAGGTAATCAATCACTCGCGGACCGGTCCCATGGGTACCAGTCAACCCAGCTGCATTGACATCATATAATTCAAGTGGCTGGATGCTTCCGGATGAAGAATCTAGACGAACGGTTAACCAACTGGCGACCCTTGTACTATTAAGAAACGCAGGATTCTGTAAACTCTGGTGACCTTTGTCTCAGTTTACTCTGGCGATCACTGTGCCATTGGACAAGGATTGGACAATGGAATTAACCCGGTTAACCAATATTCAAAAGAACTGTTTGGCCAGTAATTAGTTAGGAATGTCAGCGTGGCAATTATGTTATAACTTCTCTGGAAATAGGTTTCTTCAACTTAGACCTCGCAAGGAAACGAAACAATAACCCCCCCCACTGAACCGTTTTTGTTCGGAAGCCACAACGCATGTGATCAACGATCAGCCAGAACAGTGCGGTGATCTTAAATCATAACAGTAACAAATTTAATGAATTGAGAAAAGTAACACGACACCGAGTCCGTTTAAGATGTCCTTGAAGGATTTCGTTAGGCTGTTGGATTGGAAAGCGTGAAATGGAAAGCGTATCATGAATAAAATCCAGAAAACATGATGAAATGCAGAGAAAACACAACTGACTACGCCTGAAAGTGACTCTGCACGAAACAGACGACTATTGGTTGACATAATCCAACGTAAGTCAACTTGTTGACTTCATTAGCTAACTATTTGTACTCAGGATACTTGTATTCGAAAAGATCAAAATCCAGCGAGTAGATTTCCCAGAGACGGCGAATATCGCTTCGTGAAATGTTCGCAAACTGTTTGGCTACGAGTTCTTTGGAAGTCCTGCTTCTGATGGGAAGTTTCGTCTTTGGAAAGTCGACGAGATGCCTGACTCCGAGACGACGCAGAACGGAGTCGACGTCTTCGTCAAGGGTCTCGTATTTCCCGATGAAGTCGTAGTCAACGTGACACGGATGGCACAACTGGTGGTATGGTCTCCAGTGAGGTTCAAACATCTCTCGGCTGGTGGTCTTCGGGTCCAAGAGGTACCGAACAAACTCCTCAAATGTGACGTCGTCTCCTCGCTGAAGTGACGTCTCACTCGGTCTGCTTCGGTATCTCCGAATGATCTGACGTCCGTAGAGTATTCGGAATTCCTCGTCCTCTGCCGAAGCCAATTTGTTGCGATAGGCCGATAAAAGCCGTTCGAACGGTTCACGCACAAACATGAATTTGTAGTAGCTGTTCAGCCGCAACTGGATTTCTTTCCGTGTATAACTATCAAGCCTTCTCAGATAGACTTTGGCCAGATGTCTATGAACGTCGTTATCGATTATGTTTTCTATTTTATCGGACCCTACTTTGCCGCCTAGAGTAAGTAAGACGCGTTTCCAATTCGTGCAGGCTACTTTCGGAACTGAGCAGTAAAGCAGGCGATGTTTGTCATCTACGTACATCGGGTGAAACGCCAAAGGGACGATGATAGCTTTCTTGCTAGTCCACCACCTGTTGGAGGAATTCCGACGCAACTCTTCACAGACCTGTTGTACGCGCTCTCTTCGTTTCACTTGCCTCTCGATTATACGTTGGTCCTGAAATGCATGCAACGTTTCTTATTAATGCCAATGCTTCTCGAGCCTGTTTAGATTGTTTCCATTCTGCGTCAATAAGCCTGATAAGCCTTAGACGTGTATCTAGTCTGTATGTATATGATACGGAACTCTGGTAAACATTATGAGAACAAGGCAAGTTGCCTAGAACGGCCGTATAAGGGTTATCAAAACTTGTAAAATGTTTCGCTATTATCTTTCATGGTCCGCAGCTAACGAGGAGTAGAAAGGAGTAAGCTTAATTTGTCGAATAAACTTATAGATGTCGTGCATGAAAAACGCTAGTAAATATTATCATATTATTATTATTATTATTATTAAATTTTTATTATTATTATTATTATTATTATTATTATTATTATTATTATTATTATTATTATTATTATTATTATTATTATTATTATTACTACTACTACTACTACTACTACTACTACTACTACTACTACTGCTACTGCTGCTGCTACTACTGCTACTGCTGCTGCTGCTACTACTACTACTACTACTACTACTACTACTACTACTACTACTACTACTACTACTAATAATAATAATAATAATAATATTAATAATATTAATAATAATAATATTAGTAGCAGCAGCTGCAGAAGCAGCAGCAGTGGTAGAAGTAGCAACTACTGCTGTTAACAGTAGTAGAATTAAAGTAGTAGTGGTAGAAGTTGAACTATACTGTTGTAGGCCTACGCTATTATTACTCGTTAGGGCCTATTCAGTGCTCTTGTTACAACAGGGCTAATCTCTGAAGTAGCACCTAAACTACATAATTATAGCTAGCACCGCAGCACATGCGATGCAGTCCAAAAATGAAAATAAACCTACGTTTTCTGTGATCTTTGTCGTCGTCATATCATCACCTATTACAACATGGACAATCAATTCTACATACTTTTGTTGTTGTTGTTCTTGTTAGCACACAAAGTTTAGAGCTAAGCGGTAAGAAAAGCCCTTCACAATAAAGTCAGTTCATTTCCTTACACGTACATCTTCCATGTAACTGATCTTTCAAGTAATTGATGATAATCTACTCAGCTTTATTTATTTAAAGGCGATATATTATGTGCGATTACGGGAGCAGTTACACTTGAGCTTTTCACGGTTCCTACATTTCTTACAGTTAAACACTGGTGTCACTGACTTATTCCTTACTGTATCTTAAGTGTAATGTGTTGCTTGTCGAACAGAGGTCACTACGTCCGATATTCATATTTTCATGTTACTATATAATGGCATACAACGTAGCCCTCGTAATTATAGAGCAGTAGCCTATAGGACACTGCTGGGGCACCTTACAGGCTGCCATACAGTTAAATTCGACACCTGTTAAACTTGTTATCATCTTTTACTACTCATATCATGAAATCTTACTGCAGGCCTACTTGTCATTTTGAATTAATAATTATTATTATTATTATTATTATTTTATTATTATTATTATTATTAGGGCTACCACTATTTTTATTATTATTATTATTATTATTATTATTATTATTATTATTATTATTATTATTATTATTATTATTATTATTATTATTATTATTATTATTATTAATTTACATAAAACCCTGAAAAGTTCTGTAGGCTACCTAAACAGTTAAAATCGATCAATGTTAACACGATACATTGAAGAAACATAATTTTATCAGCGGTTAAACAACTAAATATGCGGAATATTTGGACAGCTTTTACAGAACGAATAGCGCAGCATTGACTCAACTTACTCTCCTTCCTTCCACTGAACGGTATGGACGTCTGGAACTTGCGGCGTTGGAACACTTTTTTGCGTGAAAATTGTAACCAGCAATAGGCTGACACTGCATACGAATATGCTGACTACAAGCACGTATGCGACGGTTTTGAGATTCCTGACGCAGAGACCACGAATTGCGACCATTTATCCGCTATAATTTTCGATCAGACTGCATTGGAAAAATAAAAGGCCACAGCGAATATTAATGCGTGAACCTGACTGCGTTCGTGAAGTGAATGACACATTCATAGTTTTAGACAATTTCAGCACGAGGCTTAATCGAGAGAGCTATGCATGGAACTAAATTAAATGAATCGTCTGTCCCAAACTATGAAAGTGAAAATGCACAAAAGCACAATCCGAAAATTCTGCGACCAAGCAACTGCACTTAAACCTCGTTCCAAAAAGAACAAATGTCTACATACGTACATGTATGACTCCTGACTCCTTTAAGTGGGGCAGTCATTCAGAGGATAAACCACTGATCGACCCGAACCACGCAACAGGTACGAAGGTATGACCTAAACTATAGTCAAGAAAGAAACAGACTTCAGCTCATGATACCTTGCAATGTAATTAATGATGTCGCAGTTTAGTACCCTCTAGTAAACTGAAGAAACTTGTTAAGTTTTCACTATAAAGAAAAAAACTGACGAAACAGAACTTGAATAAAACAACACGACATCGTGATTTATTTTTCCTTAAAGAATTAACTTTAGCTGCTCAAGCCGGTTATGCTTCTGCATAACTACTTCACAAAACTATTAGATAGCTATGATCCTACAATTTGAGGACGATCATCTTTCGTAAAGGCCTTAGCAGGAAAGGTTCAAGACCTGAGAAACATCATGTAGAAATAACGTACAACATTTGAAAATATGTAAACAAAACTTCTGCTTGCGACAATCTCCTGGGTTAACTCAGTGAGTGAGCTGCACAAAAATAAACATTTTGTCTCCTATAATGGCAAGGAATTAGCTATTGAGTATATATAACTGACATTGGAAACTCATTGACTCACCATAGTCTAGTGGGCCTAGGACCGAGCGTCATCAAATGCGCAAGAAGTCGTTCAAGACGTCTCGGCTGTAGGTGGACTCGACATGTACCTTCAAAAAGACAAAAAGACTGCAGTTATAATCTTAACGTAGTCGTTCACCGCTAGAGCATTTAACTTCTATATATTTTCAACCACAGACTGCGGTCCCATGACAAAACTAAGTTGGTTTTAAATCGCATTCTAATGCATAATATTGCACAGGAACGTGTTCTTTGATTAAGGACTTTAGGCGTTACGTTAAATAGCAGAAAGCGAATGTCTCTTCAAGAAGACGTCATTTTACAGCAATACTAATATAGTTTACCCTTTTTAAGTGCAATACTTGTACTCGACACTATGTCTACGTGAAGTCGTGCATCAAAGCCAAACGTCTGTATAGAAGCTTTGAATGCAACGTTCCCCGACTCTAAACACTGAGCCTATACTTTTTCATATTGACCTAAATATTCGATGAGGCGTAAAGAGGCACACGAATACAGTGAATAAAAGGACTGAGTTTGATTGTGTGGCATAGATAAAACTTGTATTCAGAGGACCGTACCTATGACATCATTTCAACGCAAGTGTATGCGCGAGTTCTTTGCGATGCACTTTTGCGTGTCTACGGTTTTCATTATATCTGGCATTCGATGAATAATATTGAAAACAGCATTCGTGTGAAGCCACAGGCAAAACGGTTTTACAATAATACAGAACCACGATAGAACAGGGCTACAGTAGAACAGAGCAACAATAGAACAGATCCATTACAGAACAGAGCCTGACTGGATAGATGACATACAGATGGTGATGAATAATCGAATAGTTGACGATCGACTGGATAAATGAATGAATGTTGGGTGTTGGATGAATTATGAGTGAATGAGTGAATGAATGGTTAGGTGCACTGATGGATGTATATGAATAGGGATGAAAATTAAAACGGACCTTCGGCTGATGTCAAACACATTTTCAAAAGCGTCCCAAAAGTAGCTAACTACCAACTACGCTATAATATATATAAATCGTCGTAATACAATTAGGTCCTACAATTACAATTACAAAAGTTCATCTCTGTTGCACTTTTCAAAGCTATTTAAGTGTTCTTCAACAACTTGCAATAGAAACTAATTTAGTATCTCATCCTTGGTCGTTGTGTTCAGTAAAGTCGATGACATAGAGCAAATTCTACTTGAAACACCAGGTTTTACAGTTTTATAGTACAACTAGGCCTACAGCAAATTAATTATTAAACTGATTAGTACTGCTTTGAGCAAGCATCAAATATAATTATATTAAATATTTTAGCATAACTAACCCAAATAAGTAAATAAGGCAATATAATTAATGATGATAGTTTTTAATTTACAGCATCATATATTATT
Organism: Aporrectodea caliginosa; assembly: GCA_020284085.1. Taxonomy (NCBI): domain Eukaryota; kingdom Metazoa; phylum Annelida; class Clitellata; order Crassiclitellata; family Lumbricidae; genus Aporrectodea; species Aporrectodea caliginosa. The sequence goes on from JACEVL010001007.1 coordinate 60,147, forward strand.
ATTGTATGACTCAGTGGTAAGTTACCGTAGTTGTCCATAATTCAGCTGTAAAAATCTTAACTCTGAATCCCTTAGGCTACGTCTAATAACTAGAGACATTAATGCTATCCGCTTGGGCAGAATAGATCATGATTGGGTAGCTAGCTATCGTAATCAGTCTAACTCTTGCTCTCATCGGACTTATTGTGCTCATATACTCTCGTATGTAAATGCTCACGATTGTCTCTAAGAAAGACAATGACAATAAATGATAATCATTACAACATCCATGTCCTGTTCGTGGTCCAGTGGTTGACCAACTAACCAGACAGCAGAGCACTGTCATAGTGACAGTCTTCAGGAGACATTCGTTGATTCCGAGACAATTTACATCTTGTGTGAGGTTGGTGACATTCGATCAACGAGTTTGTTATAGGCCTAGAACCTGATCGACCTCAGACTCTGCAATCGAGTGAAACCGAGAAGCCGTGAAGTTCAACCTCTGCGAGGCGGAAGCTGGAGATTCGGCGTTCTCGATGGAATCACAGTGTGCGAATTACTATTTGTGGACAAGCGTAAGAATTTCTTACATTAACAGTTAACAGACTCCTAAAAACTGTTCAATCCATTGGACATCGACATGGACTGTCCGTACAGGGATCTGCGGGCATGTGTTCTTCATGCCAGTGATCATTGAGGTATGGCAGCACAGAAAAATAATATCTTAATTCTGATGCTGACGTTGGTGTATAGACATCTTATAAACACAGTTAAAAAGTACATAGCATCCTGACAATAAAACAAGAAACTTTTCGCATCAGGTAAGTTAGTAAGTAAGTAAGTGAGAATAAACTGTACAAGCTGTTTGGCCAATAAATATTCGTATATGGCTGGAAATACCTAAATCGTTGCTACCACGGTCATAGACATCATATCTACATTCCGCTATAATTGTGAATAATTGCTACAGTGTTCGATAGACTGTTTAATGTCAGAAGCATGAACTGGTGAAGTTTCTCATACCATTGGGAAATTGGACGGCTAAAGGTCGGAGTCATATCGAATCGATTTAGAGTAAATATGGGGCAGCGCAGAGTATGGGCGGACATCGACCATTTACTTTCAATCTGTGGTTGCCAAAATTTTGTTTGTCTTTTGAAAAGCTCATGTTCACGGCCAAAGCAAAGTCGATGTCAACTATTGCAAGTAATTGATAACAGAACTCTCGGAAATTGTTCTATTGGGTGTTCCAAAAGACAAAGTTCTTTGTCCTTAGGATGTTCCGAGGGACGATGTTCTTTGTTCTGATGATGTTCCAAGAGACGCTGTACTTAGGATGCTCCAAGGGACGACATTCCTTGTCTTAAGGGACGATAGTCTTAGGTTGTTCCAAGGAATGATTTTCCTTGTTTTCAAAATGTACGAAGGGACGATTTTCTTTCTCCGTTGTAGATTATCTGGCGACGCAGGCAATGATACTGCTATCCAGGTATACAGAAGTCGTTTCTCGTATTTCTCCAGTTTGTAGACTAGACTGCTGAGTCCATTTCGGGTGTAGACATCGGGTCGTTGGTCATATCCAAGAAATCGTCTGCATAGAATAATAGTTGCAAACAAACTTGTTACTTCTTCAACACTAACAATCCCCGCCCTAATCCTCTTACGCATTTTCACACCATATTCGGGACGTATAGTGCCAGGTCGCTACTTCACTTGCCTTTCACCTCTGCATGCATACGGGTTCGATATCCGGTGCATCGGGTTTTCAAGTGATAACTTTGCTGCCACTGCATGCATTGCGTAATCATAATTATGTCATCTTTGTTATGACACAGTGTAGTTAAACAATTTGGTGTTCAGTCTTTTCAAGCGCTTTTAATCTGGCCGAGTAACTGATGGCAAGTAAAACAATGCATTTCCTATGCAACATCTAATGCCTTCCTTCAGTTCACTTTTGCTCCTTCTTAGAGTGGACGATTGGTTAGAGCGCTCGGTCTGTAACACGGATAGTACGGGTTCGGGCCTGTTCCAAGGCAGTTACTGTGTATGCTAGGGAGCTTGAGCAAGTCCTTCACTTATAACTGTTCTGCGCCTTCGGTGTTCTGTCGTATGGTCGTCTGCACTTCTGAACTTTGGAGTGTAATGTTTTATAGCGTTTTTATTTCCAACTCATTCCGATATACTTTAAAGCCAACAAAGTGCTTAGAACCAACTGACAACCGTTCCCAGTAATATTTTAAATCGAACTGTTCTCTCACTTTCTGTCTAACCAAACCTATACTCGGCTTAACATCCCAGGATTTTGACCTGGCACCGGAACGAAAAGCAAAGCGTGGCTATATCTTACGGACTTGAAATTTTGATATAGCCCCAGCGAATTAGCTGGTCTCCCTGACGTGGCTTTTGTGGGCGCTCAGAAATTTTCAGAGATTTACATTGCATATACATTTTCCAAGATGCTAGAGTGTACATTAGGGTGTGTCTAAAAACTGAAGTTTCAAAATTGATATCGGCCTTGCTGTTTTTGTGTTCCACCTTGAGCAAAATTGTTATTTGCCAAATTAGATGAAAATCGGAATAGATTTAGAACTTGCTCAAAGCCCCGTAAGAATTATCACTTAGAAAGCATTGTGATAGGGGAAGGTTGCCCGAGACGGAACGACGCCTGAGATGGAATCTATCGATTTCCGGTAGTAAACGTTCGGTTTCAGACATGGATCTCCTTTTACCCGATGCATTCTGTCTCTGCGGTCTTGTGGGTGTGATTTGGAATATTTTCCGTGCATGCAACGGTTAGTGGAGAGTTTGTTAAATTTCATGAAGATCTGTTACTATATTTTGGTTTGTTCTTATTGTAGTTTCAGTCAGGATTATTAAAAATTGCAAGTTTTTCGGAATAGTCACTTTGTAATGTAAATAATTGTGATTCATTACGCACTAAAACATGAGCGATAATCCAACGCATTTGCCACTGGGGATCGTAAAAACAAGTTACGTGCGAGGTGCACGAGATGGAACAGTACTGAGTTGCCTGAGATGAAACGCATTCCATCTCAGGCAACTCATTTTAAAAGTATGACTTATCATTTCAGGACGAACTTCCAGTGGCCCATCTTAGAAATGACCATGTAATAAACAATCACAATATAAACCCTGACAACCCCTCTGGTTGACGAGGTGTTATAGGTAGGCCACGACCTGGTGTGCAACTATTTTATTTATGTTTAGCCTATGCAATTTTTAGATGTCATCATTCAAGCGGAAGTCATCACGTGGAGAATGGGCAATAGAATCCATGCGGGTCGCAATAGACAAAGTGAGAAGTAAAGAGTTGACACTTGGCCAGGCTAGTAAGGCCTACGGGGTTAGCAAGACGACTCTTTTCCGCAGAGTGAACTTGAAAAATAAAGTTGTGAGAAACGAGGAAAAATATCTCGGTGGTCACAGAAACGTATTTGATGCTGCTTTTGAAAAAGATCTCGAACAATATGTACTAGACATGTCAAGTAGGTTGTTTGGAATAACCAACACTGAACTGAGAGTAATGGCATATGAACTCGCTGAACGCAACTCTATCCATCACAGCTTCAACAGAACCAAAAAGTGTGCTGGTAAGAAGTGGCTGTACTCATTTAGAAGGCGACACCCTACTCTGAGCCTGCGAAAACCAGAAGCAACGTCGTATGCCAGAGCAACTGGATTCAATAAACCGTCAGTGCTCAAGTTCTACAACCTACTGGGCGAGTTGATAGAAAAGCATCGACTGGATGGCTCTCGAATATATAATTGCGACGAGAGCGGTATGAAAACTGTGCAACAGCAGCAAGCAAAAATTCTTGCAAAAACCGGTGTGAAGCAGGTTGGTGCCCTAACGAGCTCTGAGAGGGGCAAGAATGTGACTGTTATTTGTACCTGCAATGGTTGTGGTCAGTTTGTTCCACCTTGTTTCATCTTTCCAAGAAAACGTGAGAATCCAGTCCTGATGGATCATGCGCCGGCATCAGCCAAAGGTTTCTTTCAGGAGACTGGGTGGATGAATGGAGACATGTTTGTCAAATATATGAATCACTTCATTGAACATGTGAAGCCAACAGCAGAGAAACCATGTCTTTTAATCCTGGATGGACATGCTTCTCATACAAAAAGTCTGGAGGTAATTGACATGGCACGTGCTAGCGGTGTGATTATGTTGTCTCTGCCTCCACATACGACGCACCGTCTTCAGCCATTAGATGTTGGTTTCTTTAAACCCCTGCAGACTTATTACGATCGGTTTATAGATCGATGTAGCCTAGGCCTAACTTTTTCTTGCACCTGTTAAAATGGTTTAGGCTAGGCTACATTTTTGACAGTTCAATATTGAAAAATAGGCTAGTTGAAAACAGCTTTTTTGTTCACTGACGACCACAACAATGGAGTACGGTATTTAACTTTGTAAGCAGCACAGTTAACTTCCGGTTGACTACCAGTGAGTTTGGTATTTTGAGGAATTTTGAAGCATGTAGCACATGTTAATGAAGCAAAATGACATATTCTGAATAAATTCCATCTCAGGACACTGGTTGCCTAAGATGGAATGATTTGGGGGTCAGACAAAATATTTATTCCCACGTGTTTTGTCCAATGTGAAGAAATGCAGAAGAAATAAATTTGTTCCTAAGATACTGATTTACAAGATCCTCCACATAGCAGTTGTTTTAGTTAGGGCAGTCAAATGAAAAGTTCAAAAAACTTAAAATCGTTCCATCTCAGGCAACCTTCCCCTACATTGTAATTTTGACGGATAAAAACAAATTTCAACACTTAGGCATAAAATATAAAGCAAAATCAAAGGAAATACTGTCAGTTATTTGTAATTTATTTATTTATTCTCTTTAGTGGCTTTCAAAATTTGTTTCAATGATCCTCGACCATTTGTAGAACAAAATTTAATGTTTCTGTTCCTCATTTCGAAGCAGCTAGGGCGTCATTGTAGGACTGAATGAGGGTCACTCCTTTCTCCGCCAAATCATTCGTGACTCTTAGGGCGAATATGATATCTTTTGCCTCTCTATATGATTGTTCTGACTCCCATTGTTGCTGATCTCGACCAAGAAGAGTCATCCAATCCAAGGATCTGGGATATTTTGGTGGTAGAAGCGGTGAAGAAATCGGGTAGTGCTTTTATATATAGGTGCATCATGACATTGTATGGGAGGAAACCTCGTTGGAGATTCATCGGATTGTTGAGCATGTTGTGTAGACCATGCCTGCGCTGTTTTTCGGTGACTGAATCGTCACAAGGGTGTAGGGAGATTGCAGGTTGACCTGTGAGATTTCCTTGTCTGTGTAAGCATGGATTTTCTTCAAGAATTGAAGATCGTTCATTGCACTGTAAATCCTCAGAACGCCGGACGCGTCCGGCAGCACATCTGACGCGTTCTATAAATGAACACGGGCGTTCAGAAATATTAACACGCGTGTTCAATACGACGCGTCGTGCGTTCAAGTATACGGCAAACAGACATGTAGCTTACGTCAAAGACGCTGAAACTGTATAATAGGTCTAAGGGAAAATTTCTCCATGATAGGCCTGCTTAGAAATGCAGAATTCATTATGTAGCCTAAATGATTAATTTTTTTATCGAAATCAAGTCAGAAGACTGCCAAACAACGATTGGCCTAGGCTACTAGCGCGATATAGGCTAACAATCAAAATCGACATGTAACACTGAATCGTATAGATCAAAAACAATTATAAATGGCATGAATTACCTTTTAATTCCTATAGCATTTGTACGTGAAATAAGTTGAATACAAGTGTAGGCTACGTTGGAGCCGCATTTTTGAACACCGGCGTTCAGTTAAGGACCTGTTGGGCTGCAATATTTGAACGCATGCGTTCAATATTTGAACGCATGCGTTCAATCTTTGACCACGACATGATGAATATTAATCACGTCTTCGTCCGCGAAATAGTTCGCTGCGGTTGTGTTATGTATTCAGTCGGGCATCGCAGTAGAATTTTTTATGAAATTGAGATATTATAATACAATCTAGTGTTTCGTTTTGCTTATGATATATTCTTTCATTTTGCAAAGCAAGCTAAACCATGCGCCCATCGAGGCCCAACCATAAGGTCATGAATATTAATGACGTGTATACGTACGCGACCCACTTTCGTGGTTGTCGGTTATGTTTTGAATTTGAAGTAGGCCTACTTCTATGCTGAAGACTAATTTTAAACGATATTACGGAAAAAAGAAATCTTATGGACAGGTTCATTATGTGCTTAAAATTGTTGTAAAACTACACAAGCGTGAGTATGTCTCTGCACGAAATGTGCAAACGTAACGTCATAATATTCAGTAGCAAATTGCAATGTAGGCCTACTTTAAGACGCCATAGTCCTTGTAATATCGCAACTTCTGATTCCATTTGGGAATTTATAAAGTTTATAATTAAATGTGATTTTTTTAATTCTTTACAGCTTTAAAAATGTAAAGTTGATGTTAGAGTTGATTATTAAGTAGACAGTGTAACTGCTAGAATAGATAATAGATTGGATCCCAAAAGTCTCTTTAAAACACTTCAATTTCAAAACAGGCTTTCGAGTGGCGCATTAGAAGTTTGGAGATTTCGATTATAGTTATGTCTGGTCTCTTTTTGTATAGGGTGCTGGCCGAATGTTACTCGTGCAGTTCGCTTGTAGAGCACGAGACACATTTCAGCCAGGGAAGTGAGAAGGAAAGAGGCCAGCATTTTCCAGCTTCCTCTGTAATAGTTGTGTTGAAGGTCAGTGGCCGTTGATTCAGAAAGTTTTCTGTGGTCTAATTTTTATCACAATTTCTCATTGCTATAAATTTACACAAAATGCAAGGAGCAATTCAATGTGCCATGGTGAAAAGAAATAATTAATAATCATGGTTTGCAAATTACTCTTGAATGTAAGTTCTTTTTAAGGATATTAGGCCTATAACAGTTGAATGTTCAAGCCATTTTATAAACTAAAATTGATACATTTTCAACTGCTCAAATATATTTCCATATTTGATAGTTGCAACCTATCCAGTGTACCTAAACAATAGGACAATGATGACTTGTACAATTGCTTCTCTTTGTGTCTCCATGCCTGCCTTTCAATGTGCATAATGTTCAATAAAACGTCATCTATTACATTTTTACACATACTGTAGTACTAGTCATTTTGAATGTTGTGCACTTTGTTTCAGATTATTGCAGACAATGCTGTGGCACAGTCTTTAGAGACAGCGGAGAGTGAGCCCTGCATATCGTTGTTCTGACAGTGAGCGACGACATACCCGCATTTTCATTGTGGGTGACACAGCTGTGACTAAAGTGCCAAAGACCAATATTCTGAGTGCCACCCTGCTGCTGCTTGTCTCAAACTATGTTTTCGACCTCGAATACTCTAGGTTTTATGCTAATCTTTTGGGCGTTCTCCAAACTGACAATTATGTGAAGGACACCAGCAAGCAGTTGAAATCTTTTATTACGAAACTGTGCTGTTATGGAAAGTTTGCCGGAGTCATTACCCGACGATTAACCACGTCTTATCCTGTGACACTAATAAAATCTTAAAGAACCATTATTTGCAGGATTTTCAGGTGCTAAAGTTGAATGTGAAATTTGAATGTTAACAATTATCATCAATGTCAATGGCATTGTAATTAATTTCTAGTTAATTTAGGATATTTGTAGTTCTATATTCTGTTGGAATTGCATGTGTGCTTTTATATTTTTAATTAGCATTTGGATTTAAATTTAAATATCCATGAGACTTGGTTGTGGGTCATTCACATATATATGATATCCGGATAGAGGGAGGAACGGAGGGTCATGCAAATGCGGAGAAGGGAGGAAGTCTTATGGCTTAAGCAGACGTCCAGATGGGTCTACATGTACATGTGCAAGGCTTTTAGTTCAACCTGCTTAAGCACCAACTTCAGTTATAAGATGGGAGACATTGATTCAGTTTTTACAGCTTTGAGTGCTGTAATTAACGTATGGAAAATTGCTTTACTTTCAAGTTTCAAATAGCAAGTATATATTCAGACAATTCAATTATGCATATGCTTATAAATTAAGATATAGAACAAGGAGTTTTGTAAGGGTGTCTTCGGCATGTTAGTGCATTATAACTGTTACCTGGCTTTGGAGTGCAAACGTCTGCAAAGTGGGAGAGTAAGGCCAAAAGCGGACAAAGGGTGATGGAAGGTCCAAAGGAGGTACTTTTGGGGCGTCCTTTATGGTCGAACCCTTAGTGTGCAATTGCATTGAAGTATGTTTAGTTTATATCTCAATTCTGACTTTCATATAATAGCTGTGCTAATATTTTGTCTTAATTTTTGAATGTACTATAGGCCTATACATGCAATTGCTTTCGTTATATTGTATTGTATATTATGTATATAATTATATATATACGTGTTTTCTCTCAACTCTGAAAATTTGTGGTTATGGCAAGTGTTCATAGGTTGGGAACACTAGTGTTAATGAAGAGCACATTGTTGTGTTCCGTTCATGAGCACTAGCGTTTAGAGCAGGGTTTGAACGCCCGGACGCGTTCTATTAGTGTTACATTTACGCGTTAAAGCATTTGAACACGTCATGCGTTAACGATTAGAACACCCATGAAGCGTTTAAAAATCGTAACACTAGTGTTCAGAAATTTAATGCCAGCGTTAACATTAGAAACGCCGGACGCGTTCTATTGGTGACGTCATATAGGTGTTCACACTGTATACTACACTAGTGTTCAAAAACTTAACGCCAGCGTTAACATTAGAAACGCCCGGACGCGTTCTATTAGTGTTACAATTAGGCGTTTAAAATGTGTTCTAGTTGTGAACACCCGGCTTTAGAGTGTGGGGGTTTCATTGAACTAGTAGGCCTACTTCACGTAAGTTGTTGTAACAAAGGCAACACTCGAAGTAGATGATTCCTCACCTTTTGCCATTAGCATTGTCGATATGTCCTCTGTGTGCTCTAGCGTTGTTGAATGGGAAACAGCTCTTTAAAAAGCAACATCTTGATCACATAGATCGCAGTGCCATCCAATGCGCGCTCTGAAATGCCTTTGGGTACCTGGACTTAGTTCTAGTAGCTCTTTGTAGTCGTCTCTGTTGTATTCAGGACTCAGTTGCTGCAATGCAAAGGCTTAAGGTGACAACATTGTCTCGAATTTCTGTGACACGTTGTGCTGCATCTTTACTCTCCACTTGTGTGCGATACTTGGCCTGATCGATTTGCGGCCTGAAGGCACGAAAATGACTGAAGAGTTCTTCACCGAATTCTTACAGAATCATGCAGTGAAATAACCTTGTCCAGAACTATTTCAGAAACATGATAACGACAGGCAAGGTAAAAGAGGTCCATTCCTAATTCAGCATCCATCTTCATGCATACACCGCCCTTGTAATCTGTGTTACTCGCTGTTGTGTCGAAACACGGCCACGATTTTCGGTCAACCCTTAATTTCTGATCTTGGCCAAACACGCATCTGCCTTGACGACAGCAGTACCAGACTGGAGTTTGGGGTTTGCCAATAGCTTGGACACATCCTTACCAGATACCATTATTGGAAGGCGATCGACACACCCTCGTCCTGTAACTGTAACATCTGGCATGATCTTGCCGTCCCAGTGGATAGTAAGAGCCTTCGGATCGAAAGATTCACGAATCATTGCTGCTAAGGCTGCGCGGTTATCTTTCTTTGCTCGATGGATCGCTGAAGGACCGATGATCAGCTCACCAGCTGGTTCTGCATATATATATTTTCCTTCTGGATTTCCTACGTCTGGAAAGTGTCCAATCACGGTGTACCTGGCGGTACAATTCGGGAAACGAAGGAACGTCATGTTAACCGCCTCGATTCTATAAAAGCAAATGGATCTACTGCATCCGAAAATTACTAAAGGAACATCGTTTAAACAAGCAGACATTAGATTGAACTCAAAGATAGTCATTGCATAACTTCATAATACTGGGCTCTAAAAGCATTAGCCAAAGCAGCATTAGACACAGGCCATTGTTACCAAGTGTTAAAATTGCAAACTATTACAACCTGTTCAACATGTCGTCGTCTTCGCCGCCCCATCCATAGAACTCGTTTGAAAAGCCATTCGCTTGCTCGAACTGCTTTGTTGTGAACGCGTTGGCACGTCCAAACATACGATAGTATCGCATTCTGAAAGTATTGAAAATTATGATCTGTATTATCAAATGTATAAAGTTTTATTACGTATCTTGCTATTTTATCAAAATATATAGCTATTTATATATAAGGGTTATATATATATATAAATAGAGATAGATGATTGATAGATAGATGATAGATAGATGACAGATAGATAGATAGATAGATGGAAGGATAGATAGATAGATAGATAGATAGATAGATAGATAGATAGATAGATAGATAGATAGATAGATAGATAGATAGATAGATAGATAGATAGATAGATAGATAGATAGATAGATAGATAGATAGATAGATAGATAGATAGATAGATAGATAGATAGATAGATAGATAGATAGATAGATAGATAGATAGATAGATAGATAGATAGATAGATAGATAGATAGATAGATAGATAGATAGATAGATAGATAGATAGATAGATAGATACATAGATAGATGCATAGATACAACCAGATAATACATAGATAGACAGACAGACACACAGACACACAGATAGATAGATAAATAGATAGATGGAGGGACGGAAGATGAATGGATGGATGGATGGATGGATGGATGGATGGATGGATGGCGGACGGACGGACGGACGGACGGACGGACGGACGGACGGACAGACGGACTGACTGACGGACGGACGGACGGACTGACGGACGGACGGACGGACGCCTGACGGACGGACGGACGGACGGACGGATGGATGGATGGATGGATGGATGGATGGATGGATGGATGGATGGATGGATGGATGGATGGATGGATGGATGGATGGAAATGATACGCTTCACTCACTTGTAATGGTGCTTATCAATGTAAGGAGCGATATGTCTCGGCTGTTTGTAGCATCCGTAGAAATTGTGATCATCCTCAGGCAAAGCATCAACGTCATGGAAAATGAAGCAGTCAAACTGGCCGCGTGTGGTAGCCTCTTTGAAGCCAACGTTCAGCAGAGAAGCCCTGTTGAATAGCAGTGGCTCCACCTAAAACATAAATGCTTCATAATAATAATAATAATAATAATAATAATAATAATAATAATAATAATAATAATAATAATAATAATAATAATAATAATAATAATTAATAATAATAATCATAATAATAATAATAATAATAATAATAATAATAATAATAATAATGACTTCATGACTAGCAATTGCTCACCTAATCGTCTAATCTATTCTGAGAACTTCTATGGCGCCGCTATCATGATGCAGACGACACCAATTGACGGTTGCTGCAGCTGATGCTGTATGCAGCCAGGAATCATAAGCAGTCGAAGGGGTCCAGTTAAGATCAGATAGGTCGTAGAAAGCAGGATAAATTATGGAATTTGAAAAGCGTTTTTAAAGCTAGAGAAGACCTCAGAAGTTCTCTGATTCTGCAGCAAGGATTCAGCTGAATTGTAAGCAAGATAACTATAGCACAAAAATCGCTAAAGATTCGTGACTGCGTGATTCTAAACCGGTTGCACGGTGCTGTACATGGATTTTAAAGAAAGATACACAGTACACAGACGAAATAACAATTGACACAGATGAGCTGTAATAATACATAATAATAATGACTTTTTATTAAGCGTGACAAATGCGCTGTACATTTACATGTTATAAGTTACGTTATACTAAGATCTGGAGAGGAAGTGATTTCAAGTTTTTATTATTATGCCTTTTGAAATAATATGCTGTTAGACAAATAAATGCAAAGACGTAAGATGATAATAAATTGATTTTCTGACTCTATGGGAAGTCTGCAAAGTTTATTATAGTCAACTATCAATTAATCATCAATGAAGGTGTTAGGCTACTTGTTCCACGATAAAGACTGTGTACTGTAGAAGTTGTCTCTGTAAGAACGGATGAATAATCTGAAGGAATATCTTCAAGTGAGACTGTCTGTCACGATACGGAACTATAATAGCCACTCGCTGCCGAGGTAGACAGCCAGTGGGTGTCCAAAAGCCACCAGAAAGCACTGGAGCGTAGCTGAGTGTTTGGTCCAATGTTTTCCTGAATCCTAGATGTGTCTGGATGTCATTTGCTTCTGTTAAGTATGCTAAAATCGCAAAAAACAACTGACTGTGAATGTACCTGTTAAGACTTTTTAATTTCGTAATTGAAATATTGAATTTTTAAAAATAATCAGAATTACAACAGTATCAGAGACATCACTTAAATACAATGAAATACGGTCAGACTATACAAATGGGCAATGTGTATTGCCAATTCACCAAAGAAGGCCAACAATGCACTCAAAAGAAAGGCTTCCAAATGATTGCAGCTGTAAGTTGGACCATGACCACTTCGTTCAGGAAAATGTTTTAATTTGTAATTGTGCTTTCAATTATAAATTTAAATAGTACCGTTCCCAGTGAAAGTAATCAGAGGCTCTTCTATGCTAGCCCAGATGATAATCGATCAACTAGCTTTTTTTACGTTCCTCAGCATAATATGTAACAGAAGCATTAGTAGAGACAATAGCATAAGTTGAAACAGTAGCAGTAGTTGGAAGATTGAGCGAACTTACTAGAGTGCGGTATGCATGGACAGAGCGGAAGTTCTTTATCTGAATCCGATCTGAGGATGTCTTGCGTTGGTACTAAGGCCCGGTTACAATACTCGAGGTACTTTTGAAGAAATTGTTCAACGCATTCCTCCTCTCCTAATGATACATTGAAACGTAATTCGCCGTTCATATACAAGTCCTGCGTGGCGTTGTTGACTTTCGAACGATTTTCGCCATTGGATACTGGTGAGTGACGATACCAGTGAAAATAAATGAAAAACACGGTCATGATTGTCACTTCCGCTATCAAAATCATACTTAATATATGAGCAGCGTTTCTTTTGTTGAATCATATTACAGATCTGGAGTTTGGAACGAGGACTGCGCCTACAACGATTATAAAAACATTCCTATTGGAGATCTCAAATGCTGACTAATCACGCTCAGGCATGCCCAGGCAGTGGCAGCCTTTAAGCGGTTTTTGACAGGCCTGTATGCTTATGGCGAGGACAAAAATGCCGCCCCTTATTCATAAATGACATCTTCTTGACAGAAGTGGCCATACGACTTGTATTGTGTTGAAATTTGCCGCCCCTTGAAAAGTGCCGCTATAGGCAGCCGCCTATATCGCCTATACCTAAAGCCGGTGTCCCGTGATATTATATCCCTCCTAAAACCGAAGTGTAACAGAAAGTTGAGGGAGGGTGTGCACTGTGCACTGTTCTCTCTTCAGTCCACTTTGCTCTCTTCTGCCCACTGTGCTCCCTTCTGCTCATTGTGCTCTCTTCTGCTCACTGTACTCTCTTCTGCTCACTGTACTCTCTTCTGCTCACTGTTCTCTCTTCTGCTCACTGTGCTCTCTTCTGCTCACTGTACTCTCTTCTGCTCACTGTTCTCTCTTCTGCTCACTGTGCTCTCTTCTGCTCACTGTGATCTCTTCTGTTCACTGTGCTCTCTTCTGCTCACTGTGCTCTCTTCTGCTCACTGCACCAGCTACGCTGGCTCACTGTGTTGCCTTCTGCTCACTGTGCTCTCTTCTGCTCACTGTACTCTCTCCCCTCACTGTTCTCTCAGCAGCGCGACCTACCGAATGGGAATGAGTCGATAGTGACGCGCCACCTATCAACGTAACAGGAAAAGTTCTGACATCACATGGCGTTTATTCTGTTTATGAATTTGCATCACCGTTGGCGCTAGTGTACTCAAACCTGGTAGCAACAAATACAAAGTTCTTTGCTAAACTTACTTACCCTTCTGCTCAATCATGCTGTCTTCTGATGAGCCTGTACTTTGGTTACGGCATTTCTATCACGATGCTTTCTTTTGCTAGTTTGTTGTTTCTCAAATAACTGTGCAATTCTTCTGTTTACTGTGCTCACCTTCTGTTTACTGTGCTCTCTTCTTGACACTCTGTTCTACTTACTATTCTTAATGCACTGTGCTCATCTGTCTGGTAAAAGGAGCTCTTTTGGTCATTTTACACATGTTTTTGTTTTGCTCACTTGCTCTCTTCTGCTCAGTTGTGCTTGCTTCTGGTACTGTCAGCTGAGAAGTAAACGACGTTCCGTAATGTGTGAAGGTTTTGTGGCCTGCACTTCCCTCTTATAGCAGCGCGACCTACCGAATGGGAAAGAGTCGATAGTGACATGCCACCTATCAACAGAAAATTTCACCTGACAAAATGACACCGCGTTTATTATGTTTATGAATTGCATCACCGTTGGCGCTAGGGTACACCAAACCCTGATAGCAACAAATACAAAGTTCTTTGCTAAACTTACTTACGATATAGGCTTAATCATACTGTCTTCGCTTGAGCCACGACTTTGGTTACGGCATTTCTATCACGATGCTTTATTTGTAGTTTGATGTGTTTCTCAAAATTACCGTAAGCAATATTCACAATTACACTATAGGCAGGCACCTAATTGACTAATCGTTGACGACCTTGGTCTCCTACTTATTATTCATTAATGCCTTGTCCACCATGATTGTGGGGCAAAAGGAGCAACAATAGAATTTTACAAAAGCGATTGAAATACGCGATTGCCTCTGCCATCAATCAGTAGAAGTTTTTACAATTGTACAGATGTCAGCTGAGAAGTAAACCACATGTTCCGTAACTGCTTTGGATCAGCGTCCTGGGATTTAAAATTCTTTTCTTTTCGGATCAAGAAACATGGAAGGAGCTCCTCCGTTATGGAGGAGTTCCTTCCATGTTTCAACACGTTAGTTCTGTAATATTGAGGACCTACCTGCGTTTTAGTCCACTTTTCCGCCGTCTTGAGTCACACAGGCCAGTGTTAGAAACGGGTTGTACACTTAGCCACCTGCAATATACCCAGATCCTAAGACACCCGACAATTTTTAACTATGCTTCTCGGTTGCATGAGCATGTTTAAGTGATGAGAGAAGTCACGATTCGGTGGTCACATTCAGCTAACCATGCACCTCGACCAAAGAGCAAGGTGTCAACATTAGGGTGATGTGTTAATTTATAGGCCTACCTGTAAGCCTCAGCCTACTCTATGCGTTTCACATCAACTGACTTGACTTTGACCTATTTACCGTTTGCTGTTCTCGGTCTTTTGTAGCCAACTGTAGGTGTGTTTGTTAGAACGCTTTAAATAGGCATGTAAAGGCGCTAATAAAATGTGCCTAAGTCTAAACCATAGATACATGATAGTCTAAACTACTTTTCAAGCAACACCACTTTCGTTCTTTGTAGCAACTTCATACTTCCGTTCTTCTGTATTATGTCTCTCCATAGATATTTATTATATCTATTATGAGTCTCACTTAAAAGCCAAGCGTCTATGACGTCATTTCAGAATAACAATTGCAAACATAAGAACCTTCTGGGAAATGGAAGAATGAACGTATTATGTTGATGAATGTTTTATTGTGATTTCCAAATTATGATAGCTTATTTGCAATAAATTCTGTTAGTAATTAAAAAGGTAAGGACTTACCTTAAACCTTTCTTAAACTTCAATTGTAAGCTTATTGTATTGCATTGTAATTCCATATTTCTTAAGCGCCTCTCACAGTTGACTACCACTTAATCAGAGGCGCTCCCATTGCGAAAAAGCCAGCGAGAAAAGAAAGTCTTAGGAGTACGGGAAGAGACAGAATTTCTACCAGTATAGATCATAGAGAGAGAGAGAGAATCGTAGATGGAAGATTGTTCCAGAGCAAAGGGCCAACAGACGCATAAGCGCGGTATTGGGCAGTAGCAGTCCGAGTCCGAGCCTGACTCACAAACTCTCTGGCACCGTCATCGTAATAATTAAGGTACCAATCGATGGTTGCCCCTAATAATTATATAGCCGTCTTTCAAAACTACGGTCAAATGAATAGAAGAGATCCGTGAAGTCCGTAACTCTGGAGACACGCTACGTAGGATAACCAATCCAAGGGAGACGAGCCTTAACCCCGACCTAAACGTCATCACAGCGCTTGAAGAGAGGGCAGGTACTTCCAGGTAGCGAATTACAGAGCCTTGGACCATTGAAAGACCTGGAGGTGGAACACATTGCTATTCCGGGTCACACGGATAGGCCTACAACAATAATCAAAACATCAAAATGATCGAGCAAGCATCGGAGAATATTGAAAATTGTTATTACTACAAAATTTATATCGCAAACTTCAGATTTAATGCAATTACTGTCGAAATAGAATCAATGAATTGATACTTAGCCTGAATAGTCTCATAACCATAGTGGCGTTCATTGACACTTCTCACACCCACGAACCAGCAATAAACGAACGAATCCAAAGTCATAGTCACGACGCTGCTTGTTGTGCGGGTCAATTCCTAATTCAAGCCAATAGAAAATTATGCATCCTGGTGAATGAATGAAAGAAGGAAACGAAAGGATGTAGAAATGAAAGAAAGAACTTGCCAAAGTCGTAAATTCATCATTCATTGAGATCATTTACATAGCGCCTCTACGAAATAACTACTCAGGAAGTGTCCTATACGTAAGACCTCGTGTAAGATCAGCAGAAAGGAACCAACGATTATTTGACTACAGACCAAGTTCACCATAAGATTAAACATTTTAAATATGTTGTTGGATAAAATGTAAAACCAACTTAAATATGCTATCACCCGGCACTTACACTAGTGCCATTATATCCAAATATAAATACATATATACGCATATATACATATATATACATACAAACATACTGTTTTTAGACATAATATACATACTGTCACACACGCATAATAGGTCTACTAATTATTATATGAATATTGGAATGATGTTAATAATACTTCTAGCAGGTCATCATATTATGTAATGTTAAGTCGTGTTATACCACATCACATCATATCAATATTATTTATTATATTATGATATGTTATGCAATATCACATAATATATTATCATATCATAATATATCTCATAATACGTATTCCGAAATGATATGATATGAAAAATATATAATACTTCTAGCAGGTCATCATATTATATATATAATATATGTTGTGATATCAGATTTTATTTTTTTGTCATATTGACAAGATATGTGGATGGGTGATGGTTGAATGGTTATACACAAGCACGAAGAACAGAAGGAAACGGGTTTGGTACACGATAGTCCCTTAGGGTTGACTCAGCCTTCTACTCCTTAGGGCGCAATGGTAAAATGAGCAGCAGTAGAACGGATCGGCGTCTAACAGGCTGCCATACAGTTATAAAAACGACTCTTGCTTAACTTGTAATCATGCGTCCCTACTATTTCATAGGCCTAATTGTTTTTATGCCCCGAGGTAATATGATCCCTCAGGGTCTTAAACATTAATAAAGAATAGTAGAAAAACGTCTGGAACGGCACCTATTAAGTATGTAATCTTACTGCGGTTTACCAGTTTGAATTAGAACTAACATAAACGAATATATTTGTATTACAAATACTTACAAATGCTATCACATATCACAGCTCGAAACACATCTTATCACAATTACATATGATTATTATCATATTAATTAATATCTTCTTGTCTTGTGGTTCTCTGCCTCTTAGGCAGGTTCAAAATCGCCACTCCTCTCGTTGTTGGGCCTCTTCTTTCAGCTTCCACCGTTTGTCATCATCCAATCCAGCATCATAACTCGTCTTCCTTCCCCTCCATTTTTCCTTCAGTGACCGTTCTTAGTAGTGAGTCTCCACTCAGCGTGTGCCCGATCCATTTCCTTTGCCTCTCTCTTATTGTGCGTGTAAGGACTCTTTCTTCTCCAATTATTCCCATCACCTCTTCATTTGTTAACAACAAATTAATTAATATGATATGTATTAATCTAGAGTCGTTGTTTTCGACGTCATAGGATCCGTTGTCATACAGTTGGGCGGAATGACGTCCCATCTAACAATAGGTGAGTTGGTCGGCTTTGCCATTGGAACACCTGAACCAGGTGCTGTCAACCTCAAAGTGCTTCAGGCGCTTCTTCGATCAATCATCAAATCACTGGCCATCGGCGACATCCAGACGGAGTTCGATCGCAAGACGATCGATGATATGCAGCGTCGAGTGATTGAACCACCGATCTATACGACGCTGGTGGCTCCACTGACCTTCTCAAAGGTCAGCAGAGGGCAGGCGAATATTTACAAATAGGCCTACTGTTTATTTATGGTATCGTATACAAGGGGTGCGTCAGGGTTAAATTTACACGATCTGTTCTGTACTTTACTTTAGATCTTTAGTTCAGTTTTTACTGATTTCTGAATTGTATGAATTTACCAAGAAATGTAATGGATTAAAATGGTTTAGCCATTATTAATTAGGCCTATTATTTTTATTATTATTATTATTACTATTATTATTAGTAGTAGTAGTAGTAGTAGCAGTAGCAGTAGCAGTAGTAGTAGTAGTATGGTAGTTGTGGTAGTTGTGGTAGTTGTGGTAGTTGTGGTAGTAGTAGTAGTAGCAGTAGCAGTAGCAGTAGTGGTAGCAGTAGCAGTAGCAGTAGTAGTAGTAGTAGTAGTAGTAGTAGTAGTAGTAGTAGTAGTAGTAGTGGTAGTAGTGTAGTAGTAGTAGTGGTGGTGTTGGTGTTGTTGTTGTTGTTGTTGTTGTTGCTGTTGCTGTTGCTGCTGCTGCTGCTGCTACTACAACTACTATTACTCTTGCTTCTATGCATTTATTAAGCGCCACTATTTAATCAAGCATAAATCGATGGCGCTAAGCGATTGTGAGTGAATGACTTGCTCACGATCTAAACAGAGTAACCGTCTCCGGGAGGATCGAACCCGTACTCTCCACGATACAAGAGTAGCACCGGTGGCACAATAGAAATTTCTTCTTCTTCTTCTTCTTCTTCTTCTTATTATTATTATTATTATTATTATTATTATTATTATTATTATTATTATTATTATTATTATTATTATTATTATTATTATTATTATTATTATTATTATTATTATTATTATTATTTTTATTATTATTATTATTATTATTATTATTATTATTATTATTATTAATTATTATTATTACTTAATTAGTATTATTATTATTATTATTATTATTATTATTATTAGTATTATTATTATTATTATTATTATTATTATTATTATTATTAGGATTGTAGTATTATTATTATTATTATTATTATTAGCGTCATAATTGCCGTTAGTGTTACATCACGGTAAGGCTTAGTGTTGTTGAGGTCTGGCTCCGCTCGAAAGTGCCGCGGAAAGCCACCGAGTTGAACCGCTGGACAGTTATAGACAGGCGCTGCAGCATGAAGCAGGTCTCTCTCGGGTGTCTCCTGTGGACAGCGTCAGACTACGACCTAGATCTGATATAAAGTTTTGGCCAGTGGTGTTAATTGGACCTAAGGTCTCGAGAGCTAGAGGCACGAAAAAGTGCGTGTTTAAGAGTGCATTGTACTTGGTCATTTTCCTGTCCGTGGCGATCTCGGCTGCCGCGCCCGCCGTCGCTGCCGTGGCCTGGATGTATGATGCGGCAAGGGTATCTACCACCGTCGCGTCCCACACCAGATGACGACCCGCGCCCCATGGAATCATTGTCAGGCCGTCAGGTCTTCTGCCGTCCGATGCGTAGTAGACCTGGTGGTTCCTTTATTGAGGAATCCCGGCCTTCGAAAGGGAGCGGTAGATAATGTCATTGATTGTGTTATGTCTGGCAATTCGGCCGAAGCCGAAAGAACAGGACAGGCCATGGCTGCCTCTGGCGTCGATTCGGGCTCCACAAGCACATATGTGTGGTTCACATATTGTGGCCCCAAGGCGCAAGCCGACCGCCACCCTCACGTCCTCGTTGTCCAGTCTCAACCCACATGCTGTTATTGGTAAGGCGTGTAGCCAGTCGCTGGCGTGTGGTGACGAGACAGCTTTCAATCGCGCGGTGTTGTATGGGTCCATTGTGTCTTGAAACAATCTCTTGACAGTCTGTTCCAAAAGGGGTTTGTCCCATAGAGCCTGCTTGTTTGTTGGCATGGCCCATGAATATTGAAATCCGTCTTGGATCGCCACTGGGACGTCATGGCTTCAAAGTGTGTGTCCTGTGTGAGATTGATTGAGAGTTTAGAATGAGGGTCTGGAGAGGGAGAGTGCTCGCAGCTGATGCCAGAAAGGCCGGAAGTGCCAGCGAAGTTGTTCTCCGTATGCCCAGACCACCCATTTTGATGGGTAGTGACGCCTGTGCCCATTATTATTATTATTATTATTATTAATTATTATTAATATTAATTATCAAATTTAACTTGTATTCTAATGCGTTGTATTATTATTATTGTTATTGTTGTTGTTGTTGATGATGATGTTGTTGTTGTTGTTGTTACTACTACTATTACTACTACTACTATGTATTACTACTACTTCCATGTATTTAATCAGGTTGCATTGTATTTCTGTTGATGGGGGTTCAGGTGGAATCGATCGAAGAAGACGACGGCTTTGTCGCTGACCGGATGCCGATGCCGAGACGCCGTTCTTCCCTTCAGCCGACGGGGGACGATTCCTTCGCGATGATGAACCGCAACCGCCGCGGATCCACCGGGATGATCTGGGCGGACGAGAGGGCGCGGCCAGTCCTCCTCAAGAAGCCTCTGACTCCGATGTTGTCGCTCAGGGAACTGGAGATGAAGGTCAGTCGACTGGAAGAGAACTGGTCGAAGATGAACCAGCTGCGGCTGCTGAAACAACAGCAGAGCGAAGTGCATGACGAAGATGTGGATGACGCCTTCCGTCCACCGATGACCGTCTATGAGATGTGGCAGTCCGTCCAGTTCGAGAAGAAGCTGGACGCAAACACTGAGGGAGTGAACAGGGTCAGCGAATGCAGACGGACACTCCAAGACTCTGTGTGCCACGTCCTTTGTTTAATCAATAATAATAATCATCAATCAATCAATCAATCAATCAATCAATCAATCAATCAATCAATCAATCAATCAATCAAAATTTACACAGCGCCCCTTCGATGATGCATACATACACAAGCATACTGACAATTCACGCATATAACATACAAGCATAAACACATACCCGGGTACGTATAAACATGCATATATACATACACAAGCATACATATATAAATATTTACATAAACATGTAACCCGCAGAGAAAGTTTTCCCGTTAAAATGATGGTCATTGAAAGC
Organism: Aporrectodea caliginosa; assembly: GCA_020284085.1. Classification (NCBI taxonomy): domain Eukaryota; kingdom Metazoa; phylum Annelida; class Clitellata; order Crassiclitellata; family Lumbricidae; genus Aporrectodea; species Aporrectodea caliginosa. The sequence goes on from JACEVL010001007.1 coordinate 81,467, forward strand.
TCGTTAAACCGAGGATCCACGCATCAGATGGGGACTATTACGCAAGTTCATTGGCACTTCTTTCAGGTTGTACAGATCGCTTGAAACTCTGAGAAGCGCTTAGTCATTACATTTTGTTGCTGCACTGCGGTGCAATCGACTTCTTAACACTAAGTTGTATTTTATTGTCTGCAGTTAATGTCGCTGACTCAGGATATAATCAGGAAGTTGCAGAAGATAAATGAACCGGAGACGGAACAACGAAATCTGACTGAAAAGAGTGTAAGTGTTAAGGATGCTGTTCATCTGAAACCCCTTTGATAACTTCACAAATCGTTTCTTTGATGAGTCGATACGTACATGAATTCACTTTTGCATGCACCTGCGAGGCAATTTACAATTCTAATAAATGCAGTTGCGAGTAAGAAATTGTCTAACAGCCTTTAGTAGTTTAGGGTTTTAGTCTAATACGTAGTGTTGCTTCACACGTAAACATATGCAAATTTTATATCTCGTATGTTATTCCTGAACTCTTACTAAGCTATTACTCCATACTATAATATCTATTTCTGTTTCTATGTACACCTATGATGATGATGATGATGATGATGATGATGATGATGATGATGATGATGATGATGATGATGATGATGATGATGATGATGATGATGATGATGATGATGATGATGATGATGATGATGATGATGATGATGATGATGATGATGATGATGATGATGATGATGATGATGATGATGATGATGATGATGATGATGATGATGATGATGATGATGATGATGATGATGATGATGATGATGATGATGATGATGATGATGATGATGATGATGATGATGATGATGATGATGATGAATAATGCATTTAAATTATTATGCCGCCGTCAAACCCCTAAAAGATGGACTTGTTGCTTAAATGCGATTTGCCTTTTGCTACGGTAGAACATTCCTTTCAAAGCTGGACAGCAGAGCTTTAAATTTTAATTAGACGAAATTAGGAAATTTGGTGATCTGAGTGTATTTAGATGGACTCTGTCTTTGGGTATTTTTTACCTCTACTTGAATAACCAGAGTGGGTCTTACACTATTTTTAAGTTGTAAATAGTTGGGCTAATTAGAAATTAGAAGTTAGGAAGATTGGTGATCACAGTATATTAAATGGACGGTAAATATTTTACTACGGGTCGGGGAGACGTTTGAATGGTACCACGCTGGCGCGTTAGATCAGAAGGACGCGGGTTCGATACACGCTAGCCCCTCATAATATTGACTCAGCCTTCAACTCCCTAGGGGCGACTGTAAAATGAGTAGTAGGACAGATTGGCGCCTTGCAGGCTGCCAGACAGTTAAAGTTGACTCCAGCTAAACTTGTTATCATCTGTTTCTACTATAATTGTGTAATATTTCCGCGTACTTATCAGTTTGAATTAATAGACGAATATTGTAAATTGATTTTTTAATGCGTATACGCCTTTAAGCGTTATTGGTTATAATTTCTTAGCACGACAAGTTACGTACTACTGCGTCGAATTCCAACTTCGACACCATCCAGGCGCAGCTGGTAAGTTGGTATTTCAGATAACTCCACCACCTCAGGACTGAACATTAAACAATAATTGACTGTTGCTGGTGTTATAAAGACTACTCTACTTTTAACATACTACGCTGTGTTGATCAGAGGTCACCCAAGGGCAGCAAAACAACAAAACAGCAGTCCAGACTTACAGCCTACAATAGTTTATTGCGCCTCTGAGTAGACTTTCTTAAAGAGGCGTTTATATAAATTTCCGGAATGAATGAATGCGCCTTTAAAACCACAAGAATTCTTCGTGTAATTGATTCATGCTCCTCACATTTCCAGATGATTCCGTTCAGTGTCATTGGCTTCATGGTGGCTCTCACTTTCACTGAAGGCCCCATATTAAAAAAACTGCTGGAATTCATTCATTCATTCATGCTGAGAATTTATTTAGCGCCTCTTCAAGATATCTACTCAGAGGCGCTCTCTTCGCTAGCCTATATGATGCAAAATGTCATTACGAACGAAAAGTTACATCAGTTAGCAAAACAATGCGCAGTAACTGTCAGTAAGCTAGAAGAGTCACCAGTGGCGGGCCAACGCATACACATGGAACCAACAAACGGATTCCCGTCGAAAGCTGAAGATGGCATGGATGTTTGGAGTCTCTTTTAGTATGCCTTGCCATCCTTACGGTGCCCTGAAGAGCGACATGAAGCCAATGAAAATGAAACCGTTTTGACTGTTCTTTTATATATCTGGAAAGCACATTCCGTGTCAGTTTAAAAGATAAAATTCTTCTAAGTTCAATGTCGATCTACTGCATGGCGCACTTAATAATAATTATTGTCAAGTTGTTTGTATAACCTCATAGGCTATAATTTATCACTGATATTTATTTACTTTGAACCTATTGTGTGCCATGTTGTGCCTCTCCAATTCTCGATATCACGTTGTCTTCTTTACTGTTAACTTGTGCAACTCGTGTAATGATCCTTAAAGTTTTAAAGTTTTAATTGCTAAACTTAAAAAGTTTTGCTTCATTGATTACCAAAATTAATAAATTAACAAATAACATCATGCCGTATCAATGAATATTGTATAACTGGTTTCTGTGCCATTGTTACTGATTTCTTTGACAGAATCACCTGAGTGAAATGGTCCAGCAGCTTCCCTCAGCCAGCATCCTTAACAGCTTCATCACATGGGCTGCGCTTGAATCAAGCCTTAAAGGCGACGATCCGCTTCATGTAATGTTCGAAACGGAGCAAGCAGTGAACCTTGATGGCAGAACCATTCCTCACGACCAGACAAAAGAAAAGGTACTCCATGAAGGGACCGGTCATCATCCAAGTAACTAAAGGAAAGAAGAAACCTGTTGAGGGTATAACCAGCGCCGATGCAGAAACGAAGAAAATAAAAGCGCCTGAAAGCAGAATAGACCCTCAACAAGACATCAAAGAAAAGAAACCTGACAATAGAAAGGCTGGCACTCAACCTGAAACAAAAGGAAAGAAATCCCTTGAAAGTAGACCTGGTCCTCAACCTCAGAATGTACAGACAGGAGATGTTATTAAAAGCCCTCAACAGGTTACTATTGCTTAATATCTTAGTTTTAACGGTAATAATAATAATCTATATAATAATAATTGGCTTAGACATGCAAGTGGGAAGTAACGGACGAGACAGACGAATGAAATGATACGATTGATGATTGACAAATAAATTTAAGAGATTACTTCTAGTGTAAAAAGCTCAAATTCTTTAGATATCATTTCAAAATTTTTAATGTATAATAGTTATGGTATAACAAATGTTATTACCACTCTTAATAGCAACAGGTTAATCTCAGCTCCACATGAAATGCACCGCTTTCTTTTAATGGTTCAGTCAGAGAGAGAGAGAGAGGACAGACAGACAGACAGACAGACAGACAGAGACAGAGACAGACAGAGACAGACAGACAGAGAGAGACAGACAGAGACAGATGAGAGACAGAGAGAGAGCGCGAGAGAGCGCAAGAGAGAGCGAGAGAGAGGAGAGAGCGCGAGGAGAGACAGAGAGAGAGCGATAGTGATGGAAACCGGGGAAGGAGAGGAAGTAGAGGGAGAGGTGATTGGGAAGAGGAAGAAGCATTCTCACTTTAATAAATACGCCTTATCCTTTCGTCCCCTCGGTTAAATTCTACCCTTCAATATGTTGCCGACGTTCATCTTCAATACTTCTCCTCGACATCTCAATACTGGCATCTGCTCAAGCCTCCTTTATTCGCTCTCTTCTCGATCTTTTCTCAACTCTTCCAAATGAATCTTGAACTTTTCGAACTTGTTCTGCTTTCTTTTCTTTCTCTTTCTGAGTATACTGTGCCTTTCTCGGCTGCGCGGGTGTCTTTGTAATTAAAGAATCATCTGACCAATTCAGAACCGAAGACAAACGAGTCGACGGGTTTACTTTAATTCCTCGACGCAGTGGTCACAGTTTTATTTGAGATGTCACTCTAGTTGACATCGTGGCTGATTCATGCTTGGCTAGCAACCAAGATGCTTCCGAGCAGCTATGAAATATCGAGGTTTCTTCGATCTGTGGGGAAATAGCGACATCCAGGAAACAATATCAATAGCTCTGGACTCACTTTCATTGCGGGGCTTGGATGCTTTCTGACGCTAAAATCTGGAGACGCCATTATATATGTCACCCTACGCATCAGTTTATCTAAGCCAGAACTTGGCGAAGTTTAGCCAGCCCAAACATTTAATTTATCCGCAGCTTTTTGAGTTCTAAGAGAATCAAAGACATCAGGAGCAAAACAATGGCAATGATTATTGTTATGCCTATTGTTAAAACGACTCTCATAATTGCTTTGTCCAGGTAATCACCCACCCAACAACCAGTAGTTCAGGACTGATGGGTGCAGAAACAAATAGTGTCGCTCTGACTGGAAGTGAATCTTTGGAATCGTCATACGGAGGAAGTGACGTTGTCAGGGTGGACAGTATGGATCATGGGCAACCGTTGCTCGAAATCTCACCGGACTTTCTCAATAGACTTCATGCACTCGGGAAAGTGAACGAAAGATTTGAGAGACTGGAGTCGAAACTGGGACAACTAGAGGTAGGCATTGCTCAGACTGGCTGTCATCTGCATTCTTGCTGCTTTTCGTGAATATTCATAGACAATATCTATTTTACCTTCTGGAAATTAAAGCGTTCCGAACTGCTGGGCATTAAAATTTGCTGTTATTTCTAATTTTAATTTGTAAATCTTGACTCAACCGTAAGTTACGATCTAACAGTGAAATGTACGACGAAGAAGATTTTACTGGCATTTGTTTCAATCGTTTGCTCTGTCCCGGCATACTTTAGAGAACTCTGTGTTCTAGTTTCTAGTCAGCCTGATCGGGGATCGCTGGGCTCTTCTAACTGTGGAGATAAGCAGGTGCCGTGATTCCGTACTTTAACTCGAGCCCATCGTGCCTTCTCATGCATTGTACCATCCTCCTGGAACAGTCTCCCATTGCATTTAAATGTTCTGCTGCATTCGGCCAAGTGCAGCAAACATTCTCAAACTGTCTTTAAACGCACTTGTTTATATAAGTGAGATGCCACGTGTGCAGCACACTTGCGAGGTACTTAAAAGGCGCTATATTAAGTATTTTCATACATACATACATGGCATACATACATACACACACGCATACATACATACATACATACATACATACATACATACATACATACATACATACATACATACATACATACATACATACATACATACATACATACATACATACATACATGCATACGTACATTTAATACATAAATACATATCACATAAACTCGGTCAGGATAGTTGATTAAGCCCACGAAACTCGGCCACTGCTCGTCCTTTCGCAGTGCCAGTCCCAAGCTTGGATAAAGGAGGAGGGCGACCCTAATGACCTTTGTTATCACACAGTGTTGTTTAACTGAAACTACTACTACTATTAAGCCCACGATTACTTTGATGACGGCGCCGTCAATCATCTGTCATTTTACAAGGTAAGGACCTGAGACAATTATAGGAAGCGCTGAATGTTATGTCTTAGTGCACTCTGAGATCTTTCGTTGCAGTGTGGATACAAGCACAACATTGCAATAATTGAACAACCAATGTTGAGAAATTTTTAATTTTAAAGACAATTATGAAATTTACACGTCGCTCTGGGAATCGAAATTCCAGCATTGTGGCAACATAGGATATGATGATGACATTCACTTTTGATGCATTGGTGTTTAAGCCACAGATGTAAGCCACAGACATTTTTAGATTCGCTTTGCTATTCTTTCTGCAACAGAGTCTGAATAAAACCCGAGGCAAAGACGTGGCGCCCCCATCAAATGGTTGGTAAACAAGATACCTAGTATAACGCTGATATTTTATCATCATAGGAAATTTATGTCTTTGTAAAACAAATTCAAATTAATTGCGGAGAACGTTATTCGAAACAAATCAATGGCTACAAATTTAATTGCTAAGATTTGCTAATTGGTAGAATACTATTCATGTTTTGACTGATGGGTGTTCGTCATACTCAAAATTAATATCCGCTGTTGTTCCCAAATTCACATTTGTGTTGATCCTTGCATAACTACCGAATTTTACCCTCCATGTTATGACATTCTCTTCATATTACCACATATTCACATTTCCGTGCTATCACAAAATCGTATTCTGTCCGTGTTATAGCATAATCCATGTTATCACATAATAACATTCCCTCTATGTTTTTACATAATCGACTTGTTATTTATGCTTCAGTTGCGCTGAACAACATTACAAAGCAAATGGAGGCCGTCAACAAAGAAATTCGCAATTACAAAGAAACACAGAATGAGGTTAGAGCTTCCAGATGTTCTTACACGATGCATGCATCATACATGCATACATTCATACGTACAAAGTCCCTTCAACAACGAAATAAATATGAAGCGACTAAAATGAAATGTTAATAGAAGCACAGAAATTTCGTTTCTATTCTCTTTAAAGACAAAGCCTTATAATTATATTCGAGATAAAAAATTTGGTAGTTATTGGTTAAGTTGATCTTTGAAGGGTGGGGCGCTAGATTTGCGCTTGGCACAGGGCGCAATTATAGTTTGCTACGGCCCTGAGAAGCAGGAGGTTCGTCCTTCCAGATTTCTGATGATGAGATCTTGCCTTCGACATGCAGTATCTCTTTGGCTGCTCGCTCTCCTGACTCAATGGCTCCCTCCATGTACCCAAGCCAGTAAGTCGCAGTTTCAGTTCCCGCAAAATAGGTGCGCTTGTAGGGACGCCGGATTTCCGTCCCGTACCTAGTCAGAGTTCCAGGAGGAAAGTTGCATGTGTAACACCCACCGGAAAATTCTTCTTCATTCCAATTCATCTCAGCGTAGTTGACTGGATGCAGGAATTCTGGACACCGGAATACTTCTGCATAGTGCTTGCCTAGGACTTCCTTTCGTTCCTCTGGGCTGAGTCCGGTCAGTTCCCGGGCCCTGTCTGCCAAAACGAACCCCATGATGCATGGGCAGGAACCGTCTGGTTTAGTATCATCGATACAGTACATGACGGGTCCAGTGTCAGTGGCCATCTGTCCAGAAAGGTCAAGGTCATGCCAGAAGCGTTTCTCGTAGAAGATCATCGTTTTGATGATGCTTCCCATTGGAATTCTCTGGATCAGTTGTAGCTTCATCGGAGGCAACGGAGGAACAAAACTGACGCGGTTCAACAGACTCAAGGGCATTGCACTGACGAGGTACCTGGCGATCACCTCGTCTCCACTCGACGTTCGAACTCTCACCTTATCCTCTGTTTGCTCAACTTGAACAACCACAGACTTAAGCCTTACTTTCCCCTTCACACAATCTGCTAAACGCTCTGACAACTGCATTGCACCTCCAACAAACTTTTTTTCCTCTGGGCCGAGCGCGACGTCGATGACCCTCCCAGATTCCTGGCCAGAGGACATGTCCCAAAGCATCGCCAGCAGACTGACCTCGTGAGGTTCGGCGCACATCATTGATCTACAGTACATGGAAGCCATTGTGTGCGAAAAATTCGTCCAGCAGGTCTTATCCAGAAACTCCTTGAAGGTCATGGTATCCCATAGGTCCGCCTTCGGTGCCTTCCAAGGCATCGAGAGGAACCGATGCAATAAGCCTAGCAATGGTCTGATGTAAATGATTGACGTCCATAAGTGAATGGGATTGTATATCGGAGGAAGATCGCTTGTGTATGCCTGCCACTTGTTCTGAAATCGTAGAATCGATTTCTTTCCAACGTGCACCTTATAAAGCTCCAGACCAAACTCCTTTGCCATTCGGGCAACGCGTCTCTGAGTGGGACCAACATAAGCACCTCCTAGGTCCGTATACTTGAACCCCGGATCTTGAATGGTGTAAGTTCGACCACCGACTCGGTCTCTGGCTTCGAGTACCACGACATTAAGACCTTGTTCTGTGAGAAGCTTTGCGGCTGAGAGCCCGCTGATACCACCTCCTATGATGGCCACGTCGACTTCCATCTTATTCATGATTCAGTTTGACTTTTCCTCGAATTTCGATTTCGCCAATCATACCGCGGATATGTCTGAAAGTAAAATGTATGCCTCCAGACCAAACTCCTTTGCCATTCGGGCAACGCGTCTCTGAGTGGGACCAATATAGGCACCGCCTAGGTCCGTATACTTGAAATCCGGATCTTGAATGGTGTAAGTTCGACCACCGACTCGGTCTCTGGCTTCGAGTACCACGACATTAAGACCTTGTTCTGTGAGAAGCTTTGCGGCTGAGAGCCCGCTGATACCACCTCCTATGATGGCCACATCGACTTCCATCTTATTCATGATTCAGTTTGACTGCTTCCTCGAATGATCGATTTCGCCAATCATACCGCGGATATGTCTGAAACTAAACATGCATGCCAATAGAATAATTCAATAACAAAAGAGTTGCAAGAACCATTCTTCGACCTGATTATCTTCCTTTAAGTAGCCTACTGGGGTCGCTAGAGTTCCAGGAACTGACAGCACAAGGTAACAAGGTAACTGGGGTCTTGAGAGGTTTATTAGATTAATGCGACCACACGAATGTCAGTATTTGCCTTAAAGAATAACCTACCGCGACTGTTATAAGTAGGGTGTGTGCCGAATCTGACTCTTCAAGAACCCAATCCCCCTCAGTTTTTACTACAATTTTTTTAGCCTTTGGCTGTCGTAATATATCAACCAATTATTGTTTGATGCATAACTTATGACTCATACGCTATGGTCTGTACTGAGTCTGAATACTTATTTGTCGCACTCGTTTGCCAAACTAGTCTAAGGACTACTAAAACGTCGGAACTTAAATTAGTCGGGTTGAAACGGTGAGTAAGATATCTTTGGTAGTCAACAAGAACTCAGACAGTACATGATTTAAGCCCATCCCAATAGCACGATGGATCCAATAGCACGATGGATCTAATAGCACGATGGATCCAATAGCACGATGGATCCAATAGCACGATGGATGAAAGCCCATCCTAGTAGAACGCTGTGAGTGGGTAACATAAGGAAACGTTCAGTACATCTCAACCTCATGCCTGTCCTCTAAGAGACGGAAGACCTAGCAGGGCATGGATTATGGAAGCGTAAGTAAATGCTGGAAATAGGAGAGACTGTGTCCCAGATTGTGAAGAAGGGAACACCTTTCAAATTCTCCTCCTAGAATTGTGTTGTGACTGTAGGATTTTTCTTAGCATAATACAAGTCAATTATGCAAATTACCCATGCCTAAGGTAAGAAATTTCTGAATTTCACATTACATTTAACATTCCATTGCATTAGCGCGACTTTCCATATACCCTTAACTCAGTTGAATGATCAACCTCGCTATATGCATTGTGTATCGTGGACGGCTAATTTTGCAAGAGTCAGAATTCTGTCGACCGCTTGAGACTTCTGCTGCTCTTTCAGCTTCGTTTCCCTGCGAAGGGTTATTTGCTTCTCACTAAACTACATGTACATAATTATCTGTCACTGAATTTGGCGATTATCGCCTCTTAGCAATTCTTTGGAGGCACTATATACGTATAAAGGCGCAACATGAACGGTTAACTGACTTTCGGCTTTGGTATACATGACATTCAAGATCTTATCGTAGATGGAATAACCTTAATTCAGTTGTCGGCACCACTCCGGTATTTATCAGAGGAACCTTATGTCCCAGCTTCGAGCAACTTGGTTCGGCGATCATTACGGTCTGGTGACAGTGGAAATATGGAAATATGCAGGTGCCGTCCCTCAGCACATTGTGATTTCTCCTATATCCGACCTATTTCTTCATAAAGATTTCACTTGCACATAAGACTTATACATTACTTTATTCAGGACACATTTTCGATTTAACTCGCTCCCATTCAGCATACATTTTCAACATTAGGCCTACTTTAGTCTCATTTGTTTACATCAGCCAGATACCACGTGTGCAGCACTTGGGACAGGTCCATAAAAGCGCTATATATTTAGTTTCCTGATTTTGCTCTTTAACCCTCGGGCTACCAAGGGGTCTGCCACCCCCCTATTTTTTTTCATCTCAAACTTTTCCGTATGGAATAAAAATTTGACCTTTTACGTAGCTGTAGAGGGTTCATTTACACACGTTTTGAGGTAAAATATGAGATGATATCTCACACCGTTCAAAAGTTATACCCAATATACCAGAGGTACCAGGGGTGGATACCACCCCCTAGATTTTCGACTATATCTTATCCGTCATTTAATATTAAGAGACACAAATTATACCATTCTATAGAGGGAATGTGGGGCTACATTTCTATGGTCACTGAGTTGACCTGAGACAACCGGAAGTTCTCAAAATAAATAATAATACGCGTAATATGCGTGAAAAATGGCTGAATGGAAGGACTCCCCTCTTAGTTTTTGTCTGTAGCGTATTCATTTGTCTTCCTGGAAGAGAAACAAAGATACCATTCTTTAGAGGGAATGAAGGGCTTCATTTGCATACCTACATCTTTGTCTTTTGAATACCGGAAGTGATCAAAATAAATAATAATACGCGTAATCTGTGTGAAAATGGCTGAATACAGCATTACAACGTAAACCGATATATATATGTATGGATATATATGTATGGATGTACATTTATACTATATAAACATGTGTAGGGATGATTTTGTGTATCTTTTATACATAGATTAGTTTCAAAACACACATAATCTTATATTTGTTTATCCAAAAGTACAAAATGTACGCAATAATATACAATATTGCTAATTAATGGGTTCCGTTTTTAAAAGTGATGTAATTTCGAGGTGCATTCACATAATCGTACAACTAAATATACCATTATGTGCAGAAATGAATGCTGAATCCAATGCTATATTACAAGTTATGATATGTAAAACTAAACACGAAATCCAGAAGGTGGTAACCATCCCCCCTTGGTAGCCAGTGTTAAAAAAAGCTTGGTAGCCCTAGGGTTAATGCACTTAATCTGCAGGTAGAAGGTACCTAATCTGAGGTGCAGAAATGCATACACATGTAAGTGTGTCCTTGAGCTTAGACTGAATTCTGCGCGTTTCTCAATTTACTCTGCTCACTAACCCTGAATGCTATGCATTCCGAAACAGAAAAGCGAGTCTGAATAAAGCCTTTGCTTATAAAACTGTCTTACTTTCCAAATCCGTAGTCGTTCCAGTTACTGTAGTAGTCCATCAAAATGAAGCAGAGTTTGCCCATTTTAAACTTTATCCTTCGCTAAGAGGTCCAAATATAGGTATCTGATGATGTTCAATGATTAGTCGATCAAGGACAGCCGATAAATACCTTGGTCTATATCGTTAGCCCGATCAACGATAATAGTCTATACAATAATACAAAGTTCAAGTAGCTCGCAAAGATCCTACGTGATTTCCATTACACTTGACAACGGGTGTATGAAACATATTAATTGCAATGATAAAGATAAATTACATTTATGTAGCGCCGTAACCAAACCGAAGTAAATGAAAGTGGTGAAGTATACGACGTGCCTCTGGATCCTTCAGCCGTGTACAAACCATGCTAAAGCCCAAGATACAAAGCTTTACATAATTTTCAGCCGCCATGGTTCCTAGCTGCAGGACTCCAAAGGTTCCTGTCTCTTCGACCAGGTTCTCGGACTGTCTCACCGTGACCATATAAAGGGGTCCAAATATAGGTATCTGATGTTCAATGGTTATCAAGGACAGACGATAAGCTGCTATCAGTGACCAGGTACCTCTGTGCCTACTTTTGTCAGCAAGACCTTTTTCACCGCAGATCTCAGATTCTGGATAAGTCTGTTTCGGCAAACGTTGATTCCGTTGAGTCTTCGTTATCCTTGGACGACGGCCTCGTTTCCTCTTAAACAGTGTCCCCTTCTCCACTAATTTTCATCTGTTCTTTGGACCGTATGTGACGAATAGCTAGATATAGTTGTTGGCCTTTAAACCCCTTGCACCTGTAAAAACAGGGGCTTCAGAGTGCACGCCTAGATGTGCGTCCTGGTACTTGACTACGAATGAGCTGATCGGTGTAAGTGGGTCGACCGGAGGAGGGCTAAGAAGAGGGTGCACGTGGAGGGGAGTCGATGCTTAACCTCTTGACGATGTAGAAGGTCAAGAGTTCTGCTCTGGTTTGTTTCTTTCTCAACGGACTGAGATAATTTAGAAAAGTGTTTACATGGTTGATAGCGAATGGACTTTTAGTTTGTTGGCTTCTTTGATGCGAATAAGGCGAGCATTTACCGTTCTCTCTTGGTCTCTTCCTGCAACATTCTCCCTCCTCATAACCTTATTCTTTTCTAGGGGTTTTCGCACTGGGAGCGCTACTGAATGGTCACTGCTGTGAGCGGCGCTATATAAATTAATAAATACAATACAAATACAACACAATTTGCTGGAATAAACCGTTCAGCCGTTTAAGCCTATAGTAGCCTTATTGTCGATCCAAGAAACGAAAATCTTCACACCGTAGACTCTATACTCACTCTGGACCGTACTCACTTTGACAACGACACCAATTCTGCTTAGCTATGAAACAATTCTCCCCAGAATTTAAATTCACCTGACGGTGTTCGATTTATATTATTGTACAGCTAAGATTTAGTTAATTAAAATACCAGCATCGTTGGTAGGGCGTAATTATAATATTAAAATTAGGCACAGAGAATTAACCGCCAATGAATTGCCTATAGTAAGTCATCTGAGCATCAGGGATACAGCGTGAAAATATACTAAAATTTGGAAGAATCAAGACGAGGCTGACCGATCCACTGCAGAAGCAGACGACATTCTGATGGCGCGAGGAAATCGTTACGAACTATCTCTCCAGTTGGCTGGAGTCTGTTGAACTGGTTGGACACGTTTGCAGAAAGGCTACAGAAACTCCAGATTGATTTAGACCGATTAAAGTTATTCGTCAGTTTATCGTCCATAGTGAAGGTACTATCTCGACAATAGTGAAGGTACTATCTCGTCTGTAGTGAAAGTACTATCTCGTCAATTAGTGAAGGTTAGGCAACTATCGGGCGAAAGCCGTCGTGGTTGAATCGAGGCACTTGTGTCCTTGAACTTTGAACTTGGCGTGCGAAGAGTAAATGAGGACGATAGTAGGCTAACACTCGAAGTGAAGCAGAGACAGTTATCTGCGTCTACAGACACTAGAAGTTGGCTCTGTACAACTTCCTTAGAGACTGTCGTCCAAATATAAAGTCTGTGCTTACGATGTCCGTGGTGCCCGTCATCGAACAATTCATTTATAGTGGGAAGGTTGAGAACTGCGAGTAGAGTCAATGCTCGATGACTCCATGTACTTACTCTACATGTTTACCGTCTCTGCTACGAATAATACTTCGGAGAAACAGCCGAACAAGAATTTCCTATAATTTGACATTGACACCTGATAAATCTCACGGCGCGATCTCCTGCTTTGAAAAAGCACGGCAAGCCAACAAAAGAGGAACTAATTAAAATTATAAATATGTCTATTATACATTTAAGTGATGATAGTGGCGTGCAAGGTTGTTAGCTTACAGTTGAACATGTGAGTAGTTGAACTGTTGCAAATGTATATAAGGGGCCTAAGTAGATAAAACTATGAATATCCTTTATTGAAAAACCAACTGCTACCCGCATTTTGATGTACATAATTATATAGTTCATCAAATAGATAAAAAAATAAGTATATAGCATATATGATATTATGTATATAATATTATTGTTGTGTGTATAAGCTTTAACGTGTCTGAGATTAAAATTTCATTATAGCTATAAAATGAACTCTTAGTCATCAATAGACTAAATTGCTACACACTTATCGCTACATCTGAGCATATAAATTTTCCAACGTCGAATAAGGCCTACAATGTAATTAGAGCCATCGAAAAGCCGAAACATCACAGCCAATATCAGCTGAGGCATTTAGATTTAACACAATTGATCTGTGGAAGTAAATACGTAAAATTATTTTTAATGCGAGACAAACAGTCACACTTTACAAAAGCAATGCGTACAATAGTTTAAAAGTAGTACAATGTCGGTATAAAAATGCAATAATATTATAAAGAGTTTAAAGGTCTAACAATATACAGTAGGCCTAACTGCTGTATAGCTCTGAACTAACAGCAGAACACTTTGTCAGAATAAAATGGATCAGAATAAATTAGATTAAATCATGTCACATCATATAAGATTATAATAGATTAGATTATATGCACATCCTTGAAATTACTTCTGACCAGTAAGCGATTTCTCGTCTTGAAACATCACCATTATTTGCTTCGGCTGCCCTTTTAATGTCTTTCATTAGTCTAGAGTGATGTGTCTGTCAAAAAGTTCTCTGCCTCATCTCTCTCTCTCTCTCTCTCTCTGTCTCTCTCTCTTGATTATATTGCTCTGTCTCTCTTTGCTCTCACTCTGTAATAAAGGGTGTCTCTCACTCTGTCTCTTCTGCATGTCTCTAAAGCAAACGGCATGTCTCTGTGTTCGAAGTACTACTCTCTCTCTGCTCTCTGTCTCTCTGTCTCTCATCTGTCTCTCTGTCTCTCTGTCTGGAAGAATGTTCTATATTTTTGAACTCTATTCTGTCTCAGCTTCTCTCTCTGTGAAGTGACAAGCAACGGGTGTCTGAGCCTCTGTCTCTCACGTCAAATTAGATTAGATTCTCTCTCTCTAGATTTTATTATATGCACATCTTTGAAATTCTCCTCTTTCTCTATCTCTCTTTCTCTCTTGAAAGTGCTCTCTCTCTCATACAGGAAGGCAGCAGCTATCCATGATAGCGAGAGTGTTGATTAATAAGAGTTTCCTATAACAATTTCAGCTGAACGCTGTGCAAGAACAGCTGAGCAGAAGCAAGATGCCATCGATGGCTTATTCTCATAGTATCCTGGCTGCATCGAGGACATCCTCTCTTGGGACGAACGACAGTGCAACACCGGAGCCCCTCTCCGCCGAAGGGACGGACGAGGGCGCACAGCAGGTGAAGCGCAGTCGATCCGTGGCTTTCGACTCCATAGAAAAGTCCATGAAGGTCATCGACAGCACACTGGCTGTTCTACAACACTCCGTCAAACAACTGGATGACAAGTTAAAAAAACAGGTCACTTTCAATCTAACTGTGTGGCTGTAAACCGCTTCTATTGTGTAAAGTGTAAACGTTCGATTAGGCATTACAGAGTAATCTAAGGTAAGATGCACATGTTTTGCATAATAGACGAATATACTTATTCCGTTCCTTCTGCCTGCCTCATATTCTCTGTTTCTACATATTTCAATTAGGTCTAAGATTGCTTTAAATAAAAATAAATATGAAACCATTCATATAGAACAATTCTTTTCTGAATGCAGCGATCTGTATACGCTATATACATTGGCACGACGAGGTTTAAAAAGTTTTAAAATTGTGTTAAATTGCATTAATAAAATAAATTATTAATAAAATTTATCGTTAACCTCTGCTAACCATCTAGCAACAGACTATGTATATAGGTGGCCCTAACCAGCGGGACTCTGGTCCCTTCTGGGTTCCCTTTTGCGACCAACAGATCTTTGTTCTTTGTACAACGAAATGTTACTTTGTCAATGTTTGGAGCAATAAATTGATGGTTATGCATAACCATGGTTAATGGTTATGGTTATCGTTAAAACGTTGAAAAGAAACTAAGACAAATCAAACAATTTGAATTTATCAGAGTCTTACATTGTTCTATTTTAAGTTAAATGAAATTATCACCGTATAGACACATAGTCATTCATAGCTTTTTCGTTCACCAGTTGGAGAACGTTAATCGTCGATTGGACACAATGCGAGTGGATGCTATGGAAGGAGCAGCGACCCCCAATCCAGACGATGATGACGACGATGAAGAGGTCATGGAGAGTAACAGCGACAACCTTGGATCAAGGGTTTCGTATCTGGAGAAGACGATGGCAGAGAAGCAGAGAGAGATGAAGAAGGTTCAGAGCCAGATGACTGATCTGAGCGCTGATGTCAGTAAGCAGATGGAAGGCATGATGAATAACTTCAATCAATTCGTGCACAACTTGGAACATGAGTTTGGCATGAAAGCCAGTGCCGCCTCTGCACAGGTAAATAAATCCTCTGAATGTATTGTTTGCACATAAGACTTTTTAGGTATAACTTTGTAGTGATAAAATACAGTCAGCGTGAATTAGGTAACACCCAAACACTTTGCTTCTATAGCAGTACTAAACAATTCGGTTCTCTGACTCTCTCTTACCGTTTCTGTCTGTCAGTCGGTCTCTCACACATACTCTCTCTCTGTTTCTGTATGTCTGTCTGTCTGTCTCTGTCTGTCTGTCTCTGTCTGCCTGTCTCTGTCTGTCTGTCTGTATCTGTCTCAGCCTCTGTCTGTCTGTCTCTGTATGTCTCTCTCTGTGACTCTCTCTCTCTCTCTGACGTTCTCTGTCTCTGTCTTTTTCTCTGTCTCTGTCTGTCTGTCTCTCTCTCTCTGCAGATGCTAATTAAATCTAGTGCATAAACTCTTCCAAATTCTCAACAGGAACTTGACAAGATTTTACTGTTAAACGGTCAGGGTTTCCGGTGCCTTCAACCCATCTTCAGAGTCTCTGACGTCTCATTGCGTTATGATCATGATGACCATCGTAAAATTACTTTTGCAGGATGATACTATGAACGTCATGTACGGAGTTCAGAACACTTTCAGTGATATGCGTTCCGAAGTGGAGAAACTGAAGACTTTCACTATTGAACTCTACGACTCGTCGAAACGGCAGCAAAACGAAATAGACGTAAGACGAGACACAGGCCTCTTATGATTGGCCAGCTATCAATCAATCAATCAATCAATCAAAACTCTTTTATTGAAGCCATGTCAAATAAAAATCACATAACATTTAACAAAATATCAGGATTGGCCGCAAGAGGAGTCCCAAAAGGGATCAAGATCCCGCTAACTAGGGACACCTAAAACAACATTTCAGAAATTTGAATTAGTGATAGCTAAATTCTTAACAAACAGTGCAACATCAAGTTTCATACAGTAATGCAAACAGTATAGTACATAGTACACAGTACATGATTAACACAATTCAAAACAGTATAAAAATGAAGAAAAAAAACGAAAACCTTAACTAACAGTGAAAAAGAATATCCGGCAGGGTAGGTTATAGCTAATTTCCATTAATCAGGAAGGCATGCAGCATTTTTTTAAAGTATCGTAGGTGCGGGACACAACGTATGTGAGAGGGAAGCATGTTCCAGGTTGTGGAGCCAACAGATTTTATGGAAAATAAGCGAGTATTGGTGTGTGCATATATGGGGCGATAAGAGTTAAAGTTTCTGGTGTAGTGAGTATGAACATCGGATCCTAGACGAAAAAATCCCTTAAAACATGCTGGAAGTAAACCATGTTCATAACGGTACATAAATAGGCCAATTTGTAATGTTCGAATCTGCTCTAGTTTAAGTAGCTTCAAGTCAGTAAATAGTGGTCCAGAATGAACGCACCTTGGAAATCCCATAATGATACGAACTGCACGTTTTTGCAATAGAGTTAATCTATATATACATGTAATATATATGAAGGCGCAGACCACTTTCTTAAGACTTTTTTCAAATTGATTAACTTTAATCAATCAATCAATCAATCAATCAATCAATCAAATCAAACAATCAAAACTTTTTTATTGAAGCCAAATCAAATCATGCACAGAACAATTCAACATGTAATAACGAGAGTGGCCGCAAGAGGAGTCCCAAAAGGGATCAAGATCCCGCTAACTAGGGACACCTATAATATCATTTCCAAAGTCTTAATTAGTGACAGCACAGCCAAAGCCTTGACAACAGCGCAACATCAAATCTCATACAGCAAAGCTAACAATAATAGTACATAGTACAAAGTAAATTATAATTACGGTATCATAGATTCCAAACACTATAAAATAAAGAAAAGAAAGAAAACCTTAACTAACAGTGAGAAAATCAGGCAGTGTGTGTTAGTTAAGTTCCATTAATTAGGTAAGCATGCAGCATTTTTTTAAAGTGCCGCAGGTGTGGGCTAGACGTAGGCTATGTGAGAAGGAAGCATGTTCCAGGTTGTGGAGCCAACAGATTTTATGGAGTTACAATATAGTCTTACATAGTTTGCTTGCATTCCTAATTTGTTAATCGCTTAGATATTTAAACACCAAAGACATAAACACTTGATAAGATATAATTTATTTTAGGATAGGCTTTGTATACATCCAAATTGATGGCTAATTGGTGCAAATACGTAGGTTTTAACCAGTGCTAAATATTGCTTCATGTAGCCTATAAATGAGAACATAAATGGAATAAATGTAGATTTTAACATCAATATAAATTGAAAATCTGTACGAATAGAAGAATGAAAATAAATGTAAATGCGAATAAGATATCAGTTTCTTCTGATTCCTGTTAGATTAGTTGCAGACAAATTAGGGACCTATACAGACTTCTGTGTGTAATAATAGGCCTATTGTTGTGCTTTCTTACAGACCTTACACCATTATGCGGATGATCTCAAAGAAAAGGCTGACGAGACTCAAAGAGAAGTAGTAAGTCCTTTCATTTTGAAAATCTTTTCCGTCTTCTCTTTAAACTCCTCGGCATCTAGAATGTTGCCCGCTGGTGACCATTATTACGGATTCGAACAGTGATGGCATTCAATTTCTGCAGTTTCCCACTTCGTCCTCTTCAGTGTAACAGTCGTCGCTGCAGCTGGTTGGTTGTTTACTGTCTAACGACCACTGTGTGGTAACAAAGACCATTAGCGTCGCCCTCCTCCTTTATCCGGGCTTGGGACTGGCACTGTCAGAAAGCGAACAGTGGCGGAGTTATCGCTGCAGCTTAAGCGACAACTTTCCAAGATATTCGTAGATTTCAATCAAATCAAATCAAATCTTCTTTTATTGCAACCAAATTAAAAATAATAAAACATCATTAGGGGTACTACTTTGGCAAGCAAAGGGAAACCCAGAAGAGATAAAGGAATCCCGCTGAGTAGGGCCACCCTTCAGCGGGATTTGGGACAGGGTAGCCGATTGGTCAGAGTGCGCGCCTTGTAACGAGGAGAGTACGGGTTCGATCCCTCTCCTCTGAGATGGTTACTGTGTGGTATGTAAGGACGTTGAACAAATCCTTCACTTACTACTGCTCAGAGTCATCTATTGCTGCTTGGTCATTAGGTAGTGACGCTTACTAAATGCATAATTACCCTATTAATAATAACTACAACTGCTGCTGCTGCTACTGTTGTTGTTGTTGCTGCTGTTGTTGCTGTTGTTCTAATGAGCGGTAGCTAAATTTCGCATTTGAATACAGTCTTTCTTATTCCTGTATATAATAATTATGTGCTTTGTCTGAAGCTAATCATCTTTGAAATGGATGCGTCGTTAAATAAACGTTATAAAAGTGTTATCGTCGGACTGGAGTTAGGTTGTTTCTCTGTTAGTTTCCAGTTCGACGAGCTGTTGTTTGGGTCTCCTGTATAATTATATGGATGACGTTTATAATCGTCTTTCGAACTAAGCTTGCTAAGTCTTCTTAAGACTTGCTGGTTTCTTGTTATTTGCTGGTTGACGTTGGTAAGATGCATCTGTTTGTAAAGCTATATTTCGCATGTAAATAATAATAATAATAATAATAATAATATCTTTTTCTTTAATAAGCGCCTGACAAACGCACTGCGCTGTACATTTACATGTTATGCAATTGAAATCTTAACTAACTAACAGAACAGATAGCTTGCAATACAACGGCGCTAATAGCAGATTTTTGCTGCATATTAAGCACCAAGGGGGCTCTGAACTCAGTACCTCTCGGTCTCTGTGCCAGATGTTTTCCAATGCGCCACGTAATAAATAGTGAGAATAAATATTGTTTTAATATTAAACCCGGACCTCTTGGCGGTTTCTCTCTAGGCGCACTGGCAACTACACTGTGTCCACGATAAAGTAGACCCCTAGACTTTGTTAAATATCTTGGTCAATTGTACTACTATAGGTACTAAATTTGGTGCACATGAACTTCAGTCTATTCTATCTAAACCCTGCAAATTTTATTACAATTGATGCAACGGTTACGATGATATACCCTTATGAAATTGGGTGGTTCAGGAACCAAGTTACCAACACGTAAAACGCATCGACAGATGCGTGCGCGGCTGATCATCCTGACTCAGCACCAGTTCTCCGACAGCATTGATATTTGTTTGCGTCCATGGTTTTGTTTGCGTCTCGTGGTTTCCTTGCAACTGATCCGGTTGTGGCAATCTTTTTTAACAGCTTGCTGACACCAGCTAGGGACCAATTTTTCATTGGAAATTCTGTAATGAGTCTCCTACGCCATACCCCTTCGTCTCTCTCAACTCCTTGATTAAAATCTTGTCCTCTGCACTGAAAACCATTTCTTTACAACCAACTACTGTTACTGTTACTGTTACTGTTACGTAAAACAGGTCTCGTAGTGTAATTGTTTCCGAAAATGACGCTTATAAACAACAGCCTATCCCTGCGGTAGCCAGAAAAATGACGTAATTCTATGCGTTTTACGTGTTGGTAACTTGGTTCCTGAACCACCAAATTTCATAAGGGTATATCATCGTAACCGTTGCATCAATTGTAATAAAATTTGCAGGGTTTAGATAGAATAGACTGAAGTTCATGTGCACCAAATTTAGTACCTATAGTAGTACAATTGACCAAGATATTTAACAAAGTCTAGGGGTCTACTTTATCGTGGACACAGTGTATATATATATATATATATATATATATATATATATATATATATAGCCTATATATCTATATATATATATATATATATATATATATATATATATATATATATATATGTATATGTGTGTGTGTGTGTATGTATATGTAAAATTATGCATGGAAAAAAATTATATATTATAATTATAATGAAGCAAAACTATAGCTAAACTTGATTTATAGCAATATACGTGTCTAGATTTTATTGGATTTTTCTTGTTTTCTGCTTATTTATAGCACGCGAATCGTAATGCGCTGGAACAGAAGGTGGACAGTGAGAAGTTTGATGAGACGTGCACTGAACTGAGCAAAACTATAAGCGCACTATGGAATCGAGTCGGATTACTTGTAAGTATTGACAAAATTAATTCCATGTATGCATGCCCGTATGTAATATGTATGTATGTATGTATGTATGTATGTGTGCATGTATGGATGGATGTATGTATCAATCAATTAATAAATCAATCAATCAATCAATCATTTGTTTCTGTAACCATCAGAAGAGAACACGAACAATGAAACAATAAGGCAACGGTTTGACATGTACTGGCTGCACGGAAGCCCAGAAGGGATCATGGTTCCCGCTAAATAGGGACACCTAAACATGTTAAAAATACAGATAGGAAAAGAATGACAGCCAATATATACTTAGAGTGGAGTACGTATAAAAGTCTTCATAGAAAAAGAAATGCTTCTTTGAACGAATTCCATACAAGTTTAAGGCCAATGTAAAGACCAGTCTACCCAAAGACACCCAACTCCTTAAAAATGCGATCGTTAAGTGACTTCCATTTGAACCAAAGTAGTTATAGCCAGGTCAGTTGCGTCACTTGCATGGGAAGAAGGCAAAGCGTGTTTCTGCTTTAGTAGTCCGTTTCCAGTCAAACCTCTGTGCATACGGGTGCTCCGTCTCTCCGTTATTTACTTGGCATTGAGTTCTTGACTGTTAACGGTTTTTGCAAACAGAGCAGCAGGGTCAAGTAGAATGAATTGGAGTAGAGTCTACAACAAGAGAGTAGAGCGAAGTGGAGGATCGGATTTGAGAGTAGTTTAGTAGAGTAGACTGGAGTAGGAGTAGAGCAAAGCAAAGTTGAATGTAAGCAGCGTGGACTTTCCGAGGTCAGTTGAGGTCAATGCGCTGCTTGTAGGACTCGGAATGGCAGACGATGGTTGAGAAGCTGAGCGTTGACTTGAAGAACTACCTTCCGAGAGACGAATTCGACTCACTCAGTGTGAACATGATCGATGACATCCGAGAACTTGCGAAGAAGCTCAGTCGGCTGCAGAAGCAGGTCGACGCGGTGCGTTTCCTTGGTGACGACGCGGCTGCTGTCAAGCGCCAGCTGTTCAGCTGCCTCTGCTGCGACCGTCCGGTTGTCATGACAACGAAATCGTAAGCTGTGTTTTCAGTTGCTGCGATTTATTGCATTGCATCGAAATCTGCATTGCATCTAGCATTTTACAGTTTATATATTGCAATTTGCATCTTTTAATTTTATGTTGTATATTTCAGGTTTATATTAGGATAGCTGCATTAGTCTGGCGCTGCTTACGGGGCCTCTCTGCCTACCTTAGCGAGCTCTGTAGCCCTACCCTTATCGCTCAGGGCTCAAGATCCCTCCGATCGGTTGAACAGGGTATCCTCTCTGTTCCTTTTGCTCGCACCTCCACTGGGCAGAAGCGTGCCTTCTCGGTGGTAGGCGCCTCGATCTGGAATGGACTCCTCTTGGCGTGTACGTTCCCACCCTAGAACCTCTTCTCAGACATTCCTCTCTCATCTTAAGACAGTTTTATTTGACCGCGTTCGGGTTGGGAGCGCCTCTGAGTAGTACCCTTGAAGAGACGCTATATAAACTCTCGCAATGAATGAATGAATTAATGACAGTGTTAGATCGCAAGCTTATATTAGCCTATAGATCGCATGCTAACATTAGCCTGTCTGCAATCAATGCACAGGTGGCAATGCTTCATAGTTTGCATCGAATTTTGCATAAACTGCATATTGCATATTTTAAATTTAAGTTTTATATTTTACATGAGACTGTTGCATAATAAAGCAATGGCGACAATGATCTTATATAAAATAAAAAGTGTTGGTTTGCTGGAAAGGCCAAGGCCATCGATTCCATATCGTGAAGGTCTGTTCAGTCGACGCTCCACGAGACCATTCACGACCTACGGACTGGAACAACTCCGCCAGAACGCCAGAGGGTTCGTCATTTTCTTAACAATTCAACTCTTTCCTTTATATGTCACCGCCTTACACAATCTCATAATTCGCACATTCTGTAGATAATCGTAATCGTAAACTCCAAACTTCTAAAGCACTATACAAAAGTGAAGCACAGGGCACCAGCTTATTCATGGGCGCTGCGTCAAGTCTGAGGGGTTGTCCAAAGGGTAGTCAGAAGATTCGGGTCCTGTTGCCAGAGGATCAGACGGGTAGAATAGCTGTAAAGGTGGGTGTCGAAAGCGCCGTTGCAGCTCCTCGGTTGGTTTGTGATGGTATAAGGTTACTCGCTGTTACACGGTAGCGCGCCTGGTCCGTAATCGACCGATTGAGGGTTCGAACCTACCGAGCGGACTTCGTGTAATTACTCTGAAAAAGTTGTTCACACACACACGCGCGCGCACACACGCACACACACTCATCTCTGCCACCAAGCGGCACCAGCGTAAGCTATGGTAAATGAAGTCTTGAGATTCACGCATCAACCCGTGTGCAGTACGTTTGGATTCGCTGAAAGGCCGGAGAAGAGCAGGCTATGAGCGCATTCTCTATGCTTCGTATGAAACATGTCAGCTTTGCCTTTAACTGCCAAATTTTGCTATAAGTCCACAGAATGTATGAATGAACGAACGAATGAATAAATTTTGTCGACAATGCTAATTATCTGCTGTCTTTTAGGTCCCGACTAAAACAACTTTCAGAACTTGCTTATCTGCCGTAATCTGTCTTTTAGTCTTCATGTTTATTCTGTACAGCAATAGAATCATATTGGTTCTAATCATCTTTCATAAATTTTTGTTTTACAATTAACTACTAATGTCATAATTCTTGCAGTTTCGTTCGGCCGAAGAATATGTCCAACTACGAGCGAGCTTTGTACGAGCGTCGTCTTACGCGATCCAGCATCCGGGACCTTCGCTCTGACTGCGCCAATTACTGGAGGCAGGAAACCAGTCCACTTATTTGCTTATCTCATCAATCAATCAATCAATCAATCAATCAATCAATCAATCAATCAATCAATCAATCAATCAATCAATCAATCAATCAATCAATCAATCAATCAATCAATCAATCAATCAATCAATCAATCAATCAATCAATCAATCAATCAATCAATCAATCAATCAATCAATCAATCAATCAATCAATCAATCAATCAATCAATCAATCAATCAATCAATCAATCAATCAATCAATCAATCAATCAATCAATCAATCACATCAATCAATCAATCGATCGTCAATCAATCAATTCAATCAATCAATCAATCAATCAATCAAACTTGATATAGTGCTCCATCCAATTCTGTTTAATATGACTTATATAGCGCCGTTATCATAATGCACAAGGCATATGTCAGTGGTCGCTTGAAGTCAGGCTACAGTTGAAACTTTGTTATCAGGACACTTAATACAGAGCCTATTGGGCACATCACAAAAGCACTGTCAGTCAGTTATGGAACTTATTGCATATACATAAGCATTTAACCGCCATGCTTATCATCTCTGTTTCTTTCCCCAGATATATTTGCATGGCTTTCCAGTGGCGTAACGAAAGGGGGCAGAGGGGGCAACCGCCCCCGGGCGCATGCCGTACAAGGGCTGCGCAGAATTAGCTTTCAGTGGTACACAGTACTATGACAAGAACGATTAAAAGTCAACAAGAAAATTAATAAAATACAGCCCGTAAAAACAAAGTTTTTTACTATATCCATCTAGTATCCTATAACGTGTACTCTGAAAATAGTCCGCGTTCATTTTACAACATAGCATGCGTTTAATGAGGCAGCGGGACGTTTCTGTTGCGGCCAATGGCAACGCTGGCCATGGCAACGCTGCGTATCGGAGTCAGGGATTCCCCGATTCGAAAAGTTGAGTCCCCGATTCTATAAGCTAGCAATTTTTGGGGAGCTGAAATTTTGATAGAATGAAGTGTCTGCGAATATGAGTCTATCTGCCAAGTTATCATGACGATTGAATGATTGTAAGTGATCGAATTAGTCGTCGCAAGATTTGACTTTTTAGCCTGTGGCTCAGGCAATCAAGATTCCCGCAAGTTAAACTAGATGGATAATAAAATACAGCCCGTAAAAACAAACTTTTTACTATATCCATCTACTATCTCATAATGCGTCTTATGAAGCAGTTACCTCTACAAATATATAGTCCGCGTTCATTTTACAACATAGCGTCCGTTTAATGATGCAGCGCCCCCGTTTCTGTTGCGGCCAATGGCAGCGCTGGCCAATGGCAACGTATGCGTATCGGAAAAGGGGATTCCCCGATTCGAAAAGTTGAGTCCCCGATTCTATTAGCTAGCCTTTTTGGGGAGCTGAAATTTTGATAGAATGAAGTGTCTGCGAGGGCGAGTCTATCTGCCAAGTTTCACGACGATTGAATGATTGTAAGTGATCGAAGCGATAGTCGTCGCAAGATTTGACTTTTTAGCCTGTGGCTCAAGCAAGCAGGCAAGATTTCCGAAGTTAAACTAGATGGATAATAAAATACAGCCCGTAAAAACAAAGTTTTTACTATATCCATCTACTATCCTATAATGCGTCTTATGAAGCTATTCTACAAATATATAGTCCGCGTTCATTTTACAACATAGCGTCCGTTTAATGATGCAGCGCGCCCGTTTCTGTTGCGGCCAATGTTACCCCGACAACGCTGGCCAATGGCAACGCTGCGTATCGGAAAAGGGGATTCCTCGATTCGAAAAGTTGAGTCCCCGATTCTATAAGCTCGCCTTTTTTCGGGGAGCTGAAATTTTGATAGAATGAAGTGTCTGCGAGGGCGAGTCTATCTGCCAAGTTTCAGGACGATTGAATGATTGTAAGTTATCGAATTAGTCGTCGCAAGATTTGACTTTTAGCCTGTGGCTCAAGAATTCCCGCAAGTTAAAGTAGATGGATAAAAAGGGAAGCAGTCATCAACTCTTGCCTCTGGGCCCTTAAACCCTTCGTTACGCCACTGTGGCTTTCCACTTCTTTCACGATATGATATGATATGATATGGTAAAAGTGCGAGCACAAAGCGATGAAAAGTAGCAACCTCTCAGGCCTAACAAAAATCACGCGTAGGCCGCAGGTAAAATTCGGCATTAGCCAAATCGAAGCGGAAAGATGCAATCGCTTTATAGTGTATTTACAGATTTATTTATCAAAGCACGTCCGCCTATGGGCTCGAACTCGGTACACAGTACTATGTATTATAATGTTCACAATGTCGACATTTTTAGGTCTTCGACTCATAGCAACAATTTCGTGGGACCTTGTTCCACTGACCGTGACCACCATCAGGTCACCCCGACACCCTCGACCACACCGTCGCAACGTCAGAATCTCATCACCAATGATCCAACTGTCCAGTTCCAGTAAGCACTAAAGTTAACTATAGGCCATCGCGATATTTTCATTAGAAGATCTGTTACATCATCTGTATTTTGATGGCGGGAACTCTGCTTAGAGCCATGCACCGCCGAATTTAGCAAAACGCCGCAGAACAGAGCGTACCGGTATTAGGCCTACTGTTTACGATCTTCCCAATGCCATAGTCAAATTGGTTTCGAACCATAGACTCGCCGATTTGTATAACTTGAGAAAAGCCATGCACACATGAGGCTCATATAAGGACCCACACGAGACATGTATAGGACCATATGGAGAAACTGTCAAAGTCGAAAGACTGCCAACACGTACAAAATTTAACTATTTTGGCAGTCTTTCGACTTTCTTGTAGTAGGCTAGGCTATAATAAAGCAGTAGGCCTGTAGCCTATAAATAAGTTCAATGGCCAAAATAAAACAAAAAAGCGCTTAAAACTGTCTTACTGTTCAGAAGCAAAGCACGATCACATCCACTGAAACCATTGCGGCCGATCGCCGAAAATAAAACTCAGGCCAACCGTAAATTTGAGAAAAATGGCTCGAATCGTGTGAAACTCGTGCATACGATTAAGCGATGCGACTAGCTATAGTCTCTTTTATGGGCATTTGGCATTTAAGCGCTTTGCAGTTGATATAGGCTAATATCGCTTGTTAAAGCTGGTGGCTCTTAATACAAATTGAACGTGTGACCAATTTCGATAACAGTAAAGACAATATATTTAAGACAATGTATAATGTGAAACACCTAAAAGTAGAAACAGCTTTCAGAACAAAAGATAGCATTTCCAAATCTGTTGTCGGAGTTTCTTTACACATTAGACTATGCGTTTTCTTCTGGTGTTTTGCATCTGCGCGAGAGAGGCGAGCCATTTTCTGGCGCCGTATTTTAATCAAAGAGACGCTTGTATAAAGTTAAATACAGAATTCAAGTGTAAAACGAAACCTTTCTTCACCCGAGATGTTCTAGAAACAACCTAGTTTGCTGTTCGCAGATAATTTATCATCAATCATCACATCATCATCATCATCATCATCATCATCATCATCATCATCATCATCATCATCATCATCATCATCATCAAATATTCGTTTATTAGAAGAAAAATCAATTTGACACAGCCGCAACTTGAACAAGCAATAGTGCATTATTCGGCAGATTCTGAGGCGGCTATCGCGTGTATATCTATACCTGTGTAGCGGTAGGTCTTAATCAAGGTAATCGCTTTTGATGGGGTTTCTAAAATGCGCCTTATAAAAGTTCAAATGCGTAGCCTACAAGGCACACAGGGCTTAACCTTTGAACTCTTGTGTTATAGAGATCCACGCAATGATCAACATTCGTCAGCAACGGTAAGTTCAACTCATGACTGCCTGGGCAAAAACGAGACCGCTTTATAACGTACTAGTCTACAAAACGCAACACAAAAGACAAATACTGAGACTAGTAACTAGCTTTAGCCCAATAAGTCTTCAGGTCTTAACAAAGTTTGTCTATCTTGCATTGGTTCTTGACCTCCTTCTATATTAAAAAAATGTCAATATGTTTCTGTTTAATTTTTTAATAGGGGCCTACAATATGCTCCAATATGTCACAATTGCTAATTTTTTTTATTAACTAACATTTATAGCGCTTCGATTGAAGTTCTACATATAATTATAGGCCCTACTGGTTTTAACGATAATCTATACGTTGTAATATCTGCATAATTCTGGATGACTGCTGCTCGACCCGGAGCATAGGATAAAAGTTCAGGATTAGATGCAGACAAAAAGCAACTAGTTACCTGAGTTTTATGTTAATTTATTGCAATCTATTAAAATTGTAGGAGGGTGTTGCTAGCCATCTACCGGTGCATACAGTTTCTGAAACCAGCAACCAAGGCTCACTGCCGTCAGGTTTGGCATAAACGTATAACATTATTTTATACTTATTGGCCTATAAATCATCTAAACGGTATTGGTATTCCAATTTGGAGTCACAGATCAACAACTTTACTACACAAAACATAAGCTTTCCGACCACATCACCTCTTATCTCATTTAATGGATTATTCTTGGTTCATTCACATTTGTGATCTTCCTATATAGGCTATCATCCATCCTTTTACTCGATCTTAAAGTTCACTATGCTACATTGGCTTTCATGGTTTAGCCTACCCTTGTCTTCTGTAACTCTTTATCACTCTCAAGCGAAGAGATGTCTGGTCAAAGCAAGTGCCTTTCATATCAACATAACTTAAATAATAATAATGAAAGTAATAAAAGGTGTTTATAACTTTCAAGAACTTCACTCTAGGCTGAATATAATAATGGCCACTCCTTTTTCAGTTCTGCTCGACTTCGTCTCTTCTCCCTAAATCTCTGCCTCTGACTGTCCAAGTGACCTAAGACTTGCCATTGCCAATCGATATTTTCTTAAAACGTTGTGACTGATATTCATTTAGAAATTTCAATGATTGGTGATATATTATGCAAAGTAAATTAATACTCGTATGCGTATGGGAACTTACAATGTTACACTAGTAGCCCACCATCGATTGTCCTGTGTATACTATTATGTCATCATCGTAGGCCATCATCACGTTTTCAATATCAACACGACCAGAAATACCCGGTAGCGTTTTTAAATATCAAAACGTTATTACCTTTCAAATCGTATTCCATTTCGTGACAAGAAATGCGATAAAAATGACGGTTTCATTCTATCAATAATAATGACGGCAAATGTAATGTAGGCCTAATGTAAATCTTAGAAAATTTCTCAGCGCTCACAAAGCCACGTCAGGGAGACCATTATATGCCGGCGCTATATCAAATTAAGTTCACAATATCAAATCAAGTTCGGTACTATTTTTAAGAGTCAATCCGTGTCCTTGTTTGTTTACCTGAACTGCATATTACTGAACATTACTCGCAGTGCCTTCATACGTGATAATTGTTGTATTAAACGCAGGAGAACTGGTGCATCCGGGTTCATACATCCATCCTCAGGTGGAAGAGGAAGAGAAGCCCTCCGTCTTCTCCTCAAAGGACACAACGTCTTTGCCGACCGAGAGCCGCTCACTGCAGCTGTCGAACGATGAAGCTACAATGAGACCGGATGATACACAACAACTTCAGACGAACCCATCAGGTGAACAGAGCTACTACGACCCGCAATGGCCGGGCTAACCCAATATCTGTCAGAGGAGGGGTTCAGTTTGGCCAGGGCGGCGGATTTCATCATCTGCCACCCCTTGACCAAATTTTACCCAATTATAATAGTTCAACTTTACATTTTTTTAAAAGAAAACACGAGATAAGAGCAACACACTTTAAAATGTTTCAACATTATTATATTGCAATTGACATCATAATTATCATTTAATAGTTATAAGTTTCTTAATTAGTCATTGTCGTCTTGTTCGCAGTTGTAGATTAAGTTCAATTTCTTAGTTTTAAGTTTTTGCCACCTCCTGGAATGTGTCGCCCTAGGCCAAGGTATCGTTGGTTCCTGTTGTAAATCCGTCACTGACCAGACAAAAAGAAAACAATACACCACTGTCTGCTCTCTCATGGATATGAACTACCTCGATATGTGAAGTTACGCTAGTGCCAGTTGACATAAGCGAAGAAATCTTGCGTACAATTGAACAGAGTGAACCATTCAGGCAAGAGCAGTTTGAGAAGAAGCCACATCACGATAGAATGTGATAGATGTGGTTGAACTATTACATTTGATCATCACTGAGGAAAGTGGCTGCGTAAAAATGACCCTTTCTATTTTCGTAATAGAAATGAATACAAATTAGGCCAACTATTTGTTTCACCACAAACTCTTTACCAACCACAGCATCCTGCTTCAGTGATGCAAGTGCCAAGTAGTAGTCCCAAAGATCTTCTTTGGTAGTTCGTTCACATCTTTTCACTTACGATTTCATTGCAATATACGTACCTGACTGTAGGCATAGGGTTCATGTGAACTGACACGACAATTTTAGCGACTGTTTTCTCTGTTTTCCTACTTGAAATCTAGGTTTCCAAGCCGGAAAACAGTCAGTGCTTTGACATCTTAGTGATAATGTGTGCCTAATTTATAGTTACAAACGTTTTGATTTCATCTCGTGGCAATTCTTTGCTGCCCATGTGGCTTCGTCCTAGAACATGTTCATAATACATTTTAAGATGAATTTCCGGGCGCTAAAACAGTACCATTGGTTTTCAAACTACAATTGAAACTAGAAGATGCGGCGTGGTTTATGTTTTAGACGGAGAAGATACCAGCCGCAGAAACTCTGAACCTAGTACCCCACCCCGCAACCAAATTTTACGCCGCGGAACTCCGGTTAATCTGGGCATAGGACAGTCCTTCAAAGTAAAAGCTGGTGTTCGCCCAAATGCTCTCACAATTGCAGAAGAAGATGGGGGATCGAGACGGCGTTCGTCAGGTAACCGTTCAGTTTACCCGACGGGGGGAGGGGGGGTGCTCGATAGTGCAGTGGACCATTGGTTAGCGTGCGGGACTGTTAATCGAGAGGTTGGGGGTTGAAATCTCCGCCAGGGCTGAAATTTGGTTCGAGATTTCTGCTCCACCTGGACCCCTCAGCAATAATGAGTACATTGACTTTGGTGGAAGATGAGACGGCTTCTCTTCTTCTTCCTCCTCTTCCTCCTCCTCCTCCTCCTCCTTCTCTTCTTCCACTTCCTTTCCTTACACTTCCTCTTCTTACTCTTCTTTTCTTCTTCTCACACTTCCTCTTCTTCTTCTCACTCTTCCTCTTCTTCTTCTCACTCTTCCTTTTCTTCCTCTTCTTCTTCTCATTTTTCTTACTCTTCTCACTCTACGATTATTAGATTTGCATTAGTGGATTAACTGGAGTTTTGTGAAGATGCGGCATAGTACATTTTTTAGGCGGAGATTCTACTGCCAGTGACAGGAGCGTACGACTTAGTTTCCAAGCCCACTTATCTAAACGCCGCCAAACGCCCGCTGTTTTGAACCAAGGATTTTCCATGAAAGCTCTAAATGCCGCTCGCGAAGCCGCATCGGCGATTGCAGAAGAGGATGATACTTCAAGACAGCGACCTGCAGCAGCATCCTCAGGTAGTCATTCGGTACACAATTATATCATTTTCATCTTCATTAAAACTGCCAGTCGAGAACAGATGTTAGCAGAAAAATTCTTATTTTGTTAATGAATACCGGTACTTTACTGTTGTCGCTGTTTGTTCTAGGTAAAGAGAAGAGCCTCCTTCCCAGTCTTCCTGCATCTTTAGCCGGTCGCCGAGCAACTCCTGCCATTGCCAAGCCAATTGCACTTTCAGCGAAAGTGCGAATTGCTGGACAAGCAGCTGCATTCTCGATTGAAGAAGAGGAGGAAAGGTCAAGACGACCATCTACGGAGACCTCTGGTAATTATTTGTCTTTGTCTTTATATAGCGCCTTCAAAACGCGTCATTCATTCATCGTATAGGCCTAGAGCCCATAATATATGTATTATATATTGTGATTGGATGCAATAATAATTTAATTAACTCTATATTTTATGCTATTTCCTTTATATGTAGCTATGTGTTATTGCGTAGCCTATATAATTATAGTAGGCCTATTATACGCCGACCTAGATCCGATGTGGACTTTGGATAGTCTGCGGAATTTGGCAACCGTAGGATGTGGTCAAATAGTGATAAAATAAGTTAATGATAATAAGAAGAACGAATATTTTTGTGGCGCTATACCCCGGTAACACAGCCATGCCGTTACAGTGGCGCCTATACACGAACAACAATGACACCATCTTGATATAAGCTTAGTTCGGCTGGAGGAAAAGCCACGAAGCGATGAGCACATTCTGGACACCTGTTCAGAACAACAGAGTCGACATCGACTCCATCATTGGCTCGATATCTTGAAAGGCAATGCAGTTACATTTAGCCATACAAGGCGCGAATAAAACAACACTACGACGAATTACAGTTCCCATCTGGAGGTCGACTTGTCCGAATTGTAGCGTCCGCTGATGCTGGAAAGTTACATTCTTGGAAATATCTGCCATTGCCGTTGAATGACCTGCCAGTACCGTCAGAACATAGGCTAGTTTCTAATTCACACCTTTTATCGGCGATCTTCTATAGCCCTGCCAGCATATATGCACGAGCATCAGCATCTGGGCTCTATATGGGTCCCTTTTTGGAAATATGGGTCTTTTATGGGCTCCGTATTGGCATGCTGGAAGTTTAAAGAAGTCAAAATATTGATTTCTTCGGTGGCTATAGGCGCAAAGAGGGAGCGTGGTCGACTAGAGCGCATATGTAAAGGTTCAGACTACTAGCATGCAACAGGTAATAATTCTTAATTTGTAACTGGATACTTTACTGTTTTTTCTATTTGTTCTAGGTAAAGAGAAGAGCCTCCATCCCAGTCTTCCTGCATCTTTATCCAGTCGCCGCGCAACTCCTGCCATTGCCAAGCCAATTGCAATTCCAGCGAAAGTGCGAATTGCTGGACAAGCAGCTGCATTCTCGATTGAAGAAGAGGAGGAAAGATCAAGACGACCATCTACGGAGACCTCTGGTAATTATTTGTCTTTGTCTTTATATCTTCTTCACGTTCTCTGCCCTCAGGCAGGTTCATATGTCCAACGACGCCATTTTTCTGTTTGGCGTCATTTTACATATTCCTCGGGATGAATAGGGAGGTGGTTTCCCGTTGCCTTCCTCCCGGTGTTTTTATGGAGAGACACCATCTCTCAGCGTCGATGTCGTTCATCGTCCGTCCTTCAGCTCCTTTGCCCATGGGGCACTCGCTTATACCGGCGAGCACTCGGTCGTCCACCACGCACTCCGTTGAAACAGGAGGGACCACGTGAAGGTGGCGTGGGTGGACATTTGAGCAGCAGAGGCTATTTGAGACGCTTGCATACTCCATTTCCCCACACCTGTCTGACTTGGCCTGTCTTTATATAGCACATTCCAAAAGCGTCATTCATTCACCGTATTGAGCCTATAATATCTGTGATTGGATGCAATAATGAATCAATAATTGTAATATTTAATTAGCTCTATATATATAATATATATAGAGACATGGGCTCATAGCATAATATTATTATGCTATGAGCCCATGACTAGTCTACTTCCTTAATATGTAAATTATGTGGTGTTGTGTGTTATTGTATCGTAACGTTTTAGACGCAGGCTGTTGATAGTCTGCAGGATTTGGCAATCAGAAGTCAAATAAGATAAGAAATAGGAGATGGCGAGGCTGGCCAAAAGGCCATAGTGATGAGCATATTTCGGACACCTGTTCAGAACAACGGCGTCGACATAGACTCGATCCAATATTGGTTCGATATCTTGGAAATCAATGCAGCTATTTCCTCTAAGCCACATTTAGCACATTGGTCGCTGATATAAAAATAACGCTGTGCGACGAATTACAATTCCCATCTGGATGTCGAATCGTCCGAATTGTACTGACGCTGCATGGAAACGTCCTTGTCGGGCTTTCGACATGTCACTACCGTTAGATAGATATTCGTTTTATTTCCGTTGACTGGCCTGCCACTACCGTTGACTGGCCTGCCACTATCGTTGACTGGCCTGCCACTACCGTTGACTGGCCTGCCACTACCGTTGACTGGCCTGTCACTACCGTTGACTGGCCTGCCACTACCGTTGACTGGCCTGTCACTACCGTTGACTGGCCTGTCACTATCGTTGACTGGCCTGCCACTACCGTTGACTGGCCTGTCACTACCGTTGACTGGCCTGTCACTACCGTTGACTGACCTGTCACTACCGTTGACTGGCCTGTCACTACCGTTGACTGGCAGCGTCCTTGGCTAAAGAGAGGATCTCCATGCAGAGCCCCTCTTACAAGAACTTCCTTTGGTGGCTGTCCATCTTTAACGACTATTTATTGCCGCGTTGGCTTTTGTCGCTTAAGCATGTCCACACTCCAACGCAGTACTCAGTAGACCTATATAGGCTGTTGATCTTGCAACAACTAACTTTGCTATGGGGTGCAGTACGTTCGCGCTGTATACCGTCCAGCAAATGGATCCAACGCAACTACTGCTTGAAGTTTGAGTTTAACTCACGGGCTGCACTGAAGTAATTGCATAGGGCCTACATGCCCAGTATGGACGCCTACACCTAATTTAATACATATAGGTCGTTTGTCCGTGTTCAGCGATTTTCTTGCCAAAAAATGAAGCAGGTCAGAACATAGTTTCTAATTCACACCTTTTATCGGCGATCTTAATTCTATATATACCCTGCTAGCATTTCCACGGGCATGAGATAGGAGCATGGGACCCATTTGAGCTCTGTATTGCCCAATGCTGGAATGTGGACCGATATGGGATCCATTTGCTGAAAGATAAAACAGGCAAAAGATAGCAATAGACGTAAAATGATAACGTCGTCGACTAAGCGCAGATGTGAAGGTTCAGACTATTAGCATGCGGCAGGTAATAATTCATAATAAGTTAAAGGATATTTTGTTGTTGCTATTTGTTCAAGGTAAAGAGAAGAGCCTCCATCCCAGTCTTCCTGCATCTTTAGCCAGTCGCCGTGCAACTCCTGCCCTCGCCAAGGCAATTGCAATTCCGGCCAAAGTGCGAGTGGCTGGACAAGCAGCTGCATTCTCGATTGAAGAAGAGGACGATGCTTCAAGACAGCGACCTGCAGCAGCATCCTCAGGTAGTCATTCGGTACTCAGTATCATTTTCATCTTCATTAAAACTGCCAGTCGAGAACAGGTGTGTTAGCAGCAAAAATTCTTAATTTGTTAACGAATACTTTATTGTTGTTGCTATTTGTTCTAGGTAAAGAGAAGAGCCTCCATCCCAGTCTTCCTGCATCTTTAGCCAGTCGCCGTGCAACTCCTGCCCTCGCCAAGGCAATTGCAATTCCGGCGAAAGTACGAGTTGCTGGACAAGCAGCTGCATTCTCGATTGAAGAAGAGGAGGAAAAATCAAGACGAAAATCTACGGAGACCTCTGGTAATTATTTAATTGTCTTTGTGATAATTATATCAATCTTTTATTCACCAAATATGGTAGCACAGAACTGTCGAAAACAGGGATTCAGCATTCTCAGGACAGCAGACCTTAAGCAGACACTGCACTCTTCAAAGCCGTTCTATTAAATGAGAATCATTCACTCAGATGCCTTTTTCCCAACCAACATTTTACGCCCTATTTTCTTAGGGTCAGACCTCGTAACTTTCAACCTTCCTGACAAAGAGTCAAAGACTCACTTTATTTTATAATCTCGCATGTTATTCCTGAACTCTTACTAAGGTATTACTCCATACTATAATATATGATATCTATTTCTTTTTCTATGTACATCTACAGCGTTATATCTGTTGTTAACACAATAAACGAATATATGATGATGATGATCGAGAAGATCGAGAAAATAATTAGGCCTAGTTGATCGTGAATGCGTTACTTTGGTTGTGTGCTCGTAGTTAACGAAGCGCTTCAAGACAAAAGGTCAGACGCCAACACCCCTAATTCTGCTCACCATCCAACCAACGAAGAAGCGGACGTCTCCACAGCAGCAGAGTCTCGACGTGATTCAGACAAAACCTCCGATCGCAAAGATGGTCAGGAAGAAGATTTGTCCGAAAAGAAACAAGAGGGAAATTCGGAATAACTTTCACTGGTAGTCAATAGGCTACCGATACTGCGTAGGCCAATTCCATTATAGAGTCCAATATGCATTGGCTCTTGAACGCATGTGCTTTTGTACATTATCGTATCGCATTACATTAGATTGTTGAAACGCAGATCTGTAGGAAACAAAACTGTTTTATTGTTTTTCGTTAGTTTCCAAGTTACTGCAGGAAAACAGCATTTCTTTACTTTGTCTCATGTTCAATCATTTCAGCTGTAGGCCTAGTTCGGTGGTTTAATCAGGCCTATCGAAAGAAGCATTTTATTAATGTTCTCAGAACAGGCAAGATGTTTTGATGGTCTCTTGTTTAGGAAGTCCAAATGATCTCGAGACAAAAGCGTCCTCCTTTTGCAGTGCCTATTTTAACGGATTTTGACTAGTGGGACAGTCTGCCACGACTATGGGTCTGCGGGAGTGTCGTAAGCTCCCCAGCGGGGTCTGAGCCCCAGCCGACAACACATATTAGAGCACTGTCTTGCTGCCAAATGGAGCCAAATTTAGCAACTTTATTTTACCAAATTTGCGCTTTATTATTATTATTATAGGCCTACATATCCCTATTTAAGTTACCGGTATTCTTAGAAGTTTGAAACATAATTAGATCAACTATAGTTAGAAGACAAGGCGTAACCATATCTACGTTTTCTCTTTGTCTGAAGACAATCGTAACCCATGTCTACGTTTTCTCTTTGTCTGAAGACAATCGTAACCATGTCTACGTTTACTCTTTGTCTGAAGACAATCGTAACCATATCTACGTTTACTCTTTGTCTGAAGACAATCGTAACCATACCTATATCTACGTTTTCTCTTTGTCTGAAGACAATCGTAACCATATCTACGTTTTCTCTTTGTCTGAAGATAATCGTAACCATATCTACGTTTTCGCTCTGTCTGAAGACAATCGAACTATGTCTACGTTTTCTCTATGTCTGAGAACAATCGTAACCATGTCTACGTTTTCTTTGTCTGAAGACAATCGTAACCATGTCTACGTTTATTCTTTGTCTGAAGACAATCGTAACCATGCATAGGCTATCTACGTTTTCTCTTTGTCTGAAAACAATCGCAACCATGTCTACGTTTTCTCTTTGTCTGAAGACAATGGTAACCATGCATAGGCTATCTACGTTTTCTCTTTGTCTGAAGACAATCGTAACCATGCATAGGCTATCTACGTTTTCTCTTTGTCTGAAAACAATCGCAACCATGTCTACGTTTTCTCTTTGTCTGAAGACAATGGTAACCATGCATAGGCTATCTACGTTTTCTCTTTGTCTGAAGACAATCGTAACCATGCATAGGCTATCTACGTTTTCTCTTTGTCTGAAGACAATCGCAACCATAACTGGGCGGAGTTTATCAGGGTTTAGGGGGGGCTAAGCCCCCCATGAATCCACAGACTTGACCATGCGTTATTAAGGTATAGTGCAAATCTCATGGAATAAGCCATCCCATCTCTACCAGATCCTGTCTGCAAATGTGACTCTGGTCCAAGTAGACAAGGCATAGCAGCCGCAAGCAGTGGCGTAAATAATGGGGGGGAGACAGGGGGACTGTCCCCCAAAGTTTTGACTTAAGCCCCTTCTGTTCCCCCAGGAATCCGTAGCCCTCGTAGGTACTCTGTCCCCTCCCAAAGTTATGTATAGATTTTCGCCTCTGGCCGCAAGAAGTCGGAGGACTGATAAAACTGCGTCATCCCTTCGAGACTTCTTCGTTGCTACTGCACTTGGACAACGTGAATGCATTGATGATTCAGAAAGTGCAGCAATGGACGCAAGAAACCAGCGCCTTCACTCTGGTTTACTCAGCTGTATCTGTCTCTTTTTGATACACTAATTGGCCAGTTTAAGTTCCGTTTCGACATGGACAATATGAACATGGCCAAATCCGTTGAAACCGTATTGCACCTCGATAAGGATGGAATCAATTAAGGCGCTCGCTGACAAATGCGCCAACATCCTTAACATCAATCCGCAAGGTATGTTATTCGAAATGAAAACGTTTTCAAGCACGGAAAATGAAATTACCTTTAATATAATTCAGAAGAACTGACCGAAGATGTCTATTATTATCATCGTTAGTTTCGTTACAACAGAATGGTGCCGTTAGCACTAATGTTGCCCGTGGGTTCATCAACCGCTGAGAGAAATTATTCAGCGATGCGACGCATAAGAAACTGGCTGCGATCAACCATGACAAAAAATAGTTCCGTCGAGCTTACAGCCTTTTGAAAGTATAGCGATCTCTTAATTTCGTCAGCCGCTACATAAATCACCGCGTATCACGCCCAGGGTACTAAGGAGCTAGGTACAGTCAATACTTCACTCCAAACTACTCCTCGCATTAAGTGTTTGTAAGCTAAGGTGAAGGCTGTCAACATTGCTGTGCTTAAACTATCAGTATCGCTGTGTGTTGAATACTCTCGTAAGCTAAGGTGAACGCTGTGTGTTGAATGCTTTAGTAAGCTAAGGTGAAGACTGTCAATATTGCTGGGTGTAAACTATCAGTATCGTTGTCTGTTGAGTAGCCTACTATCGTAAGCTAAGGTGAAGACTGCCAATATTACTGGGTGGTGAATATTGCTGTTTGAACGTGTCTTGTGGATTCAGATATATATATAAAAAGATTCAAAATGTTACGTTCCTTTGTTCCATCGCCAGAAATAGTTACGCGCCCTGGTGAGGAGGGTGAGGTGTGTCACACTCCTGCGTCTCGTCTATCAAGGCCTAGCTCTACCATTGACATGATCCTCAAACGGCTTGATAGTCTGCCCGGAATTATAGAGCGCCAGAATGAAGGACCGTCAGAACTCATGCGCAGTCAGTCACAAGTCTTGAGGCGGACACGAGCGAAAGACTAGCGCTACTGGCCACTCGCGTAGATCGTATGGAAGGTTCTCCATTAAGAAAGTTTGCTGTTGGATCTGAATCGGATCCAAGTTATGGCTTTCTGACCGACAGCCGCTGACATAGACCATTAAGCCAGCGGGTATAGGTGGTGACTTTCTCGCTTAGTTATGGGTTCCAATCCTGCGTTATTAGTCGATAGTCGCTCTCCATCACATGGGATCTCACAGCACACGTCCTGGCTCAGTCGGTGGCTGAAAGCGCGTGGGTGGATGATTTCGCGACGTCGGGACCGCGTAACAACATCAGATAGCAAAACAATGCACAGTATACTAGAAAAAGTATCACCAGTGGCGGGCCCACGCACACACCTGGAACCAACCGACGGATTCCCTTCGACAGTTGAGATATGGCATGGATGTTCAAAGTCTCTGGACCGAGTTGAGTCGATAGAATGGAGAGAGGACAGGTGACAGCGCTCGTAGCACCCCATAACCTTGCCGTCGAGCAGTACATGGTTGGTTGAAGAAATCGCAGGTCCAGATAATTTGTCGATATTTGTCGGTGTTGTCAGAGGCATTCCTGGCGTATCGGTCACTACATTGAAGAGACGCTGGTGACAAACGGTCGAGGTCACTCCAATGACCCGCGTCGTTCGCCCTCCGCGGAGACGAAAACACTCGGCTAACGGAGACGTACACGGTCTGCACGGTTCAAACTCGATCGTACATCAGAAGGGTGAGCCTGATGCAGTCACGTAGGTTAAGGCAACTTGCGAACGAATTACCTTCTAACCGAATTAAATCGTTGACAAAAGCGGCGAATAAGTCCAGTTAACAAGCCTAGCACCAGACAATTCCAACATGTCCTACATTACTGAGCAACTTCTGCATTTAGACTAAATAATCCGTCAATATGAAGGAGAATGCGCTCAGAGACCGACATGGACGGTGACAGGCGCGTCTTTAAAAAGAGGGTAATCAGAGGCGCTTATGGCCTGACAGACTGATACTGAATCGAACATTGGAACGTGATGTTAGGTTTCATTAACTGAGTGCAAGAGTCGTAGAAGTTGCAGACAGTAAATAAATTTATAAATTATTTAATGGCTAGATCATACTCCAAGCTCGCTACCGATGGACCACCGTGATGTTGCCGGATGAGATTGAACGTACCTTTGAATGATTATTCCGTAGTCATATTCAAATCCGTAGATGACGAAGGAAATCCCATTGATGTAGAAATCCAGTTGGTTCAGGCTGTTGAAGGTATTTGTGTATAGATGAACGGAGGTTCTTTCCTCGAAGGGGATTTGTAGAATTGTTACATACGGTGAGAAAACGACATCTGAAATACGTTGATAAAGCCATTCGTTCTTTCCGTCTTACGATCATTTGTGCTTCATTCATTCATTCGTTTTTCCTTCTTTCGTTGATTCATTCATTCTTTTAATTAAGACATCGGAAGGATGTAAGAAAATTATGTTACTACACTGAAAACGTGACAAAAAGATCTGTTATATACTTGCCTTTACAGGTGGCATTGTCGTAATCTGAAAGAAACAAGAATACTTGCATAAATCTTATCTATTATCTCTCAGAACGCCGTTATCACAATGCCCGATGGTCTGCAAAAAACCTACTGAGTCAATATAGTCCGAAATCATCATGAATCTCTTAAATACAAGTAGACCACATTCCTCATACCGGATATTTCGATACAACGCCGTCCTGGAACTTACGACATTTCGTCATCTGTTAACCTAGATTGGAGTCCACTTGTTGGGTTCTGCGTGTCTACGGGAGCCCAACACTGGTACTCTTTCCAGTTGTCTGCATGAGTTTCTTCAATGAAAGCGCAGTTTGCTTTATAACGAACTTTTGCTCTAAACAACACTCAACATTGTTTTAGTAACGGAGCTATATAAATTTCAATTTACAACTACAAAACAATAAAGACATACGCTTAAATTAGGGATTAAGTGAACTAGCTATCATTTTAATTAAATTCGTCACTTATAAGAACAAATGCCATTTCCAACTTGACTACAAACCAATAGGAAATACAGGATTGTACTCGCTTAGCAATTTTTAACTGAGGCTGTAACGTACACAAAATATGATCGACTGTAATATAGGTAGTAAGTTAGGAGCCACAACACCGCCTTTATCCCGTTTTTGCCCAGCTTTTATTTTAACTTCATTTTCATTTATGTTACACTACATTATGCTAGAATAGCCATGCCACCTTAATTTGTCATTTATTTAAAAATTCCATATAATTTTTGATTTTGTTCCTATATTCCAATATTGGAACACTGGGCACAAGTGGCACTGGACAATAACATGATCCTCGCCAACGCCACAACGTACAGCAATGATTAATTATTTCATGTAAAGTTACCAAGCAAAAATGTTCTAGCTGCTATCACAGTGTTGTATAGAAGGAGTTGAGGCCCATATTCAGTATACTTGTGCCTTATATCAAACAGAGAACAGAAAAACATTCAAGAAATGACCATTTTCCATGCGAACATAGCATGGTTATATATTTAACAGAGCGCATATGCATCAGCTGGCATGAACGATATAGCATTTTGTGTGATGCAGAATTTCTGCATCGCACAAAGTTCCCAGATTAGAAGATTACAATTGCACTTACCGACGACATCTTTCTTACCACTTCCCACTTTCGGTTGAGGGATATCACCTGAAAATGACGGCGGCATAAAAGAACATATTATGCTTATGAATAATGAAATGACAGAATTGTAGAAACGACTATGAACATGTAAAAGAAAAATCTATTTTTATGATCCATTACGAAACAAGAAATCAGTGTGATTAACGAAATTGAAATGATTTCGTTAACGATAACTGAAACTGTAACTAAAAATATTATTAACTATTACTAAGACGAAAATAAGAATAACGAAAATTCAACTTTATTTTCGTTACAAAGAAATAAAAATAAAAGTGCAATTTCGACAAACATGTGAACCTGAAATGCGCCACAACTAATAGCCTATGTACGCCCATGATTTTGGATTTGTGAATTAGCCCAGTAGTAATGGCGCATATATTTAATTAAACTTAGTTATTTTGTAAACACTTCTATAGCGATTGCGACCCAAGTTGATTAACGCTAATTCGTAAAATTGGTAGTCATAGTAGGCTATTCTTGTATTCGTAATGTCTCTAAAGATCTTGAGCGGCCGCAAACGTGGGAATGCTGTCTGGAGTATTTTAAGTACGAATCAGTCACAAATAAAAGTTCGTGTATCATCATCGGGGTTGGTGTTAAAGATGGGAAGTTGTGTGGCCGGCTGATAGCCGGTAAAAACATACTAATCTACTCAATCTTCTCAAGTATTGCCATCCACCTACAGACAGAGAGATCGGTGCTGCTGCAGCGCAGAGCTCTTTCACGGGTCTATCACACCCTGCAGCTGGGACTGATATAGGTGTATAAAAGGGAGCTCTGCTAAGACAATTAAAACTGGTTAGATATTTGTGTGCAGTATAATTAACAGACTCATACGCGCCAATGGCTGTGGTTTTCAATGAGTTTGGTGATTTTGCGGGCGTTACAGCATCTCTCTATGTTTCCAGGTGTCATTAATATATAGAAATATTTCTCTGTGTCATGTATTTAATAAGAGTGCTTCAACTAGTTGTGCTGCTGAGGCAATATTTCATGATTATGAGACTGAGAAATAATACATTTAGGAGATTGCATGTTGTTACAGTATAAAATTATCGTAAAACTTCCCCTACGGTTCGTTCTACTAACCTCCTGGTATTCTTTCCTTTCTCTCACCTCAAATCCTGCCTTGTTGTTGTACTTGAGCGTGTGTTGTTGTACTTGAGCTTAACGACACTTTCATATCGAAGATGATTAGTGTCGGAGGCAGAGTGTAACCTCGTACTCCACGTTTATATTGCGACCGAGCCACTCGCAGTAAAGATCCGAGATATTAATCTATGATAAACCGACCGACCGGGAATCGAACCCGGGCCGCCGACGTGGTGAGCGGGTTACCAACCCACTCGGCCACTCAGGATCTCTGATGCATGCGTGTGAATAATATGTATGCATTTATATATACACTAGACGTTGCTGCCCGGCTTCGCACGGGTTATCTGT
Organism: Aporrectodea caliginosa; assembly: GCA_020284085.1. Taxonomy (NCBI): domain Eukaryota; kingdom Metazoa; phylum Annelida; class Clitellata; order Crassiclitellata; family Lumbricidae; genus Aporrectodea; species Aporrectodea caliginosa. Next base: position 124,590 of record JACEVL010001007.1, read on the forward strand.
ACCTCTATGTATCGTTCCCGCTTGATTTGCGTAGTACGCCCGTGAATTTGAATTTGCTCTATCCTATATGCCGTTCCCCTTGATTTGACAATGTAAAATGTAAACCTTCGCTTTTTTATATAGCGGCCGAATAATTATAGCCTGAATCCTGCTCATTTTTCAATGAATTCAATTCAATTCAATTAAATTAATTTTCCTGTAACCGACAACATATTTACAATTATGGCAGTTATCATTCAACGACGTTCCGGTTACCAAGTGAAGGACCCTGAAGGGATGGATTATCCCGCTAAATAGGGCCACCCAGGTAATGAAATAAAAAGTCTCGATAACACATGACAGCAAGCTTGCTTTCGGAGACAGGAATTAGACCAAAATTAAGATAACTTAACTAAACACCCATAGCAGTAAATAGCATTCATTCAAATGTCTATATGAATCAGATAGTGGCGTAATTTATTCTTAAATATTTGTAAAGCAGTCAATTGGCGGATCCATAGGGGAATATTGTTCCAAACCTTAGCCCCAGCGAATCTAATGGAAAACAGTCGAGTATTTGTGTGGGCAAAGGGCTGTCGATACAACTTGGTGCTTCTAGTGGGATAGGAATGTATTTCAGAGGTAAGGAGAAAAAGTTTTTGGTATATAGCGGGTAATAGATTGTGCTCATACCGATACATGAATTCGCCTACTTGCGCTATCCTAATCTGTTCAACGGTTAGTATTTTAAATTCAAGAAACGACTTGCTGGTGTGAGATCCGTAGGGAGTGCCAGCAATGAATCGGACAGCTCGCTTTTGGAGGATGGTTAGCCTTTGCAGGTTTGACTTGTACGTAGAGGCCCAGATAGCCGGTAAAAACATACAAGTTACATTAAGTTACAATAACCAAGGTAGGGATAAATCAGCGAGTAATAAAGCGTTAACCGAACCTTCGGTGGCAGAAGATAAGAGGCACGATTTAGGATCCCCATGTTCTTTGCTATTTTGGAGGAGATTGTCTTAATATGGTCCTTCCACGACAGATGCTGGTCCAGTACTACTCCTAGAAACTTGGATGACGTCACCTGAGTAATTGGGTTCCCATCGATACATAGTGTTTTTGAGTCAGAGGGACAATTTTTTTTATGAGACCTAAATAATATATAATTGGTCTTATCAAGATTGAGAGATAATTTATTGGCACGAAACCAGTTGGCAATCAGAGAAAGCTCAGAATTCACTTTTTGATATAAAATGTCCAAGGAGCTGTGGGAAAAGAAGACATTAGTATCATCAGCAAAGAGAATGAAATACATAAGAGGTGAGGCTTTTGGAAGGTCATTAATATAGATTAGGAATAATAGTGGTCCTAGATTCGATCCTTGAGGAACCCCAAATTTAATTGCACGCATCATTGAAGAGGCTCCGTTACAGTGCACTAATTGTGAGCGGTCCTCAAGATAACTGGCAAACCAATTGGGTTGGGCTCCTCTTATTCCATAGTTATTTAGTTTTTTAAGTATAATGTTATGGTTCACAGTGTCAAAAGCCTTGGCCAAGTCGAAAAAGACTCCAAGAGAGTATTCGTTATTTTCTATTGCTTCTGATGTTTTGTCTTGGATACTGAGCAATGGCATAGATGGAGAGTGACCAGCTTGAAAACCATGTTGAGATGAAAATATAATTTTAGCTTTTTCTAGAAAGTTGCTTAGTCTTTCGTACATTAACTTTTCAAATATTTTAGCAAAGAACGGAATGATTCAGAGTGGATTCTGGGATGCAAGCGCAGCATCAAAGGGAGCCCGTTCCAGAGGGAGGGGCCAACCACTGAGAAGGAACCGGAATTGATCGGATGTGTCCCAACTCTTCACCACCGCTCGCCCGTTTGAATAGGCGCCACGCCATTTAGTGTCCCCGTGTAAGGACCGCGCTAGCCCAAGATTTAAATTTCTGAAAAAAGCCGGCATCGGGAATCGAACCCGATCCGCACGTTCTCTATATTAATAGCACAGAGGCGCATATCTTAACAATGTAGCCAGATGACGGAGAAGTCCCGAAATGCCTTGCGAATGTTGTATTCAGAAGGCCGCGTGCCGAATGACGTTATGAGAAATCAGAAATGACGGCGTAAGTTTCAACGGTAGTCCAGTTCGAAATTTTAAATGTCCATTATTATCAGCATTTAACCTTTTCATGGGCGCCGGGAAGTATACTTTCAACTTTTCTGGATTGTATATTTAGGGCCATGGGAACCACTTAGCCCACTGTATCTGTTCTTTTATACGTACAGACATAGGCTACATACATGTAGGCTACATAATTACACATACATACAAACATAATGTTTTGTTATTTAATGTTTTGGCTATGATTTAGCCCTATCATTGTTATTTAAGTTGAATTTTCTATAAGCATATGATGATTATTTTATCCTTTAGGGCTGTCCTGTTGACGGCATCAGCAGATTAATTTTTGAAAATAACTGATTGTTAATTAATTGTGCTGTTGTTGAATCAATAAACGGCTGACATATAGTCTGCATGCTATTGCAAGTGAGCGTCGCTTAAAATGTATATAGATCTATGCATCGATTCAGTGACAGGTTACTCCCATGTAGGGCTTGTAGGCCCAACTTCTGGGTTTAGTAGACTCACATCTGCAGTTATGTTCAGATAATTCTTCTTTTATTGCTCTCATTCGATTCTCTACTCAGTCTACTGCATCACCTTTCCGTCGACCTAACGTACGTCAGGCCATGACTGTGGCTGCTGTGGCATCTAAGTTGAGACCTGCAGTTACAAGTTCTTTAAATTCCGGTTGCTCAGCGATTGACAAAGAATGCATGCCCTTTGTCACAAAATTTGTGATTACTAATTAGTGTGTCAACCTTACGCTAGGGTACTGTTTGTCTCATTTTAAGAAGTGTTTTAGATACTGCATTGGTTGATAAGGAAAAAGATGCATTCAAAACTGAATTATTTTGTCACCTTTGATGAAGTTTTTCTTGCAGTACCGTACATCATAGATGATAGCAAGGAACTATAATTACGCTTCATAGCTACGCAACTGTAAAGATATTATTTCTGCAGTTTTATTCTGCGCTTCCTTCATCTGCGCTTGTACAGTCTCATTATAGTTTTGCAGGCATGACTGTAAGGTCAAACAGATGCCGATTATCTGATAACTTGTTCGAACAGTTGCTACTTCTTAGAGTAAATTAAATAAACAGTTTCAAACAGTGCAATACAGATGAACAGTGGAAACATAGCATGTGTTGCCTGACTGAATTTCTTGATTCCAACAATGTTTGTAATTTGTAATTTGATGTAATTGAAATTACGTAATTTGTAATTTGTAATTTCCAACAATTTCTAAAATAAATAAGTAATTTGTAATTCAATTACATTTTACCATGTAATTTGTAATTCAATTACATTTTACTGCGTAATTTGCCCATCCCTGCGGGTTGGCCAAACTTCCGAACTGAAGTTGAAAATTTTCCATTAGAGATGCGACCACCCTATAGTGTGTATGTATGCATGTATCTATGTAACGTTGCATGTATGTATGCATACCTGTATACAAAAAAGAAGCAAACCTCTTGGGATAGCCGACGTACAAAAGTATTATGCTAATTCATGAATGGTCTTTTAAATAGCACCTTTTAGGACCATTCCTTAGGAGACCTGAAAACGAACCCATACCAGTTGGTTGTTCTCGCGCGATCATCCAGTTGGCAGTTTTGTAATTATCACAACTGATGGCAACGGTCGTTAGATTGGCGATCAAAGATGTATCAGGATATGTCATCATGTAGTTCTGTCCTGGAATGCTTCCCCTTCCAATGTTCAGCAAACCTCCTGTCCAAGAAACCCATAGCCACACCGGTTTTGCCGTTACCATGTCGAACAACGGTCCATCCGTCAGAATCCTAGTGGCTAACTGAACTGAACCACCTGGAATGTTTCTACAATGTAAAGGAAAACGGAATGTTACGATCTGTGGTCAAGATGAGATTTTATAAATATTTTATTAATGTTATTATTCTTACTACGATAAATTTAATTTTAAAGACAGAGCTGCGACCATACCACAAGAAATAATAATAATGATAATAAATAATAATAATAATAATAATAATAATAATAATAATAATAATAATAATAATAATAATAATAATAATAATAATAATAATAATAATAATTATAATCACGGCTCGAATATCACCCGCTGACTTGAATAATAATAATAATAATAATAATAATAATAATAATAATAATAATAATAATAATAATAATAATAATAATAATAATAATAATAATAGCAAACATCTTGATAATTGTTATCATTATTAATGATATGACACTTGTACTAGCAATAATTATAACCATCTCCCACGGGGAGGAGATGGATTTTAAAAATTTATAAATAAATTAAAATATGCGAGAGATGCCGGGTTTAAAAGCTAGTGTAATGTTATCTTCCTGCGTACTTGTCAGTTTGAATTAACAAACGAATATTCGTAATAATCGATTTTGTGGAAGAGTGTATGATTACTTCGACGGAAAATATCGTTACATTCCGTTGGCTATTTCGACGAAGTTTTCTGTGAAATGTCAGTAGTTAGCTAAGAGCATTTGATAGCATCAATTGCACCTAAGTGCGTCTGACGGCATCAATTGCACCTAAGTGCGTCTGACGGCATCAATTGCACCTAACTTAGGTGACCTAAGTGTATTACAGTATGACATTCTCGTAATGTTTCGCTAATGTTTAACTTTAATTGTTATGTTGAACACCTAGAGTATATCAGAATATTGTCAAATTTTGGTTAGTACACTTTTACAGTAATTATAGGAAACGAGATGAAATAAGGAAAAAACGCTTTTGAAATTTTTTGTGGTTATGATGCACCCTAATAAATGTGTATAAATTCGTTGCTCACATACCCACTCGTATTACATACTATACATAGGGTGTCCCAGAAAAAAACAAAGGTCTCCAATTTCAATGGCCAACCTCTAAAAGTTTCTCTTGGCTATTCTGATAAAAAATGCAAAGTTACAGCAAGATTGAAGATCAATTTAGACGTGGCTGGCTCAAAGCCCTTTCAAATTTCGTACACCCCCATGCAATAGCTTGTGTGGAAATGTTACCAACATATCGGTTTTCAATGTATAACTTTCAAACGGAAGAGATATTCAAAATTCCTTTGGTGATGTTTCCTGGAAATGTTTCCTCACAACACAGGTTTTGTCTCATAAGGGTACTCTTGCATTACGCCATGTTACATGACGTAAAACTTTGACGTCACAGTTGACATTGCGTTGGATCAATGGTTCCTCTTAACGTGTTGTTTATAAAAGGTTTATTTTTAGGTATCATGTTATGGTTTTGGAAAGAAGGATTTGCATAAAATATTCTTGAAACCTCTTAATTAGCAGTTTCTTCTTCCAGAATATGGGACATAACGTCACTCAACTTTTGAAGTAACCGCTCCTATCTCCAAAGCCAGAAGTCTTGGAAAGGAGATCTCGGTGTCTGTAGACTAGCGTTATCGCCTACAAGGAATTTGATAGGCTAATAATATTATATTTCACAGACCACGTGACCTCACTCACCGTGACGTTCCCAGTGAACTTATATTTTATATATCCATATAGCCACCCACAGGTCTTAGAAAGGTGATCTTTGTGTCAACTGTAATATTTTTAGCTACAAGAAATCCTGAAGACACGTGCCTACCACTCTGCGGTAATTACATTCCATGATCTATAATATCAACTAACACGTTGATTGGTTTGTAACAGTTATGACCTTGGAAAGTCGTAGACACTTTCCTGTAACAATTTTCTGTGAATTACAGCGTACAATACATCTCATGTGTTAGGAAAGTGCTTTAGTGCCTTCACTGAAGATAATCCACAATCACAATTCTACTGCTTGCCGTTCCCGATAAACGAATGGCAACCACGCCGGGTCGTCAAGTGACCTTGAAGCTCAGATGTAGTGTAATGTAATTAGTAACTTATATAGCGCCGTTCACATCAGTGACTATTCAGTAGTGCTCCCAGTGCGAGTACCCCGAGAGAAGAAAATAGTTTTGAAGAAAGAGAGAAGTAGGAATAGATCTAGAAGGAATGAAAACGCGTAAAGAGGACGGGAGGGAATTCCACAGGGCAGGCCCAATGTTGAGAAATGACCTAGCTTGCGCCAAAGGGGTCCTAGTTCGCGGGACAAATTGATCATGCTGGTCCAGAGGAAAGGTTGGAGAGAAGCTGCAGAATGAGGGAAGCGATCGAAACCTATAATGTTGAGTGCAGAGTTTTTGGCGGCCCTTAAAATCATAAAAATTATTAGACATCAAAATACTATTCTAGCACTTGTAGTTTCGGAGAACCAAAGGTTAAACATTGCAGGTCAATGGATTCTGAACTACTGTCATGCACTCAGCATATGATGTTCATCATAACACTCTTGAGTATACATCTTTCGAATCTAAGACTCTGAAAAACATCATATACACCAGGAATTATTTTTCATAACTTGTAGTTCCAGTGAGGCCAAAGGTTAACCATAGCAGGTCGAGTGACCTTGAACTACAAAGTCATCCGATGGTCATACGATGGTCATACCAGGTTGTTTATAACTCTATTTTATTTCCTTGAGCCCAGTGGGCCAATCTTGGACTGACACCTTCTTTGTAGCCTTCACCGATAACGAAATATTATGACAATAGATGTCAAATGACCTTGAAAATGAAGGTCATCCGATTGTCCAACAATGTTAGAAATAGCATATTTGACTTTTCACGGAAAACCCTGTCACAGACAAAAAAATCACTTCTCGATTGCTTTTAGTTCCTGAGATACTCTGGGATAAAATTTCTCACTGGTAAGTTAATGTGTGTGATTCAGCTATACAATGCTTAACTTAGGGTCAATTGAGCCACGCATAAATGTTAATAATTAAGCTTATAATTAGCTGTAACTTCGTACAATATAATAACTAGTCCTATAGAAACTTTCTAACGGTTGGCCATCAAGATATATAAACTTTTGAAAAGTTTCTGTCTTTTTGGGACACCCTACTATACAACACAACTGGTTGGAAAAGTCTAGGGTTGGTGGTGATGAGAAGCAACTGATCGGAAGATGCTCTTTGTGTGAATGGTTCGTCTAGTAGAGCGCAATTGGCTGCAGAACGCATGATGGGCTTTGTTTCCATTGTTGTGCTCATTCATTACATTGTCTGAGTTCTTGCGCCTATAGAGGCTGTGTAAATGATTCGACCTTCTAAAGCACTGTTTGCCTTGCCAGCAGGAGCGGCAGCATTGTATTGTATTGTATCTGTAAATTTATATAGCGCCTCTGGCAGTGCACACAAATCAGAGGCTATTCTGATAAAACATGCAATGTTACAGCAAGATTGAACATCATTCAGACGTAGCTCAATGCCTTTTCAAATTTCGTATACCCCCATGCGATAGCCTGTGTGATGTTTCCTGGGAATGTTTGCTCACAACATGCGTTTTGTTTTGTTGCATGACGCCATGTGACATGATGTCAAACTTTGTCGTCACAGTTGACATTGCGTTGGATCAATGGTTCCTCTTAACGTGTTGTTCTTAAAAGGCTTATTTTTAGGTATCAAATTATGGTTTTAGGAAAGAAGGATTTGCATAAAATATTTGTGAAACCCTTAGCAGTTTCTTCTTCCAGAACATGTGACATAACGTCACTCACTGTGACTTTTGAGGTAACCGCTCCAATCTCCACAGCCAGAAGTCTTGGAAGGGAAATCACGGTGTCTACAGACTAGGGTTATTGACTACAAGTAATTTGAAAAGTCCATTTTTGACACTGTGTGGTAATTATATTTCACAGATCACGTGACCTCACTCACCGTGACGTTTCCAGTGAACTTTTTTATATCCATAGCCACCGACAAGTTTTAGAAAGGTGATCTAGGTGCATATACACTGTGTCCGGAAAAAAGGGACCCCTTTTGGTAATATGAAAATAAACTAGTAAATGTTCATCGATTTTTAAAATTCCAAGACCATTTTAATCCTGACATAATTTGCTAAATACTGGTTAAAGTATGAAAGTTTTTGTTATTTAATAATGACGTCATAATGACGTCATTTTCATCAAAATTCAAGTGTCAAGGACGGCACAAAAAATCATCTAAAAGTTTCAATATTATTTTAAACTGTCATTTATCAATAATATTATAAAGTTTAGTTTAATTTAATATTTATATCTGAATAATATTAGACTACAAGGCGTGCTCAAAGTGTCCGCCTTCGGCCTCAACACAAGCTTCAAGACGAGCGCGCCATTGGCCAATAGCAGCATTTTCTAACCGTGTTGTTTTTACAATTTGGTATTTCAAGACGTCATTATGACGTAATTTTTTAACTGGGCCGTTCATAAATTACAGTTTTGTTGATAATTATGTCAGGATTAAAATGGTCTTCGAATTTTAAAAATCGATGAACATTTACTAGTCTTTTTTCGTATTACCATAAAGGGTCCCTTTTTTCCGGACACAGTGTAGTATGATTTTTGGCTACAAGAAACCCTGAAGACACATGCTAGCCACTCCGAGGCAATTACATTCGATGATCTATAATATCAAGTAATACTTGGAAAGTCGTAGACAGTTTCCTATAACTTGAAGAAAGAAAGATGTAGGAACAGATCTAGAAAGAATGGAAACGCGTATAGAGAAGGAAGCGAATTCCACAGGGCAGGCCCAATGGTGACAAGTGACATAGTTTGCGCCAAAGTGGTCCTAGTTCGCGAGAAAAAGAGATAATGCCGGTTCAAAGAGAGGAATGGTTGGAAAGAAGCTGCAGAATGAGGAAAGCGATCGTAGCCTACAATTTTGAGTGTACAGTTTTTTATTTGACGGCCCCTAAAACCATAGAAATTATTAGACATCAAGAAAACTATTCTAGCACTTGTAGTTTCGGAGAACCAAAGGTTAAACATTGCAAGTCAATTGCCCCTGAACTACAGTCATGCACTCAGCGGTCAGCATATTATGATGTTGATTATAACTCTGTTGAATGTACTTGCTAATAGAATGCGTGCAGTTATAGCAGCAGCAACCTTGCAATTACTGCAGGAACTGATTTGACTCGGGCATTGGAGAACCTAAATTTCCAGAAATGATCACAATTTCAACAACTCTTGTCAATCTTGTGGGGACTGACTCGTGGTATATGTTTGAAATATTACAAGTTGTAGCTGAAAATAATGTAGCGCTACATGAGTTGTTGTTGGGTTGTTAGGCTAGTCATGCGTGGACTAAAGAGAAGGTTTGACTAGAAGAAAGTCGATTATTAGTTTATAACGGTGGGCGTGTTCGGAAGGAGAGGTCAGAAGTGAAGAAGTCTTTGAAGGTGTCAAGTGAAGATGTTTGAAGGCCTGGAGTCGAGAAGTTTGGAAATTGAGGCTAGGGAAGAAGTAAATAGCTTCATTTATGTTTGATTTATAGACGGACAATGGCGTATAAACTGAAACTGTTGTATTGAAATGGAGTAAGGCCTATGTTTGATAGACTGACGAATATTTTGTTAAGTGTATAACACGAAAAGTCGTATAAAACGAACTGTTATTCAGACCTATGTTTGTTTCTAATGTGATTTTTTTTCGTATTGGATAAAACTGATGCTTAATAATATTTCTAATATTCTTGGTCCTTAGTTATTGTTTAAAATTGGTTTGTGTATGTTGATGAATAGGATTCATTTTCGAGCTAATTTTGTAATACATAAAACCAACATTGAATAATATTGATGCTTTTATTGTCATGTTGAAATTGATGGTTGAATTTGCATATATTATGATTGATGGATAATGAATATTGAACATCGCCTGTAAATTTAATTTTGATAGTTTGATGGTAATTTAGATAGATGAATGTGATATTCTATAAAACATTGTTAATAAGATTGAGGAGAAAACAGTTATTAAAAGAGCCTGTTTGACAACAAAAATCGACAGCAACCACCTGTCAAATTTCACCGTTGCAACATCCTTTCAGAAACGGACACCAAGACAAGAAAAGAGAAAGAATATTGATGAAAAACATTATTCGAAGATGAACTTGAATACGTCAAAAAACTTTAAAGACCTTCGATATCCGTATCAGAAATGGAATCCAAGACAGAAAAAAGAGAAAGAAAACTGATGAAAACACTATACGAAAATGAACTGAAATGCATCAAAACTTTAAAGACGTCAACGGCCTTTGTCGCTAAAAGATGTCGTTAAACATTTGCTAAATAATAACCTATGTTTGATAGACGGACGAAAATGTTGATAAGTTTGAAATATGAACATTTATATTAACGATAGGTTATACTTGATAGATAGATCTGTGAATAGTCTACTTTGTTTGGGTTTGGTGTAGTATAATGTGTTTGTAGACCCTAGCGGTCGGTGTTGAGAAAACAAAAGAGCACTGTTAAAAAGATAGACGAGTTGAATTATACGTTATTCGTCACACAAGTTGACACTCAGTTCCTCAACGAAGATTGTGTCCGACTGGTCGCGCCGCAACGACTATCAAGCTACTTTTGCAAATATTGAAACACTCAATGCAATCAATGGCAGTACCGGGAGAGGAGTGAAGCTCAGCTCGATTGTCTGCAAGCATCAAAGACTGAAGAGCATTATCAAGATGTGCTTCAAGTCGCGGAACAAGACCGGAACAGACAGTCCAATTCACGCAAGCGCTAAATAACTTCTGAGTGACGATATCCATCATGCGCATGACTTTACAATGTAAATTTGTTTTCACAATAGGCCTATGGTAATAATAACAAATTCACTTTCTAAAATCTTTGCAATTCTTTTGAAGATGGCTAATTGCAAATGCAGCATTGTCAATGATAAGAACTATTGGACCATTCTTTAAAGTAGGCCTATTATTGCGGCATAATATTTGTAGCATGCATGACATAATATATGACTTCCCGGTATTGGTTCGCTATAATTGTAAAACTTCAATCGTTGTGTGGGACACCTAGAGTATATCAGAATATTGTCAAATTTTGGTAAACACACTTTTATAATAATAGGAAAAGAAATAAAACATGGACAAACGCTTTTTACATTTTTGTAGGCACATGATGCACCCTAACATTAATTTTATTAAACAGATTTATATCGCGAGCCATTGATAGGACCGCGTCCAACAACAGCAGCAGCAACGAACTCTCAAGGAAACCAACGCACACATCCATTTGCTTTGAAACGACTATTTCAATGCGAAATAACTCTATCACAACGCGCTGCACACTTTGCGAATGATGCATTTGCAGAGTAATCTGTTTAACCTACAGACAGGCTAGTGCGAAGACATAAGCAGCGCTATAGAAATCCTTTCGCAGACCTAGCATATGCTTTGAAAAAACTATTCGAATGGGAAATAGCATCATCACCACTCACTGCGCAATTTGCAAACGACGGGTTCTCAGAGTAATTTGACAAACCCAACTAGGCCTACATGTGGGCTAGTGCTAAGACGCGTCCAGCGCTATAGAACTCGCAACTCAGTCTTTTTTGAAACAACAGTTCCAATCGAATATCGTTAGAGCATCTTAATTGGTACTTTGGGTAACATGCCGAAACACGCGCAAACCAGTGCAAAAGCAGATAGTACTCTGAAAGTGCACGAATTTCATGAATTTCATTAAAAGGGTATACACTGTACAGCAACGACGGAAAAATGAATTGGGTGGCGATAGATTTATACGGGTCAATGTATGTTTCAACCGTAAAATATTGATACAAAAGGTTTCTCATCGGAATCCGTTACCATTTGGCATGCTTGTTAACATAGTGAAAGTCTCTTCTCCACTCACCATCGGGAAAGGGTCATTTTCAAGATGGCGTCCAAGATGGCTGCCTGGAGCTTAAATTGCCCCACGCACTATTTAATCTAGAAAGGTGTTTTTGGTGTCTAATCATAGTATTTATTGTCCAGGGTTCAGCTAATCACTTAACATAATATATAATTTGCTGACAAACCCAATGGTCATACAGTTTACAGTTACAGAGCTTATACATTTGATTATTTATGCATTGCGCACCCTGGAGGCGCATGGCTTACGAGGACCTAGCTTGCATGACGTAGTGAGAGCCACGACGCTATCTAGGGTGCTCTGTGCCTCTCCAGCTTGGTAGGTTCTATTGGGGATTGTGACAGGCTCGGAGGTGCCTTAGGGCGTCTCATCAGAGGCCGCTACCTGCCAGACAACAGTCCATCTATAGAACATCTATGTCACATAGCAGACACCAACCATTTATCAGCCATTACAGGAGTAATCCGTGTCATGTCTTGCATGACCTGCTCCCGCCAAGCAAGCAGACAGGGCACTTTCTACGCGCAAGAGCACACGACTGAGAAATCTCAAGCGCTGATAGATTGGTTAGAACGTTCATCATAAGGATGTTATATGGATAAATTTAGTTTAATCATCATGATTTAGTAATAATAACATAAAGGTGAGTACTTAGGTGATCAAATCATTACAACTATCACTGACAGCAATTGTAATGAAAGATAATAATTTTCATGACAATGAAAATAATATTAACTAGACATGTTCCATTGTTCCAAGAATACTGCAGCGTTTTCTGATTACGTAACAGCAAAATCAAAGCATCAAGCAAGACAGGCTCGGGAAACTGTTTGGCCAACGTAATTACAAATTTCAATTCGAGGCAGAAAGTTCTTTATATCCTACCCGACTAGCATCAATTCCTTTCCTGATGTGTAGCCAAGCCTCATTTCTAACATGGACTGATCGTAGTAAACTCTTGGAGTGGAGACCAAGTATAAGAAGACAATGCCAGACGTGCTCACTTGGAAGACGAAAGCCGATCGTTTAGTCAGGTTAATCCCGGTCTCGATGTGTTCAAAGGAAGATGTACTTAGCTTCATATACGCTGTTAAGCAAACACTCGGAATTCATTTTGTATTACATTCTATTGGAATTATGCTCAATACAATGGCATAGGCGGTACATTATGGGGTGTCCGGAAAATGACACATTGCAGAAAACACCCATGCTCAAGTTTTACCCATTATTCTATTCATATATTGTCTATAAATATTTTTTACAGAATTTTAAAATGTTATCCTGAGGTCGATCAAAGCCCCCCGACCATACCCTACTTAAATTCAAAGCCCCCGACCATACCCTACTTAAATTCCCAAAACTGAAGGCGTCCATGTTCGGGTCTTGAAACCCAGGTTCATTGTCGATTTACTCTTTTTATCACAAAAAATTAACATAATGTCAGATTTGGATGAACTTCTTGCTATTTGTTTCTCTCGATGAGAGCTACATCAGGTTAAAATATAGATACTAAATTCATGGTCATTTAAGGTCATTTCAAGGTCAGAACAAACGAAATCTATCAAAATCAAAGAAATATGGCCAGATCTCAGCCAAACAATTTTGAAATTGGCTAATTCTTTCTTGAATTTATCGTCTTGATAAGGGCTACCTGTGGTACGAAACAGGGCTAGTACAAGACAATTCAAGGCTATTTAAGGTCATAAAGGTCAATTTAAGAGGAAAATCAGGGAAATGGCCATGACTCTGCCAAATAATGTTCCATTGGGTAATTTATTTACCTTCTTGCTCGGGCTGATAAGGGTTATATTTGAGCAAAATAGTGCTAAAATACTAACATAATCCAAAGGCATCGCAAGGTCAAAATGTCAAAATTAAGGAAAATGGACATAGATCAGCCAAATGTTTTTATTTAGGTGGTTGTCAGTTATGGACATTTTCCCCTGATTTTTCTCTTAAATTGACCTTTATGTTTTCTGCGATGTGTCATTTTTCTGGACACCCTAGCGGTACTTGCAACTTATATATTCCAAGTCATGAGAACTAATTCCTCGTTTTAAAAGGGCGTGGACAATTATTGTGAATGTACAATGAACAAATAAAAGTTACTAAAAGAATTACAAGAGGAGACTACAATAATGCTAACTCAAGACGACGAACCAATCTGAAACACAGAAACAGTTATACATACAATTATGTAGAAATGACAACGTAGGCCTAGATGTTTGAGCTAATCTACATAATATTTATTAGCCAAACGGGAAAGATTGCGCAAAGCGGCCAAAGCCAACCCTATTAATACGATTATTTATATTATTATTGCTACTACGACAACTAGGGCCTACTACTAATGCCATTATTACTAATTTACTACCACTTCTACCTCGACCTTCCGTCTCCTCCTCTCTGACATTCTGCAGAGATTAAGTCTAGCTTTCAATCTGGATTGTTTCACGTATTTTATTTATTAAACGTTTTATCAGACGTAAGCATAAGATTTTTTTCATTTTGGCTATATCGGAGAGATGTTAATGTGAACAGGCCACGGGTAATGTGAAATCAGGTTCAGGCTATATGCCCCTTGGGGTAATATGAAATCGATGTCAGATTATCGAGGGTAGCTTAAAATGTGGTAGCTTGACGTCTTTACACCGGTGTTTTAGGCTGCTCTGCCCGACGTGGCTTTTGTGTAGCGCTGAGAAATTGCAAAGATTTACATTACATTGCATTACTACTAATTCGACTACTATCACCACTACCATTACTGCTTCTGGTGCAGTTTCCCCGAGACAAGTCTGATATATCTCAGGATTTGACTAAAACCTGAATGTGAGGAGCAGTATTTTCAACGGTAACTGTCCGTCATCAAAATGTAGGATAAGGAGGGACTACGGCGAGAAACCTCACTGACTGGCAGGCGTCTTAAAAGATAACCGCTTCTATTTCATCTATCATGTATCTCTACAGATTTTAAGAAGAAAAGAAGTAGAGGAGTAGGAGAAACAAGAAAAAGAAGTAGAGGAGTAGGAGAAACAAGAAAAAGAAGTAGAGGAGGAGGAGAAACAAGAAAGAGAATGAGAAGGAACGAAACAGGATTGCGACGAGAACATAGCCAAGAAAGGCGGAGAAGCAGAATTAGAGAAGGAAGAAAACAGGAACAAGAAGAAGAGAAAGAGAAATATGAACAGCAAGAACACGAAGGAGAACAAGAAGAAGAAGTTTAAGACAGATAGAAAGAGAAAATGTAGAAGACTATTACTAAAAAGAGGAGGAAGAAGGTGATGATGACACCAACACCGTCTCACAAGGCTACTGCATTTGGGATTACACGCTGGTCCAGAATGATCCCATATCAAACTTGGAAGAAACATTAATACAGATACCTACGTGAAGCGGATGTTGTGATGACTGCTGAAGTTCCGCAGTAAAGCCCTGAAGCATGAAAGGCAACACGATCCAGTAAATGAAGAATTTTGTGATAATAGTTGTGTTTTATTTATTGACGGTCAAATGACATACTTCAAAGCAAACCCCAAGTTAATGGTATTTCATGGGTACATTAAGTTACAATAGACATTGCATTTAAATTGAATTAGACATTATAATTTTAGATAATGCTATTACTATATATATCAGTGGCGGCTCTACAGGAGGGGTCAAGGCGCCAACTGAGTTTGTGAACCCCCGGTGACCCACAAATTTTAGTCCAATATATTATAAAATCTAATATAATTTTGATATTTTCAAGTATAACTTACTTGCTTAAACATGATGCATGATGAAATCTGGAATTATTATTGAAATGGGTTGAAGCACACAGCGAATTATATCCAGATGAACCGGTGATGCAACTTAAATGTCTCAAGGCTACTACATGGGTGTGTCTTGTAGTTATAAGCACTCTGTGCTACCCAAGCAGTTTGTTCGTAAAATGCCCAGGCGCTTTTCGGGCTCTGCTGCAGTTACAACTATGGGGCATCGTTCTTAAGTGTACCACAGGCTGCATTTGGGCAACTCATATATCATCCAGTTATTATATCATTTTCTGAACAAAATGGACAATTCTCTGACCATTTGCTTACTGTTAGGATTGGTATACAAGCTTTAACGTCAAAACACAAGTCTTTCATATATTATGATTATATCGAGTCTTTTGCACTATAATTGTATGGCAGACTTTAGCCATGAAATTCCCCATGCAAGTTAGGCTTTGGTTACAACAACGTTCAGGTTCACTTGCAACCAATAATTATATACATGTAGGTACAATGTTAGACCTGCCTTGCTTTCTGGAACCATCTAGACTTACTTATCATGAAATATACAGACTGCTGCAGACATAGGCGGTTTAACAATGCCGTCAGTTGAATGTGTTCGTGCAGAGTCATTTAACATGGATGCCTTTGTGGACCAGTTTCACTCTGGGCATGACAGTCGCAGAGGCGAAAATCTGTACATAACTTGGGGCGGGTGATTTTTGCGGGGTCGGATTTTGGCATTTTGGGGGATAGAAGGGCCCCAGTCAAAACTTTGACTGGACAGTCGTAAACTTGCACTTAATTAAAAATGTATGTATTGTTTGTAGTTTATAGGTTTGACTGTTAATAAAATGAGTCTGCTTGTGTCTTACCTTGAGACTGTTGATGTAAAGAATTCATGTAGCTCCAAAGCAAATCACTTGTAACCACTCTTAGTTTCGACGCAAGCAAACATACAACTGGCCCTCCGTCAGTTTCCCTGGCCCATCCGTGCCCTCCCCGAGGGGTGGGGGATTGGAAAAGTTTAGAGCCGCCACTGCTTTATATATTTAATCTAGTTCAGGTAACGTTACATTATCAGTAAGTAAGTTACAAATCTGAAAACAAACACGATTTTAGTTTTAACAAATCTTTTTAGTTTTGTTTTAACAAATCTGATTACTTTAAATCTCCAGCAGCTTTGTATGGTTTTCTATTTGTAGGCCTTATTATAATAGGATTAACAAACTGTATGATGTATTATTGCATGCACATGTCTTCCGAATTCTTAACAAGATTTGACTATCACCTTGTCACCTTGTGCTGTCGATTCGCTGAATCCTAGCGACCGTCATAGTCAGCCTTCTCCATGTGATTTGACTATACAGCAGTGATATTTTCGTTAACGTTAATTAAAATTAGAACTGAAAATATTGATTTCCGTTAAGTATAACTGTAACTGTAACTGAAATTATGTTAAGAACGAAACCTGAAATAGAACGAAAATCAAGGACACTGAATAAAAATTAGAATAAAACGGAAATTAATTTTCGAAATGAAATTAATAACATAATTGGAAATTTTCGTTGATGGGTTTTCCGATGCAGTTGTGTTTTACGGCTCAGAGGCACACATACTTTCAGAGTCTTGAAACTTTAGTATCTTTGGCTTAGCATGTGCTTCCCTGTAAGTTTATAATATTCAACGTCGCGACAAGTCTAGACTGGTTATAGAAAATCATTTTGAAAAGTGCATCCATTTCGATCATAAGTACTTAGTGCGGTTTGCTCAGTGGGCTGAAGTTAGAAAGCTATGCATTTTTAAATAGGTCTTCAGTACTGCAAGGAACAGCCAAATAAGTATAATGCAACGCTTTGGACCGTAAAAAGGATGAGTGCGGAACTGCACTATCAGGTGAAATTTTAAGCAATTTGATTTCGCATCTATAGCGAGTATAGGCCTAAGCTTACACAGAATGTTAAGACATATATATCAAGAAAGAGGACAAGGCAAAAACGGGCTGACGCGAAATTTTCATGGGACTGATTCCAGTCAGTGGCTGTCACCACGAGAAAACACAAGCGCAGCACAAAATGTAGCCTAAGTAGATTGAAGATTCAGACTATCCTATATCTATGTTCGATCATCCTTTTCGGAAAATGATACAAACTAGATCCCAAGTTCAAATTGCCTGCATGGTTAGTGCATTAATAAATAAACATATTTTTGGAGGGAAAGACGGCAAGTCTACGACAATATTGCCCCACTTGCAGAAGATATTGCAGCTCCGGCTTCTCAAGCTTATGTCGAAAGAATATTGTTCTGTGTGAAGACTTCTAACAGCTAGGAGAAGAAACCCCCATGCAAAGGTAACTCGAATTAAGAGGGTTCTTTAAAATTAAAGAAACACATCTTATAATGAAAATGCACGAACTTTATTTAATTTCACACTGGCTGTATAAAGAAGTAGCCTATAACTGAAATTATTTTCAAACAAGAACTGAAATGAGAACTGAAATTATTTAAAAAACTGAAATTAGAAGTATACCTGAATTTTTTTTAAACTGTAATTGAAATTAGAACTGAAATTGAGGATGCCCGAACTGAAATAGAAGTAAAATTATTTCCTGAAGTAAAATATCACTGCTATACAGTCATTATAATTGAAATTGAGAATTTACCTAGAAAGTTCAGAAGGCACATTGAAGCCAGACAATAGAAAACCCCAAATGAACGATACAGTAAGTAGTAAGCTTTCAGTAAAAGAGTATAGGACAAAATGAGTAGGTGAGGTAGACACGTACATTCGTACAACCGATAAGACCAGTTACTGTGACCGAGCGCTGATAAACATGAAAACCTTATGTAGTGGATGAAGTGTTGACGAAGGCATGTGACATTTCTACATTCGTAATGTAGTTAGGCGCGATTCGTTGTCGGCGATGACAGCGATGAAACCGGCATGAAGGTTTCTCGTGCCGCGGACATGTCGACTCGGCCAAGGGCCCAGAGGCCGTTGACGATCGAAGAAGCCCAGCAGAAGTTAATGTCGTTTATTGCAAACAGCTTACATCATTATTTGGTGACAAGAAACTCTGAACACTCGACAGTTCGATCTGACGGGTCTAAACTGTCTGAACTGCCTCTGTCTGTCTTCCATCTATCCCTCTCTCGAATTCCTGTGTGTGGCATACACACCCCGACACTTATATTTAACAAGTCGAAACTTAGTTCCGAAAACTAACCTGTGCTGAGCACTGCAGCGACAAGAACTTTCAAAATCATGTGGAAATTCGACGCAGATGACATCAGTACGAAATCAGCTAAAATGCTGCTGTAGCCTAAGCCGTTATCAAATGTCCAACTAACTTTACCAAACAACTAAAAAGATAGAATCTATCTGCTTGACATAGCCCAAATAACTGCCAACTGCACAACACGAATGGGTATACGATTGCTTTCATCGAACTGCTGGGCTCAGCAGTTACCATGGTCACGATAAACAATGTTGCCAACGCACGCACCTCCAATTACGTTCAATGTTTATGTCGCTAGGAGACCCTGGAACTGATGACGAATTCTCTGGCGTGTCCTGAGGAGGCGCGTGCTGAACAAGTAGTTTCTCTACAGATTCAGATTCGGCCTGAATGATCGTCTTAGGAGAGATTCTGGCTGCGGCACTTTATTATGCTGTCTTCAGGATTTACATAGATGCCTATGCAATGTCATCCTGTTTGAATTTACTCATTCACGTTTTAAGCTGGGTCTGAATTTCTGGTTGGGCTGCAAGCCTAGCCTACGGCCCTGTCTGAAACAGGAATGCCTCCACTCTCTTCTTTTACAAAGTAGAATATGTTGTCACATTGTTGTGTCTCTGCCCACGTGTTGAATGTAGGGGAAACATGTGCATTGTGCAATTTGGACCAGCGTGTAAATTGAAACTCTCGTAGTATAGCGAAACCAAAACAGCTGGGAATCAGCGGCAGCCGCGGTCGCATGAGCAGTTACTTTGTTTGTTTGTGCTGTTACAGACTCCACAATAGAAGTCATTATTTTAATAAATAATTGGTTTATGCAAAATTATGTCGAGTGATGTAGTGAAGCCGTATCTATTTCATGCCAGGTTAACGTACCTTTCAGAACTATGTGGCTAAATGAAGATACATGAAGAGTTGTAGACAAGTGAAAGTGCAATTTAAAGTCGTATTATCTATACTGGCTAAATTTATGCGACACTCGTCTATATTGGACCAGTTAAAAAAAATATTTTTCAAATTTCTACGTTTTCTATCAGACCTACAATAATATTATTGCATCATTAGGCCTACGTATTATTCTAGGGTCCTCATATATGTTAGAGAAAAATTTGCTTTGCATTCCGCCAATCATTTGCACCTTTTAAAACTAATATTCTTTAGGGAGGGGCAAATTACACATGTTTCCTCTACAAGAGTGGAGCAGCCTGAAACCATTGACATAACCTAGGCGTCGTTTCTAGTCGTTTTCGAAAGATGTTGTCGATAATTATTGTAATCATTATAATTATTAGCTATTGCTGGTTCTGCCTTTATTATGGATACTTTCGATCTAAATGCCCGATTAGCTCGGATGATCGAGGTGGTAATTGGTTGACAAATGGGTTGATCCTTTCATTCTGCGGTAAATGAGAGGTTGTGATCGACCCGGACAAAATACTACACCCGATGGTATGATGGGGCAGAAAGCATCGGGTCAAGGGTTATCCCGTGAACCATGACGTTGAGATTGGCGATATGTAACTGCCCAGTCGTCTGACAGACACCCATGTTTCCCTAACTAAATTTAAAAAAATTCAATATAATGCCTTCCTATTTTTTTATAATCCTTGATGGATCAATTGTTCATTTCATATTATAAGTCTCAAAGTTTGTCCTTCCGTTTGCTTGTTTGTCCTCACACTAAAGGATCCGTAAAGGAACGCACTAGACAATTGACATTTTTCAAAACATTGTTAAAGGAATATGCCTATGTAGGTAAACGCGACTATTTTCAGCTCGCAATTTACTTTAAACGCTGATATACGGACATTTTAAATTTCGAACTGGACTACCGTTGCAAAATTACGCCGCCATTTCTGATTTCACATAACGTCATACGGCACACGGCCTCCTAAAATAGAGCGTTCGCAAGGCATTTTGGGATTTCTCCGACAAGCCAAAGATGTCATCTAGCTACATTGGTAAGAGCTAAGAGCTGTGCTATAGAGAGCGTGTGGATCGCGGTTCGCTTCCCGATGCTGGCTTATTTTCAGAAATTTTAATCTCGGGCTAGCAGGGGCCTTGCACGGGGATACTAAATGGTGTCCATTCAAACGGTCGAGCGTTGGTGAAGGGTTGGGACTCATCCGATCAATTCATTGAAAAATGAGCAGGGTCCAGGCTATAATTATTCGGTCGCTATAGAAAAGAGCGACGGTTTACATTTTCAAATCCAGCGGGTACGATATATACGATGGAGCAAATTGAAATACACGGGCGTGCCCAGTGGGTACCAGCTAAAGCAGCCAAAGTTAACTACGCAAATCAAGCGGGAACGATACATACAGGTAGAGATAAACCGTGCGAAGCCGGGTAGCAACGTCTAGTTTAGCAATAAATGCAAGTAACATTATTAAACATCTCGATAATCTTTATCGTAGCCTATAATAGTTCAGCCTCCAGAGATCATAAGTATCCTGACAAAATAATTTTAAAAATCGCAATGGTAATCATAGTAATGATAGTAATAAGGGAGCGGTTCAAAAGAGCGACAAATTAAAAGAGCGACGTAACAGAAGAGCGACATAAATGCCGTATCAAAAGAGCGACAACCTATGAAATGAAAAATAATTCAAAAGAGCGACATAACGAAAGAGCGACAAATATATTTATGTACTCATTTATGAGCAGTAAATCTAGATATCGAGTCAAAACATTACATCTGGGCTATGACTCCAATAAAGTGTCATTCTACCACTCTATGAAGTCAAAACATCACACCTAGGCATGTATCAATAATTTATCCCAAAAAATCTATCTATCTAGAACCACAGACTTGCTCACCTTCACTGGTCAAGATCTTTCGCAAAACTGAGAATCTCATAACATTGACTGGTCAGTTTGCGCAATTTTCAGAAACTGAGCCCATGCCTATATCGCTCGCTCGCCTATTCACTCCGACATCCGCGTCCCTTTGAAGCTAACATCAGAGTACGGAACCCCGAAGTACATCAACATACAAATACAATGGCTGGAATTGACACCTATTATTTTTTAGAAGTTGTTCATAACGAACCTCTAAATAAACACAAACAAACTCTCTCTAGTAGAAACTGAAGTAACTCTTTGATAAACAATAGCCAATAATTTCTGGCTACGAATACACGACCCCCTAGTCTATTCCCAAGTACGATAATAACCAATTTGTCACTCTTTTGTTGTGTCGCTCTTTCGTTACGTCGCTCTTTCAAATCAGCAATATTTGTGTCGCTCTTTTAAAACTGCTGCCCATTTGTCGCTCTTTTGTTACGTCGCTATTTCGTTATGTCGCTCTTTCGAACCTAACCCTAGTAATAATGGCCGTACCAGGTAATCGTAATCGTAATCGTAATCTCCAAACTTTTAAAGCGCCACTCGAAAGCCAAGCGCAGGGCACCAGCTTATTCACGAGCGCTGCGTCTAATCAGAGGGGTTGTCCAAAAGAGTAGTCCGAGGGAGGTCCGAGTCCGGTTTCCAGGGGATCAGAGAGGGCACAGCAGATGTTAAGGCGGGTGTCTTTTAGGTCGAGGATTGGAAGGTACAGGATCAGATGAGTCAGGATAAGAGTTCTTGAAAAGCAGAGACTTTAGTTTCGAGTGGAAAGCCTTGGGGTGATGGATAGAGGAGCCTGAGGCAGATGATGGTGGATGATTGGCGATGATGGTGGAGGAACCGAAAAGTGCGGAATTCAGGAGGTAGATCGTTCCAAAGACGCGGCGCAGTGTTGGATATTGCTCGGTTGGAGAACTTGAGATGAGTAGTGACCGGGGGTCTAGAAAGAGTGAGAACGGAGGATGATCGGGTAGAACGGGTTGGCTGGATGGTGAAGAGTTCGCGGAGATATCTGGGCTGGGAGTGTTGTAGGGAGTTGTAGGTTAGTGATAGGACTTTGAAGTGAATTCGCTCTGGGATTTTTAACCAATGGAGTGATTTGAGGATTGGAGTGATGTGATGATGCTTGGGCGTTCTGGTGACGGCTCAGGCTAATGAGTTTTGGATGAGCTGCAGACGCTTTAGTTGGGTGGCTTCAAGGTTGAGAAAGAGGGATTTGCAATAGTCGAGCTTTGAGTGGACAATGGAGGTAGCAATGGTGGAGGCAGTTTTGAAGTCGAGCATGGGTCGGATGCGGCGGAGGTCACGAATGTGCATGAAGCAGGAGCGCGAGAGGTTGGAGATGTGATTAGAGAAGAAGAGATGTGGATCAAAAGTAACACCAAGATTGCGGACAGGGGCATCAGAGGTGAAGGTAAGAGATGAAGAGTTAGTAGATAGGTGTATTGAAAGGTCAGGTATTTTCTTGATTTGGTCAGGAAGGCCGAGGATGATGAATTCTGTTTTGGAAGGGTTGAGGCAAAGCAGGTTGGACGACATCCATTGAGAGACTAGGTTAACCACATTGAGTAATAACACCGACGAGTAGGGTCATCTCCAGACAAATTACAACAGCTATTGTAATATCTAAGTCCCTGAGGAATCCTGTATACCTCGGGGCAAAATAATAATAATAATAATAATAATAATAATAATAATAATAATAATAATAATAATAATAATAATAATAATAATAATAATAATAGTAATAGTAATAGTAATAGTAATAGTAATAGTAATAGTAATAGTAATAGTAATAATAATAATAATAACAACAACAACAATAATAGTAAAAATAATAATAATAATAGTAAAATAATAATATAACTAATAATAATAATAATAATAATAATAATAATAATAATAATAATAATAATAATAATAATAATAATAATAATAATAATAATAATAATAATAATAATAATAATAATAATAATAATAATAATAATAATAGCAATATAATAACTGATTTAGTATGTGAGCTAAGCAGGCCTGAAATGTTTTTGACTCTGCATCGACAACTGTTAAAGTAAAGAATTGGCGCTGGTCGTTTCTCTTCGGTGAATCAAACGCTCGTCGGGAAGGAACAATGCCTTTGTCGATATCCAATTATTGTTGAGCGCGTACGTAGGGCAGCCAACATATAATTATTTGTCATCCAGTGTTGGTAGAAACAGGAAAGCACAGTAGAGCTGTACCGATTAAACGGCCGTACGCGTAATCGGGCAGATTATTAGAACAATCGGTAAAATCGGATATCGGCAGAAATAATCGGTTAATCGGTGCCGATGTCAAAGTTGTGTTATAATTTAATAATTTTACTTGAATTATTGCATATTCAAAGTTTTTCATCGATTTTCAGCTATCGTTTTACGTCCCTTATTATTTACGCATTAAAACACATCGTTACCAACTTCCCAACTTAATTTAAACGTCCACCCTTATAGTTGTGACGATAGATTACTGGTTTATGTTTCGGACCCGAACATTTTTACTAAACAAATAATGAAATAATTATTCGGTCTCGTAATCGGTATTGGCAGTTTAATAATCGGCTATACCCATTATCGGCATAATCGGCAAAAAGCGATATCGGTACATCTCTAAAGCAAAGTGTGTTCAAAGTAATGATCGGTGAGGTGTGAAAATTGTGTTATATTATTCATTGTTCTATTATCCATTGTTCCATTGTTCCATTGTTATATTATTCATTGTTATATTGTTCATCTTTCACACGTTTAATCGTTTCAGTGGTGCCATGCTTTTGTTAACCAGCGCTGCATGTTGGCCTTTGGACAATGTTCTGCCTCACTGCATGCGGCGCGCTTCGTGAACAATGAAAACAAGCAATTTATAAATGCCTCCATACACAACTAGTCACACAGACGATAGAAATCAAATGAAAAATCAGGAAACGCTGCTTATTTGATAGCGATAATACATCAAAAGAGATAGCTAATGTTTACATAATTACATGTATAATGTGTCCCAGGTTGGACGATCCTGTTTTTGTGGAATACGGTTGTTATTATACACGATTTGGCTATTGCAATGGATCTGTATTCAAATGGTGTGCGGGTTCGCGCATGTTTGACAAATCCGTGTAACGATTCTTAGCAAGTTGTTTGCACACACGCGAAGCTATCACTGAGCATTGTTATTGGACACATAATAATTATGCTGCATAGACAATGGCATATCCTGCGATGTACTGCGCTCCCCTTCCCTCCCCCCATGTCCAGAACCTCTGGATTCGTCCATTTTCGGTTCAGGGGTCGAAGAACGGAAAAAACTCCTCGCCTACATTCCACTAAACCAATCTAATCTTTCTAATATAACCAAATCTAATCCAAACTGACCTCATAAATTATCTTATCTAATCTGATGACATCTAAAGCACCAAAGGCTTCAGTCCTCAACTCTACCGTCGCTGATCTCACTTGTCAACATTCTCATCGAGCGACGTCGCCTCCTTCTTTATCCACGCTTGGGACTAGCACCACTTGAGAACGTCATTAGCTGAGTTTGGCATGCAGATTGAATCGAGTTCCAGTTTGTGATCTCAACTTTTGGCGTCCGTGTTTACCACTTGACCAAATCTAGTGTAAAAAATACCCTCTGCATTCTGGTCTCGGACCCGGTCTACATTGAATCTCTGCTGCAGTGTCATGGGACTCATGACGTCATTTTTTCTTTGGTTTTGCACGTAAAATTTTGAATTTCGTTAGAATTTTTTCAAAACTCATTCCTCGTCTGTTTACAACCAGTCGCTCACGAGCAGTTAATTGATTCTGATTAGCGGAAGTCTCTCCTCCATAAATCCTTGATCCTGTCTGATTTTTTGTTTGTTTTTGATTTCATTATTTAAACATATTTCTATTGAAACTGGTTGCGGTCTGTCAACCTGTCAGAAAATAAAACGAATATCTATCTATCTTGCAGTGATGGGCACTAGACTACACTATTTGTTTAGTAAAACTTCAACTATTTTTCAACGAAAATTAAGCAGTTTACTAAAGTTTGAAACTATTTCTGTAAATAAGGTAACTAAAAATAGCTAGTCAAAACATTTTTCAACTTTTTCAGAAACTCTTCCACAAACATTTGTAGAATGTTTAAAAAATCAGAGCTTAATGGAACTGTAATAGTGCACAGAGTCAATGACTATTATTTTACTTTCAAACTATGTAATGTGAACTAGACTAATAGTCGTACTACAGTTCTACCAGAAAATAAAGAAGACACTGTCTTCTTCATTTCAAGGTCAAATGTCAAAATCAAGGAAATATGGCCGTAGCTAAGCCAAATGTTGTTTTATTTTAGTGGTTCTGAGTAATGGCTACATGACCGTGAAATGACGTTGAATTGTGTTAGTCTTTTAGTACTCTGTATTCTGGAATGTAGTCCTGATCGGTCTGAGCAAACAGGGAAGAGAAAAGCTCAAAAAGAACAATATTTTACTGAGTAAAGGCCATTTCCGCTGATTTTCTTTGTAATTGACCTTTTTGTCCATGAAATAACCTTTGACCGCCTTACATTTGGTATCCTTGTTTCTTATCACAGGTAGCCCTTATCAAGAAGAGAAATACAAGAAAGAATTAACCAATTTCAACAATTATTGGCCGAGATCTGATAATTTTTATTTAATTTATGTTAGATTTAGTTTCTTATGACCTTAAAATGACCTTGAGTAACCCTGAATTTAGTTTCTATATTTTAGCGGGATGTAGCTCTCATCAAGACAAACAAACAGTGAAAATTGCATTCAAATCGGAATTTACGTAAATTTTTTGATAAAAAGAGTAAATCGACAATGGACCCAAGTTCCAAGACCCAAGCATGGACCCCTTCAGTCCTGGGAGTTTAAGTATGGTATCTTCAGGGGATTTGAGGGACCTAAGGAGTTTTTTAAAATTCTGTAAAAATATTTCTATACAATATATGACTAGAATAACGGAAAAATAGGGAATGGTTGGTTTCTGCAATGTATCATTTTTCTGGACACCCCTACTAGCTCCAGCGATGTTGACGCATTCTAATCTAGTCTCCTGAAAATCATTTTCAAGAATATAGTTGATCCCAACAATCTGCCTTGAAGTCTTCCAGATTGCTTTCTACCCTCACTAACATTCTCTACCGACGCTAAAACATTCTATTCTCAATCTGGCTTAAAATATCTAAACGAGTAGAATGCAAACTCCTATTACTTACCTGGAACACACTCCCACCCTCCTGTCTTCGTCAGCATTTCACAATTTCGCCACTCTGATCAATCCGCTACTCATCAGCCCTAGAACTATTCCGATCGAGTTGGAAATCGCTACATGTAATTGGCCCTTGAAGGATGATATTCTAAACAGCGTCTACCGTTGTCGACCGATTGTCTGCCATTCTGACCCTAGAATCATAACGTGAAACTGATCCTGCCTAACGATTTTGGTTTGAGCATCTGTGAATGAGCTGGTTTGCGCGACTTATCATTCATGGGTGCTGAAGATCACTAAAGAATTCGAGTACGGCCTCTCGAACCAGCTGCGTAACTTTCCAGCAGAGGCGATACCGAGACTCATAGCAGTAGACGTAAGCCTTTATTTATAACGTCATCATTAGAGAAAGGATATATAATAAGCAATATTTCAGCGATGGAAGGCAGTCAATAATGAATTCAGAAAAAATCACTGTTTAAAAATCTGTTTTTAAATCGACATGGTAGAAATTGCGTAGTTTTGTAAACAGCAAATGAGATGTTCAGAAGGCCAAGAAAGACGAGAGATCTTGTGTTTAATTCTCGACGATTCACTCGCATCGTCTAGATCTGTTCTGTTTCGTTCAAAGTCCCGTTATTCATCTGTGTTCTTAACCTCCTGAAACAATAATGGTAGATTTGGACACCGTATTCCAGCTCCTCTGCCTCCTTTGTCTGGTGTATCTCGTATCCGGAATCAGATGCTCACTTGGTATCTCTGGGCAACGAGCGCTGCGCTGTGTTAGAGTGGTTCCTCCGACACAGCACAGCGCTCGTGAATACGCTGGCGCCCTTCGCTTAGCCTTAAGTAGCGCTTTGGAAAAGTTGAGTTTACGATTACGAATACCATTAAAGGAATTATCTTTATTATATGCTGCTGACTTCTCAGAAAGTCTACTAAAATTACAAGAGTCAGCTGCTAATGTGCACTGTTCATATGAACTTTTAGTTGATGCGCGATGGGCTATTTGTTGAATCAGGTGGTATATTAAAACCCAGTCCGCCGTTTCATATTAACTGTAGTAGAACCTTTCAAAATATCCAGCTAATGCGTACAGTCAAAAGATTATTATTGTGTTTTTAAAATAGGCTCGGTTGATGATTTCAGCTCTTTTCAGCTCTTTAATACATTCATCAATTAATCAATACGTCAATCAGTCAGCAAGTAAGTAAGTCGGCCAATCAGTTAGTGAGTAAGTGAACTGATCTTAGGTTCTTTGTACGCACATACTGTAAGAGTCTCTTTACAAATTCTCAGATACGATACGATACGCTATACGCATGTATGCATGTGTGAATGTATTGATGTATAATATATTCAGGCATACATGTAGGAATGAATTAGTCATCACCAATACTTTTATTTATGGATAATAGCTCAGTTTAATCGCCTTCACTCCGCAAACAATTTTCTTCTGTACAGTAATTCTTCAACTTTCCACGAATGTAACTATTATTTATTGTCTTCCCAAATGTCAAAGTTCACAACAGTGCATTTTTTCAAGATGTCTAATTACACAAGATACACTGGCATAACAGTAAAAGCTTCACCTATTTTTCTAGAATAATTGACTGTACATACATCTCAAATCATCCTCATATGAGGACAGAATGATTCTCTTTTGTCACAACCTTTTCAATGTCGAGAAGGACTAGATTTGAATTTTCAAGTAAGCCCATATCTGAACTCTTGAACTTGTTACTAGAAGGATTGTTTACATGATATCAAGATAAAAGCTACTAACCGTGAAGGCTGGATAATCGAGCTTTCGAACTCTGTTCTGATAGCCAACCCATGATGATGCTACCCACGACTTCGTGACTTCTTGGTTTTTGTTTATAATTTTCTTTTGATTGTGGTGATCAATAGGGTCACAGTCTCTTTGATCATGCTATGGCTGAAGGAACGGCTGTATCTTAGTTCTTACAAGGTGTTGTTTGTTTGCACTTTTTTGGTTGGGACCTTATGTCCTATTAGTGTTGTGTTGTTTGCGTGCACTTTTTTGGTTGGATCTACCAGGATCTTTTATTTTACTTATCCTTTTACGTTTCTGTTTTTCATGAGGTTATGTGGTATTGTTAGACATAATGACCTTGGACTTGCTGAATTCGGGGGCAGGGTGTGGCAGTACAATTTTAATGTGGCCTTGGGCTTGAATGGAGTAGAACGTCTGGAAATCGAAATGCATAATGTGTGGAGTGTATTATTGATGTCTCTGCCAAGATGATGGCTGTATTACAATTGAAATCTTCTACTTCTTCTTGCTACATCTGCAGGAGAAGCATGAAGAGTCACTCCAATTTGAGTGTTTCTTGTCGGCTGTGTGGGAGGAGATCTCACTTGAACTGTATCTCTTTCGTGGTCAGCCAGGAGAACTTTTACTGCAGTGTCTGTCTGCAGGATATTTTTCCTTATAATCATATCAAAGATGATGTTGAATTTAACATGGCAGTACAAGGATTACCTCATCTTCCTAATTTTGATTATTTTGGGGTTCAGAATGCCACTTATGCTATAAATAGAATGCCCCAATGGGTGGGACATGACCTGGATGTAGATGAATTTTACTATGACCAGTTGTCTATGCTTCATGTTCAGTACCTTGATGCATCACAGCTCAGTGAGAGATTAGCTACTATTGAAAATGTAGATCTCACATTATTACACATAAATGCTCGTAGTATTAGGAAAAACTCTAATGCGATTAACATTGAATTGGCCCAATTGAAGCATAAATTTTCTCTTATAGCCATTACTGAGACATGGACAACGGACAATGACCTGGATACTGTATTTATCCCAGGGTACACCATGCTCCTTAAATCTCGATCTCATGGTAAAGGAGGGGGAGTTGCCTTATTTCTGAATGAGATAACCATCCCTTCTTACACGCTTAAATGTTATTCTGTTGATGATCATCTTATGGAGAGCTTGTTTATTCAGATCTGTAATGCTGGAAAATCTATAATTGTTGGAGCTGTCTATAAGCCTCCGAATGTGGACCTCCCTTCTTTTAACACTGCCTTTGGTAACCTACTAGCCAGACTGCACTCAGAAAGGAAACCCTGCTATTTACTAGGAGACTTTAATATAAATCTCTTGAATACTGATAAACATCGAGAAACTGAAAACTTCCTTAACCTACTTTATGCACATAGTTTTTATCCACTAATAGACAAGCCTACCCGTATTACTCCTGATTCTTCGACTCTAATAGATAACATTCTTACAAATGTCCATCCTTCAAGTATTAAGAACTCATCAATATGGATTACAGATATCTCCGACCATTTGCCTGTCTGTTGCACGACCTATGTCTCACAGAATAAGCCAAAACCAGAAATGAACTCATTACTCTTTAAAAGAATAACTACTGATGACTCTCTGGCAAGATTTAAGCAAAAACTGGCACTTATCGAATGGGACTTGACTGAGAATTCTGAGGTTAATGTATCTTTTGATGATTTCCTGAATAAGTTTACTCATTGTTATAATCTCTGCTTCCCTCTTAGTCGGGTAGGAGGTAAATCGAAGTCAACTGATCTACCGTGGTTAACTTCTGCACTGAAGAAATCTATTAAAAAGAAAAATGTAATGTATAGAGAATGTGTAAAAGCTAAAAATGGTAATAGCAAGATTCTATTCAATAAATACAAAACCTACCGGAATAAGCTGACCTCACTGTTGAGAGCAGCTGAGAAAGGGTATTATGCAAACAAACTCCAACTCCATAGAAATAGTCTGCACAAAGTTTGGCAAACTATCAACACAATCATTGGTAAAAGTGCGTGTACTCCTAAAATAACTGAAATAGACCATGGTGGGTGTAGGGTTACTGACTCTAAACTTATAGCTGAGAACTTTAACAATTATTTTAGTAACATAGGTCCCAAGTTAGCTCAGTCTATTGTTCCAGTTAGTAATAAGCCAAACGACTACCTTAAGTCTCGAACCCTGCAATCTATTTTCTTCGCCCCGGTGACGCCCCCTGAAATCATAGACTGTATTGCTCTGATGAACAATTCTCATAGTAGGGGTTATGATGAAGTCTCGACAATGGTTTTAAAACAATGCTCCCTTGAAGTTTCTTCTGTTTTAGCAAACTTATTTAACCAGTCTTTAAGTCAAGGTGTTTTTCCCGATCAGCTCAAACTAGCAAAGCTCATTCCAATTTTTAAAACGGGGGATAAATTAAAGATTTCTAATTATCGTCCAATTTCTATCTTGTCACCCTTTGCCAAGTTGTTGGAAAAAATTATCTATAATAGGCTTATCACCTTTGTGGAGCAAAATAACCTCCTTGCAGATACCCAGTATGGGTTTAGGAAAAATTTATCCACAGAGCTGGCTTTACTTGATCTCACTAACCAAATCAGCAAAACCTTAGATGACCACCAAACCACAATTGGAATTTTTCTAGATCTATCAAAGGCCTTTGATACTGTGAATCATGCAATACTCTTGGATAAACTCGAGCACTATGGAATACGGGGTACCCCCCTCAGTTGGTTTGCTAGCTACTTATCAAATAGATATCAATATGTTGCCCTCAATAACGCTTGCTCATCCTTCTTACCAATAACGTGTGGTGTGCCGCAGGGCTCAGTTCTTGGGCCTCTTTTATTCCTCCTGTATGTAAATGATATTCAATCAGTAACCAATCTGAGCTTGATTATGTTTGCAGATGATACAAACATCTTTACAACTGGATATTGTCCTCTCCTGTTAGCTGCATCATTAAATGATAAATTGAAAGATATAAGTCATTGGTTCTCAGCGAATCTACTTTCTCTAAACTTAAAAAAACATGTTTTATGATATTTGCCAAAAAAAAGTACTTGGATATTGATATCAATATTACTATAGATGGAGTACCTCTGACACAGGTGCATGAAATTAAATTTCTTGGTGTTGTACTTACTGATGACCTCAAATGGAGGAAGCATGCTGACATGGTAGTTAATAAAATATCTAAAATAGTGGGTATACTCTACAGGATTAACCATATCCTTGATCTCGACAAACTAAAACTACTATACCACACCCTACTTGAACCGCATATGACATACTGCTGCTCTGTATGGTCGTCGCCACACAGAACCGGGAATTTAGACCGGATATTGAAACTTCAGAAAGCTGCTGTTAGAATAATCACCCACTCTTCTTACTTATCTCATTCCAATCCTTTATTCTGCACCTTAAGTATAATAAAAATTTATGAGTTATCGCATTTATCTAAACTTGTGCTCATGTTCAAGTTTGTACATAATATGTTACCAAAAAAATTCTCCAATTATTTCACAACAGTTGATCAAATTCACTCCCATAACACTCGGAGCTCATCCAATTATGTGGTTCCTTATGCACGCACTGCATCCAGAGCGGGCAACCTCCAGGTCTTGGGATCTCGCTTGTGGAATTCACTGTCTGATGAACTTAAAGAAGAGAAATCTCTGTCCACATTTAAAAGAAAACTGAAAATAGGTTACCTACTAAAATACAGTGAAAACTCACTTTGTTAGAAATAATAGGTCGTTACTGAACAAACCATCTCTTTTTGTCTTGACCAACTTCGATGCACACATTCCTTAGTTATGTAGTAGTGTTATTCTAAATAGTGCCTTATTTAGTTTTATTTCATTTCATTTGTGTTTTGTTCTATTTTATTTCTTTTGTCATAATTTTGTCATAATTTTGTCATAATCTTGTCATAAAATGTGTCTCTGTTTACTTTGGTTCTGATTTATGTGCTCTATATCATGATGATAATGTTTCATGTATGAAATGTCCAATGTATAATACTAAAACTATTCGGACTCAGCTGCCTGTTAGTATAATTTAATCTGGATCTGTGTGACACTAAACGTTGACTGAAATGAACCAGGTACTAGGGGCCAGGGTGATATAAGCTTTTAGCTTTTTCCTGGCTTCCTGTTGCACAGTGACTGAACTGTTTCTCTCATGATGTATATTGTTATCTGTTCTGTTGTCTGATGCAATAAATAAATAAATAAATAAATAAATATTTAAAACAGTTTAGATCAGGTCTGTTATATGAATATATACATGTATATATGTATTATATAATGGACATAAACAGTATATACATTCCTGCGCTATCGATGTCAAATTGAGCACAAAGACAACAGGCAACTAGATTAACAAAATGCAAATACATTTATGTGCAAAATGTTTTTCGTGCAAATATTGTTCAGTTTATAACACATCCGAACTTCAGTCACGATAGCCACGTTAATTGGGCCCACAGTCGTCCGTAGCTTGCCACCAGTGGCACAGCTTGGGTTTGCTATTGACCAAACAAAGGTAGCTATCGCTTACTGGATATACATTTGAATCCTTTTGCAGAGGAAACAGTGATTACAAATCACAATGGTCTAGTTGATCATTTCGTAGTAGGATCCTCCAACTACAGGATAGTACAGAGAAGGAGAGGCTGGCACGCCAGGTTGAGCCTGTAGGATGCACTTACAGGGTTCGCCAGGAAGGTCGAGGTTCCAGGCAGAAGACCGTGCATCTGGGATTCATCAGGCACTTGGTTGCACAGAACGTTGCACTGCACCGTGGATTCTGTACAGTTTCGAGGATACAACCAAGCACGCATTTATCTGTGAGAAGTTTCCGTACAAGGATCTGTTGTCTAAGAGGATCTGCTGTTTTGCGAGTCAGCGCTGAAAACGACAGAAAGTGTAACATTACACGTGAATTTTGACAAAATTAAATGTATCATCATCTTTCTCCGCGCATTTATGTGCCTTGCCTAACTTTGTCATCTGCAGTTTGTATGTATGTATTGTATGTATTGTATAGTATGTATTTATGTATGTAAGTATGTATGTATGTATGTATTTATGTATGTATGTTAAAGTCACTAAGAACAAATTGCAAAAAGTGCGGGTGGCTCATCGGCAATGGTGAGAAAAAAATTCTTAAAAGTTGCAGCTCTCACCCCCTCATTCTGTTCCAAATAATTTAGAAAAAATTATGACCAAGTTTCAGTTGATTCTGAATATGTTTAGAGGTGCCTCAACATGGTTGTACTTAGAGAATAGAGATGTAAGTTCTTCTATACATGGCAGGGAAAGCTAAAGTTAAATCATCTGCCTGTATTGGTATCTGGAGAAGGCATTGATCAGCTGCTTGAAGTTTCATACCTACCAGATAGGACAGGAGAAATAACGGCCGCTGCAGTAGTCGCAGCTATCGAAGATTGGGGTATGAAGTCAGGCATATGTGGCATGGCTTTCGACACCACATCGTGGAACACAGGTCTTAAATCAGGTACATGCAATATTCTGGAGGAGAAGTTGGACAAACGTCTGCTATCTTTTGCCTGTCGGCATCATATTCTTGAATGTCTGTTCACTGACATTAGCTCCTTCTTCTGGACCATATGTTCAAACGTTTCCAATCCTCCTGGGCTGATATGGATCATGCTGCTTTCCGTACAGGTTTAGAGGATATTGAAGTCACGAGAAATATCACGCTAGACGAAAGACCTGAAGTTTTGAACTTTGTTGAACAATGACTTCAGGAAACTCAGCTACGAGAAGATTACCAGGAACTGCTCATTCTGGTCATCATAATTCTGGGAGAGATCCCTCCGAGTGGAATTCATTTCCGTACTCCAGCTGGACTTCACTGAGCAAGATAGATGGGACACTTGTTATACAGATTCAAAATCTTCATGTTTGGTCGCATCCAGGCAGATGGTGGCCAGTTTAAGCTGGCAGCCAAAGAAGAATATGGTCTATGTGAGCTTCTCTGGTTTGCCCATAGCAGGTGGATACATCCAAGCATGGTTTGCAGCGTTGATGCAGCGTTGATGCCAACTTTGTCTCCGAATAATGACCTATTGTTCCTGGAAAGGTTGCAGGAGTACTCCGCCATAAATAAGGTCTTATCTGATGGTGCAGTGCAGAAATAATTGGGGCACTATACGGGAATCTGAATGAGAAAATGATATGCCTTGCAATGCTTGATCTGTCTGTCACTCTTGAAGTGAAACGAGGAATGGTGAATGCAATGAAGAGTGGGCCTCATGGAAACAACAGTCAACAGGCGATTCAAAACGAATCGCCATGACGGATGGTCTTTCAGCAAACAGAAATCTAACCTCTTTGCCACTCAGCAGAGTATTCAATTCTTCACAGCATTGAGCTTACCCGTAGACTATCTTCAGATCGGTCCTGGCCAGTGGTGCTACAATTCTGAATTCAAACCAGTGCTGAAGTATTTCAAGGCACTGACAGTCCTAAACGACACGGCGGAAAGAGATGTGTCACTGATTCAGGAGTTTAATGCCTATCTGACCAGAAAGGAAGAACAGAAACAGTTTCTCCTTCACATGGTTGCATGCTGAAATTATAAAGTTGTTCCAAGATTCTAGGAAATCCACAGTACTGTTGTGGCCAGACTGAAATGCTAGACATTAGCGTTTAACGGTAGAGAGTCTTTGTATTATCTGTTTTAATGTTGAAGTTGATGTCCGTCTAGAGCCATTTTCAGAACTTTCTTTATTAATTCTTTAATTATCCATTGAATACACAGTGTTACTGCTTTTGGTTAATAATGTATGCACTGCTAGACAGTAGATATTGTTAGACAATGAATATAATGTGTTCACTTTTTAGACTTAACCGGTAACACTAATTAGCGGCATTGTACGAATAGGACTTTCCTATGTAAAACTACACTTGCCATGAGGCACCCCTAAACATCATCCTAAAAATTACAAACTTAACAGGAAATTTTTATTTATTTATTTGGAACATTTTGAGAGGGTGAGAGTTAAAAAAAATCATAAATAATTTTTTCTGAGCCACCCAAGTATACTCGTATTTCTACTGCAATAAGACTGCGACCCTTTCTTTATTCCGGAATCGTTTGTGTGTGTATGTGTTTGAACGGTGCTTCCTCAAAATGATCGATATCTCGCTGCCATTGGACCATTTTATGATTCAGAGGTGGAATTTTGGACAGGACAATTTATCCAAATATAATTGCATTAAAATTCTGATCGTCATCATTATCACCACCATTACTGCCATTATTATCATCGTCGTCATCATCGCTATCATTATTATCACAATTATAAACGCATTGCTGTTACCACGGTCTTTACTGTTTGTTATCACATCATCATTACCAGCATCATCATTGTCGTTGTCTGTGGGATCATCATCAAGATCATCATCATTATCGTAGTTGTCTTTGAGATCAGCAACATTGTCATCATCGCTCCATCATCGCCCATCATCATCATTTTCATTAAGAGCTAATTATAATCCTGTTTGTCTTGATCATTGTAACACTGAGTAATGGACGGACATGGTGGTTACCTGTGAGACCAAGGAAGTATCCATGTGGGATGGTCAGCGATCCAGTGTAAGAAGCCGTGAGGTTGTTAACGACGAGTGGCTCATTCTCGTAATGGATGACGAAGGTGTTCTGTCCGACGACGTCTCACCAACCGACGGATAACATCCCGTTGAACCAAGAGACCCAATGTATTCCCGACGCACTGGATGCATTGAACCATGGAGGAAATGTGTTCCAGGCCGTGTAGGTTCCATTTCTGCAACCGTAATTCTAATTGTAAATGTAATCACGGTTTACATAGCGTATATGTGTATTTGTCTACAAGGACAACTTAATACAGCGCATTTTTATAGTGATGTAAATTTACCGGTAAAATATTTTTGGGGTAAAAAATCCGGATTTTTACCGGTAAAATTGGTAAAATATGGTAAAAATGGTAAAAAATGATTTAAGTGATGTAATATTTTGGTTGTGTTCCCAACGGCGTGTTTAGCCATTTATCAGTTACAGACAAATATTGAAATGCCTTAGTAGTCCTATTGAATTGCTAAATAGATAGTGTAAGAAAAACACATTTTTATTACAAAGTGCACTTTCGTCCACTGTCACAAATTGCAATAATTGCAGTAAGTGATTCAGTCCAGATGAAAACTTTTCTGATATTTGGTAGGCCTATAATATATATCAGGTCTCATTCACTTTAAAATAATATATTCGTTTATTGGTATGAAACAGGTAGACACACCGCTATCTGATACATGATAGTAGCCTAATAGAAAAGTTTAGAATGAGTGTAGTGTTTTTAGTCATACAATGTCAGGTTAGCCTATATCACCAAGAGAGCTTCTATATAGGACTCTGGGGATAAACTGTCTATCGTCTTTCGGAGGCAATGTGTAGTTATGTGGACGGGGTCGTAGATGATATTTGATGGTAACAAAAGGAGGAAATTGTCCTCGAAGAACATGGTGGTCACATCTGATGACGGCAGCCAAGAGACGTTCGTCAGCATGTTTGGCCATATCCTCTGCCGTGGGAGAATCATCCTTGAGATACCCCGTTCTTCGTAATTTTCTCAGAAATCTTTAAACTCTAGCTCGATCTTCTGCAGAAGTGAAACCCCACCAGGAAGGAGCAGCATACGTTATTCTAGCCACTGTGGCTAAAAGGCTGCAACTTATCAGTTCGGGAGCGGTTCATAAGAGCGACATAGCGAAAGAGCGACGTAACAGAAGAGCGACATAAATACCGTATCAAAAGAGCGACAACCGAAGAAGTGAAATAAAAATTCAAAAGAACGACATAACGAAAGAGCTACAAACATCTTTATGTACTCATTTAAAAGCAGTAAATCTAGACATCGATGTTTTCTGAACTTTTCTCAGCAAAACGATTATATATTATTTATATATAGCTGCAAATAAACTTGCCGCCCATTATTTTTTAATGCTTGTTTATCAAAAAAAATCTATCTAGAGCCACAGACTTGCTCATCTTCACTGGTCAAGATCTTTCGCAAAACTGAGAATCTCATAACATTGACTAGTCAATTTGCGCACTTATCATAAACTGAGCCCATGACTAATTTCACTCGCTCGCCTAATCACCCCGACATCCGCGTCCCTTCGAAGCTAATAACATCAGAGTACGGAACCCCGGTGTGCATCAAAATATAAGTACAATGGCTAGAATTCGCACCTATAGTCCTTAGAAGTTGTTCATAACGAACCTCTAAATAAACACAAGCAAACTCTTTCTTGCATATATAAAACAAACTCAAGTAACTCGTTGATAAACAATCTAAATAGCAAATAATTTCTGGCTACGAATACACGAGCCCCTAGTATATTCCCAAGAAATCAGACTACGATAATAACCAATTTGTCACTCTTGTTATGTCGCTCTTTCGTTACGTCGCTCTTTCAAATTAGCAATATTTCTGTCGCTCTTTTAAAACTGCTTTCCCACATGTCGCTCTTTTGTTACGTCCCTCTTTCGCTATGTCGCTCTTTCGATACTAACCCATCAGTTCTAGTTGGTAGAATTTAGAGAAATAGAAGATATGTAGGCTCCAGTGTAGCTGTCTATTAGGCACTACAGTAGCCTAATATTACTTGTCACTTGCTGGGAGATTTCATAGGTAGATTTCTGAAACCGAAAATGGTGCATGAAAACTAGTTGAAATTTTGGAAGAACTAACCAAGTATTATTTGTGACGCCAGAGGTCAAAACCCGTCGCTTGTCGCTTCCTAGATATTGAGCCAGAAGCTCAAATAGGCGAGAGGGGTCAAACATATAGAATATGCTTCAATTCAGCAGTAACTGTTGTCGGTATATTTGCCATAATTTGCAAAGTAGTAATCTGATTTTGACGCCGTTTGCATTATTTGATACAGAATGTAGCCCGCTATTGCCCAGAAATATTGCAGCATAATCCAGTAATGGATTATGAGGACTTTGATGACACGAATATTCTGAAACACATTTCAGTACAATTCAGCAATCATCCTACATTATTTGTCATGGGTTGAAATGCAAAGGTTAGCCCGTATGATATAAAAGTGCAATTATTAGCTATTAATTTTACAAAGATTAGGGCCTACCTTTCTTTTCAAAGGAAAAGACAGCAACAGCTTGTGTAAGCTTACAGCTGCTTCATATATTTTCAGAAAGCATTTGACTCCATGCATGAGACACAATGTAATACGGGCGGTGCTAATATTATATTCAGATTAGGAAGAAGTTTGATGCAAATGACCCAAAATGTTTGCAAAATGCGAAGTCCATGGTTAGAGTAGGAAAAGATCTTGGTGAGTTGTTCATCATCTCAAGAGGCACAAGACAGAGGAACCACATATCTCGCTCTGGTAAGAGTGATTGAAAAATCCAAGGCATTTGGAACAAGAATTTCAGTACATGGTCACAGAATCAACAACCTTAGGTTTGCGAATGACATAATACCTGATTGAAGGACAAATAAAAACACATCGATGAAAATGTGGAAATTCCCCGAAGATAAAGGAAATCGTATAAAACCAAAAATCACTGATATTTCGGATGAAAGAGAACATGACCTCAATGGAGGTGGATGGCTAGGATATAGAGGGTATGCAGAATGGAGAAGAAAGAATCTGTATGATGGACAATACCAGACTGATCAAAGCAGGCCGTGAATGATCGACGGCATAGAATTTAAAGATAAACCAAACACAGAATGGCCTGATGATGCAGGGATTTGTGCAAACTGGATGTGCAAAGAATGAGTGGTGGCACAGGATTGAAACGAGTGGAGAAAGACAGAGAGACATATGCATACTATCGACACCAACGGGTGATGAGCCCATGAACAGAAAGAAAGAAAGAATTTTACACAGCAAAGTGCATTGGGCATATCTGAACAACACACAAGCTTATGATCAGTTGCTACAATTTTGTGAATGAAGCTGACATTGAAAACCTTAAGTGAATATTGTTACTAATAATATTCATTATGATATTTAATAGTCCTTTAGTGAAAATAAATAAAACTTTAAGCATTTACCATTTAATCGTTTTTTACCATATTTTACCATTTTTTACCACGGTAAAATATAATGCGGATTTTTTACCGGTAAAAAATTCGGAATTTTTACCGGTAAAAAATCATTTCACATCACTAACATAACATAACAACATAACAAGGGTTTTAAGTGGTTCAGAAGACGTTTACTCTGTGTTAGAACCACTGCAATTAACCTGGAACATGATTAATAGCCCAATTTTCCAAGCTTCTTCTTAAAAGCTGTGATAGTGTCCACTGAGACACTAGCATCCAAACTATTCCACAAATCTACAACTCTTGCACTAAAGAATTTCTGCCCTAATGTCCCTTTTGGTTTCTTAAATAATTTATACCTATGTCCCCAAGTTGCCTTGTTTGGTGCTAATTCAAAAAACTTCTCCTTCTGCACTGCCTCCTTTCCAGTAATAATCCTGTAGGCTTCAATTAGGTCTCCTCTGCTCCTCCTTCTCTCCAATGTTGATAGTCCACACCTTTACAACCTTTCTTCATATCCCAAATCCTTGTAGCCCCAAATCATTTTTGTAGCTCTTCTTTCCACCTTCTCCAGCTTTTCCATGTCCTGTTTCTGGTAGCGACTCCATACCTGAATGCAGTATTCCAACTGTGGCCTAACCAGTGATTTGTATAACCTCAATATTGTATCCTTGTCTCGGGTGACTATTGTCCTTCTTATCATGCCTAAAGTCGAGTTAGCCTTTTTGATGCTTCAGCACATTGCCTTGTGGGTTTTGCACTCTTGAGCATAATCACTCCCAAGTCCTTT
Organism: Aporrectodea caliginosa; assembly: GCA_020284085.1. Classification (NCBI taxonomy): domain Eukaryota; kingdom Metazoa; phylum Annelida; class Clitellata; order Crassiclitellata; family Lumbricidae; genus Aporrectodea; species Aporrectodea caliginosa. Next base: position 165,245 of record JACEVL010001007.1, read on the forward strand.
TCTTCCTCACTTACTTTCAACACCATGCCCCCATTTCATATGAAAACTCGCTGTTTATCTTCCCCATATGCATCACTGAGCACTTTTCCACATTAAAGAGCATCTGCCAGTCTTGTGACCATCTGAACATTCTTCTTAGATCTTCCCGTAGTATCTCCGCTTCTTTTTCATTTCCCACTGCTCTACATAGTTTGGTATCATCTGCAAATTTAGAATTTTTAGATAAAATCCCATCATCTATGTCATTAACAAAAAGTACGAACAGCAATGGCCCAAGCACTGATCCTTGTGGCACTCCACTTAGCACTGTCGTCCAGCTAAAATGTCTGTCACCTATGCCCACTATGGTGTGTCTAAAAACTAAAGTTTCAAAATTAATATCGGCCAGTTTGTTTTTGTGTTCCACCTTGAAAAACATTGTCATTTGCCAAATTAGATGAAAATCGGAAAAGATTTAGAACTTACTCAAAGCCCCGGAAGAATTATCACTTAGAGACCAACGTGATACATTGCAATTTTCAAAGATAAAAACAAATTGAAGCACTTAAGCATAAGATATAAGGCAAAATCAAAGGAAATACTGTCAGTTATTTGTCATACTTATTCCTTTAGTGCTTTTGGGAATTTGTTTCGATGGTACTCTACCATATTTGCAGAACAACACTGTTTCTTTTCCTAATTTCTGACCAGGGCTTCATTGAAGGACTGCATGAGAGCTACTCCTCTATCCGCCAAATCGTTCGTCACTCTTCGGGAGGATATGATGCCTTTTGCCTCACTGTATGATTGTTCTGACTCCCATTGGCATGATCTGGCATGATCTTGCCTTCCCAATGAAGAGTCACGATCAAGAAAAGAGTCATATAATCCGAAGATCTCGAATATTTTGGTTGTTGAAGTGGTGAAGAAGTCGGGTAGTGCTTTCGTAGATGGATTATGAATGGGAGGTAGACTCTTTGGAGGTTCATCAGAGTTCTGATTGCTGTAGACCATGCGCTGCTTTTCGTCGACGGTGACTGAATCGTCAAAAAGGCTGAGGCCAACCAGGGTCTCCAACAAATACCAAAGGTGTCGGGAAAATGCTGTTAGGGCGACCTGTGAGACTTCCTTGTCTTGGTAATATTGTATTGCATTGTATTTGAACACTTGTTATAGCGCCTCTACCAGATTTCCCATTCAGAGGCGCTCCCGACTACTGCGCGAACGCTGAATCGGAGTTTCACGCCCAAGCGCATGAGCAATTGCGAGTGAAGGACTTGCCCAGGGTCCCTACGCGGCGACTTTGAGGTGGATTCGAACCCGCAACCCTCCAGCTGCAAGGCACCGAACATACCCCAAACCACCGCGCCCCAGTTGTATTGTGATGTGTTGTATTGTGTGTTGTATTGTACTCCACGTTTATAATGCGACCGAGCCACCCACAGTAAAGATCCGAGAAATTAATCTCTGATAAACCGACCCGACCGGGAAGCGAACCCGGGGCGCCGGCGTGACGAGCAGGCTACCAACCCACTCGGCCACTCAGGATCCTTTAAATAATATAATAATAATATATTAGGTAATATGGATTGCCTTCAAGAAATCCAGATCGTTCTTTGGGGCTTCATTGGGAGCCCTTACAACCCGTGTTCCTTGCCGTTGTCTCTAAACACATGGCCACGATTCTGTCTTCCAATCCCCAACTTTTTATCTCGGCCAGACATGCATCTGAAATTATGGCAGCTGTCCCAGATTGGAGTTTGCGGATGGCTAATAGCTTGGTCACATCCTTGCCAGATAGCATTATTGGAAGGTGATCAACACACCCTCGTCCTGTCCCTGTAACATCTGGCATGATCTTGCCTTCCCAATGAAGAGTAAGAGGAATCTTCGGATCGAAGGATTCGCTATTCTCTGCTCCTAGGGCTGCACGGTTATTTTTCCTAGCTCGGTGGATTGCTGAAGGACTGATAATCAGCTCACCAGCTGGTGCTGAATATAGATTGGATGCTGCAAGAGTAGACAAAATGTGAGAGGCCTTACTGCTGTTGATTTTGGTGCTATCTAGACCTGCTGCAACATCACGAGTAACTACAGAGATTGTTCCCATTCGTCGCTTTGGTGGCCAAGCAGACGTCGAAGGTTCAGGCTCTTTTTCTGAGTTATCTGATGACGCTTCTTCCTTAGATGACTTTTCCAACAGAAAACCTCCGTAGCTACAGCTGTGCTAGTACGATGACGTTCCTCACGCTCTGCAAGTGCTGCTGAACTTGCCAGTGCTCTCTCTTCTTGCTTTGCAAGTTTGACATCAATGCCTGCGATGGAACCACGTCGTCCTTTCTCGCGCTGTGCTTTCAAAATCTGCCGATCCTCCTCTATCTTAATTATTGTCATGGCATCTTTATGCGCAATGTTAAAGAGTTCCTGCAGGGAATCCTTGAAAAAAATCCTCTTTTCCTCTTCAGTTTCTGACTTCCTCCAAATATTTTCCTGAGGTTTTGCCATTCCTAATGAAGATGTCGTAGCTGATCCCAAACATGATTCTTAGCCCTCGTTTGAATCCGTATTCTTTCCCAAATTGGAAGTACCATAGCTACCGTTTCTTTCACGCTGTCATCCAGACTCTGATTTCTTAGTTTATGCAAATTGAACAGCACCTTGAGAACTTCTACTCGTGTAGGTATTTCGCATAACCGAAGTGATCTTCAGTACTGCCTATCAACCAAATCTCAGCCTATAATCATAATGCAACCGGGTTCCTACAATTTATGTCGCCTTGAGCAAGTCCTAAATGCTCAGCTATCAGGCTATAATTTCGGATATGGAGTTTATACATCAATTGGCATGAAAAATTGATCTGGCCGATAAAAAATCTTTGAGTTGAAAATTTCACATGTGCCTTAAAAACACCCTAATGCCCACTTTTTGTTTTCTTCCTGATAGCCAGCTTTGAATCCATGCTAGTAACTGCCCTATAATCCCGCATGCTTGCAACTTCTTGGCCAGTCTTTTATGAGGTACCTTGTCAAATGCCTTGGCAAAATCTAAGTAAATTACATCTACAGGCTTCCCCTCATCTATCCTCTCATAGACTTCCTCATGCGCAGTAAGTCAGAAGTCTTGAGGCGGACACGAGCGAAAGACTAGTGCTACTGGACACTCGCGTAGATCGTATGGAAGGTATTCGTATTCATATTCGTATGGAAGTATTTCTCCATTAAGAAAGTTTGCTGTGGGATCTGAATCGGATGCAAGTTATGGCCTGGCCATGGCTGCTTTCTGTCCGACAGCCGCTGACATAGACCATTAAGCCAGCGGGTATAGGTGGTGACTTTCACGCTTAGTTATCGGTTCCAATACTGCGTTATTAGTCGATAGTCGCTCTCCATCACATGGGATCTCACAGCAAACGTCCTGGCTCAGTCGGTGGCTGAAAGCGCGTGGGTGGATGATTTCGCGACGTCGGGACCGCGTAACAACATCAGATAGCAAAACAATGCACAGTATACTAGAAAAAGTATCACCAGTGCCGGGCCCACGCACACACCTGGAACCAACCGACGAATTACCTTCGGCAGTTGACAGATGGCATGGATGTTCAGAGTCTATGGACGAAGTTGCGTCGATAAAGTGGAGAGAGGACAGGTGACAGCGCTCGTAGCATCCCATAACGCTGCCGCCGAGCAGTATCTGGTTGGTTAAAGAAGACGACGCAGGTCTGGATAATTTGTCGATATTTGTCGATGTTGTTAGTTAGAAGAAGCATTCCTCGCGTGGCGGTCACTACATTTAAAAGCCGCTGGTGACAAACGGTCGAGGTCACTCCAATGACCTGCGTCGTTCGCCCTCCGCGGAGACGAAAACACTCGGCTAACGGGGACGTACACGGTCTGCATGGTTCAACCTAGATCGTACATCAGAAGGATGAGCCTGATGCAGTCACGAAGGTTAAGGCAACTTGCGAACAAATTACCTTCTAACCGAATTAAATCGTTGACAAAAGCGGCGAATAAGTCCAGTTAACAAACCTAGCACCAGACAATTCCAACATGTCATACATTACTGAGCAACTTCTGCATTTAGACTAACATTAATAATCCGTTAATATGAAGGAGAATGCGATCAGAGGCCGACATGGACGGTGACCGGCGCGTCTTTCAAAAGAGGGTAATCAGAGGCGCTTATGACCCGACCCGGCAGACTGCTACTGAATCGAACATTGGAACGTGATGTTAGGTTTCATTAACTGAGTGCAAGAGTCCTACAAGTTGCAGACAGTAAATAAATAAATTATTTAATGGCTAGATCATACTCCAAGCTCGCTACCGATGGACCACCGTGATGTTGCCGGATGAGATTGAACGTACCTTTGAATGATTATTCCGTAGTCATATTCAAATCCGTAGATGACGAAGGAAATCCCATTGATGTAGAAATCCAGTTGGTTCAGGCTGTTGAAGGTATTTGTGTATAGATGAACGGAGGTTCTTTCCTCGAAGGGGATTTGTAGAATTGTTACATACGGTGAGAAAACGACATCTGAAATACGTTGATAAAGCCATTCGTTCTTTCCGTCTTACGATCATTTGTGCTTCATTCATTCATTCGTTTTTCCTTCTTTCGTTGATTCATTCATTCTTTTAATTAAGACATCGGAATTATGTAGGCCTAAGAAATTTATGTTACTACACTGAAAACGTGACAACAATATCTGTTAAATACTTGCTTTTACAGGTGGCATTGTCGTAATCTGAAAGAAACAAGAATACTTGCATTATCTGATAAATTATTATCTCTCATAACACCGTTATCACAATGCCCGATGGTCACTCTGCAAAAAAAACCTTCTGAGTCAATATAGTCCAAAATCATCATGAATCTCTTAAATAGAAGAAGGCCTAAACCACATTTCTCATACCGCATATTCAGATTAAACGCGGTCTTGGAACTTTCGACATTGTGTCATCTGTTAACCTGGATTGGAGTCCAATGGTTGGGTTCTGTGAGTCTACGGGAGCCCATCCACAGGTTACTCTTTCCAGTCGTCTGAGCAGAGTTTGTTTAATAACAAACTTTTGCTCTAAACAGCATTCAACATTGTTTTAGTAACGCATGTTATTATTATGCAAGCGGCGCAATATAAATTTCAAATCACACCAACAAAACAATAGAAACATAGGGCCTATGCCTATTAGCCTATTATATGGAATGAGCTAACCATCATCTTAATCTCATTCGTCACATCTTATTAGAAACAAATGCCATTTCCAACCTATCTACAAACCAATAGAAAATACAGGATTGTACACGCTTAGCAATTATCGTTATCTAAGGCTGTTACGTAGAGAAATGTTCGGCTAAACTATTATGCAGTAGTTAAGAGTCACATCTCCACCTTTAAGGAAAGAATAGGCTGCCTACCAATTCTTTGATCGATTGCCAGCCAATGTAATGAATGCATTATTGGCGTGATCTGTAATTTTATGTGTCCGTGTTATTGCTCTGACAAGAGAGAAGAACCATGAACCAAGAGTTTTGAACCATTTGTTTCACATCAGGAACAGATTCTGCTTTTCAATGTGCTTAACCTTCGTTAATCGGCCGTGGCATAAAGTGACAAACAGAAGCAAAAGTCAATGAGTTTCTACAATAATAGTTTGTTTCTTACCTGCAGTAGCCCTCGAGTGATACCCTACATTAGTTGTCGCCTTGCTATTCAGCTTGTATAATTTCTTAAATAGTTAGTGACTTTTCTCTTACCTCCTCGCCGTAAAAATTACCCATGCACCTGCCCGACTCTTAAATCGATACTGCCGACCAAGCAAAACCCCGCTTGCCCATGGTTTAATATTTAACTCAGAGAATATGAATAATCTGGCATGTAATGTAATGTAATGTAATGTAATGTAATGTAACAAGACATTTATATAGCGCCACTTAGGAGTCTCACAGAAGCGCTCAACACGTGGCCATCAAACAGCTGAAAAAGTGCGTCTTTAAGAGTCGAGAGAAAACCATGTAACCACATGCAGCATTAGTAGCACGCACAGATGGCGGAAGAGTATTCCAGATCCGTGGCGCCGCAATCGAGAAGTCCCGACGAGCACGTGTGGCGGTTCGAAACGAAGGTACAATCAAGTCATTTCGCGAGGCAGACCGGAGAGCCCGCCGACCAGTTTGAGTGCCAAATGGCATGAACTAGGCCCTATGCAGCATTTTGTACGCGGCAGAAATCCAAAGATTACAAGATTACAATTGCACTTACCGACGACATCTTTCTTGCCATTTCCCACTTTCGGTTGAGGGATATCACCTGAAAATGACGACGGCCAAAAAGAACATTATGCTTATGAATAATGAAATGAGAGGATTGTAGAAACGATTATTAACATGTAAAAGAAAAATCTATTTCTATAATCCATTAAGTAACAAGAAATCAGTGTGATTAACGAGAATACAATGATTTCGCCACAACGAATAGCCTATGCACGCACAGGATTTTGGATTTGTGAATTAGACCAGTAGTAATGTCGCTTTAAAATAAATTAAACTTAGTTATTTTGTAAACGCTTCTATAACGATTGCGACCCAAGTTGATTAACGCTAATTCGTAAAATTGGTAGTCATAGTAGGCTAATCTTGTAGTCGTAATGTCTCTAAAGATCTTGAACGGCCGCAAACGTGGGAATGCTGTCTGGAGTATTTCAAGTACGAATCAGTCACAAATAAAAGTTCGTGTATCATCAGCGATGTTGGTGCTAATGAGAGGAACTTAAGTGGTCGACTCACAGCCGGTGAAAACACGACTAATCTACTTAAACGACTAATCTACTTAATCATTTGAAGTATTACCAACAACCTACATAAAAAGAGGTCTGAGCTGCTGCAACGCAGACCTCTTTCACTGGTCTATCACACCCTGCAGCAGGAAGTGATAGAAAGAAGTGTAGGCCTATAGGAGGGAACTCGGTGATGACAATTAAAACTGGTTAGATATTAGTGTGCAGTAAAATTAACAGACTCATACGTGACAATGGCTGTGGTTTTCAATGTGTTTGGAGATTTTTGCGGGCGTGACAACGTCTCTCTATGTTTCCAGGTGTCATTATATAGAAATATTATTTCTATGTGTCATGTATTTTAAATGAGTGCTTCAACTAGTTGTGCTGCTGATGCGATATTTCATAATTATGAGACTGAGAAATAATACATTTAAGAGCCTGCGTGTTGTTAGAGCTAATAAAATTATCGTAACTTTCATACATATACTTCCCCTCTACGTTTCGTTCCACTATACTCTTTGGTATTCTTTCCATTCTTTGTCTCACCTCAAATCCCGCCTTTTCTCTTGGGGTTGCCGCTTGCTCTGGGAGCGCTTCTGAAAGGCTCATGCTTTGAGAAGCGTTTTATAAATGGTTAAATGCAATGCAATACAATAAGTATATAAAATTATGTATGTAGGCTACTATGTATGTATACAGGGCATGTATAATGCGTGTGTGTATATGTATGCATATATATTAGGCAGGGACGTCATTTGGGGGGCAGGGGGGCATTTGCCCCCCTGAATTTTACTATTTATATGTATGTCAGTGCATTTGATGAAATAATATATTTTTATTCGTCTATGACAGCAGCCCTTAAAAACATCCACTTGTGCTTTTCCAAGTATATTGCTCTTTTTGTCTACCTCTACATATAGGCTACACGTAGAGTGAGGTATGGAGATAGGTATAGGCTTCCAAGGTTTTATTTTAGTTGAGTTTTCATTACTCCATTTGAATCTCTGATTGAAGTAAAGGCACACAGTGACAGTTGGTTCATTTACAATGAATCAATCACTCATTGGTATGACAGCTGTTTTAACTTCTGAAAGTAAATTTTCATTGTTTACTGCTGTTTTGTTATCTTTGGTCAGGTTCAGGGGCTTCGCTACTCTGATCCCTAAGGGCAATGACTAGGGGCTTCACCCATAAATAACAATATCCCAATATTAAGTTTTGGAGGCCTAGTTCATGCAGCATGTAATATTGCTTTGTTAACTGTTATTTAGCATTATAATTTAAAGTACAAAATACTCAAAAAAGTATTTTAAGTAAAAGTATAAATATTGTCATTCCATTGTATTTTAAAAACAGGTAGAAAATACTTATATAGTATTTAAAGAAGTATTTTAAATACTAGTATTTTAAATACTTCCCATCACAGAATAAAAAATAGTAAGAAATAAATAAAAACAAGAAGGAAACACGTTCGATCATATAATCACAGTTTTGCACATGCAGACCTGGTACAAAACTTGAACAAGCTGCAGGCCAAGAATTGCCCACGTAAAAAAATTTGTTTGCCCCCCCCCCTGAAAAAAACTGAAATGACGTCCCTGATGTTAGGGTGTCCCAGAAAAAACTTTTTGTCGAAAATCTTGAGTCTCACCAGCCAAAAAGTTTCCTTTACCCTACTTAAACTTCCAGCGCTCATGCTTGGGACTTGGAATGTCGGTCCATTGTTGATTTACTCTTATTATCACAAAAAATTAAAGAAGAGTCCGATGTGGACGAACTTTTTACGGTTTGTTTGTCTCGATGAGAGCTACATCCATAAAAAAAATATAGATAAAATTCAGGGTCATTCAAGGTCATTTCAAGGTCATAAAAACGAAATCTATCAAAAAAAAACAAAGAAAAATGATCAGATCTCGGCCAATCATTGTTGAAATTGGTTAACTCTTTCTTGCGTTTCTCGTCATGATAAGGGCTACCTGTGATAAGAAACAAGGATACCAAATGTAAGACGATCGAAAGTTATTTTAAGGACCAAAAGGTCAAGTTCAGAGAAAAATTTGAGGACATTGCCTTAACTCGATAAAATGTTGCTCTATATAAGTTATTCTTTTGCCTGTTTGCTCAGACCGATCAGGGCTAAATTCCAGAAGACAGAGTACTAAAAGCCTAACACAATCCAAGGTTATTTCAAGGTCAAAACGTCAAAATCAAGGAAATATGACCGTAGGTCAGCCAAATGTTGCTTCGGTAAAGTGGTTCTGAGTTATGAGCATTTGACCTTGATTTTTAAGTTTTTACCTTTAAATTACCTTTTTTGTGTTAGTCTTCCAGAAGACAGAGTAATAAAAGACTAATACAATCCAAGGTTATTTAAAGGTCGACACTTAAAAATCAAGGTAAGATAGATTGATAGATTTCGTTTTTATGACCTTGAAATGACCTTGAATGACCCTGAATTTAATTTATATTTTTTTCATAGATGTAGCTCTCATCGAGGCAAACAAACCATAAAAATTTCATCCACATCGGACTCTTCTTTAATTTTTGTGATAATAAGAGTAAATCAACAATGGACCGACATTCCAAGACCCAAGCATGAGCGCTGGGAAGTTTAAGTAGGGTATGTTTGGGGGCTTTGATGGACCTCAGGATAACATATTAAAATTCTGTAAAAATATTTCTAGACAATATATGAATAGAATAATGGGGGAAAAATAAGGAATGGTTGGTTTCTGCGATGTATCATTTTTCTGGACATCCCTAACAGCCTGGCAATATTCTAGATCGAAACACGTGCAAATAACGAGCATTTTACGATAGAAATGAAAACTAAAGTTAGGACCCTTTGGGGGACCTCTAAATAGCATCCGAAAAAATTGAAAATTTTCCACAGACATTGTCATCTACAAAGGAAACTTTTTGGCTGGTGAGACTCAAGATTTTCGACAAAAAGTTTTTTCTGGGACACCCTAATAATAGTATTATGCTAATTCATGAATGGTCTTTTAATTAGCACCTCTTGGACCTTAACTTAGGAGACCTGGAAAAGAACCCATACCGGTTGGTTGTTCGCGCGCGATCTTCCAGGTGGCGGTTTCGTAATTGTCAGAACTGATGGCAACGGTCTTTAGATTGGCGATCAAGGATGTATCAAGATGTGTCATAATGTAGTTCTCTCCTGGAATGCTTCCCCTTCCAATGTTCAGCACACCTCCTGCCCATGAAATCCAGAGCCACACCGGTGTAGCCGTTACCTTGTCGTACAGCGGTCCATCCGTCAGCATCATATTGGCTAAATTTGAACCACCTGGATTGTTTCTGCAAGGTGAAACAAAACGGATTAAAGAGTAAAGATGCGATTTTATAAATAGTTTAATTGTTTTATTAATATTATTAGCCTAACTACGATAAATTTAATTTTAAAAAGACAGCTGCGACCATAGTTGTAAAAAACAGTAAAAACAAAATAAAAACGAAATAAAACGTCGTTTTTTTCCAAAAAATAAAAAACGGAATAAAACGAGAAAAAAACCAAAACGAAAATAATTTGACTTTGTTAGCCTAGAGGCCATCTTTTCTGCATTATAAAATTAGAAACCTTGTTTACACAATTTAATTTTATTCAGCAAATAACATAACTTTAAAAGTAAACAGCAAGTAACATTAATCTACAACAATTATTTTCTTTTCATAAGTTTGGTTTAATAAGAAATTGAGTTATTTCTTGAAAGGACGGAGACAACGTAGACAAAAATAACACAAAGGGGACCATATTATTACAATAACCACTAATATCAGACAAGAATAAAATTAAACAAATAATGACAGACAGTAAATAAATAAATAAAGTTACATACAAAAATAAAAAACGGAAAAAAACGAGACGAGAAATATAAAACGAAAAAAACGACGTTTTTTGGAAAATAATAAAAAAACGAAAAACACTTTTTTACAACTATGGCTGCGACCATATCACAAGAGAGAATAATAATTATAATAATAATAATAATAATAATAATAATAATAATAATAATAATAATAATAATAATAATAATAATAATAATAATAATAATAATAATAATAATAATAATAATAATAATAATCAAAAATAATAATAATAATAATAATAATAATAACAATCAGCTGTATACATCGGATCATCATCATCATCATCGTCATAATCGTCATCATCATTAATTTAGTAAAAATAACACAAAAGGGACCATATTATTACAATAACCACTGAAAACAATTGTAATTAGAGATAATAATTTTGATGACAATGACAATAGTATTTACCATACATGTTCTAAGAATGAGTGAAAGGTTTTCTGGTTACGTAGCAACAAAATCAAAGCATCGAACAAGACAGTCTTGATAAGCTCTTCGGCCAAAGTTATAACACATTTCAATTCGAGGTAGGAAGTTCTTTATATCCTACCCGAGCGTAATTTCCCTTCCCGATGTGTAGCCGAAACTCATTTCTAACATGGACCGATCGTAAACTCTTGGAATGGAGACCAAGGTTACGAAGAAAACGCCAGTCGTGTTCACTTGGAAGACGAAAGCCGTTCGTCCTGTCAGGTTAATCCCGGTCTCGATGTGATTATAGTCAGCCGTACTTAGCTCCAAATAAGCTGTAGAATAAACACTCGGAATACATTTAGTATTTTATTGGAATTGTGCTCAGTACAATTATAGCAGAGGCGGTACATGCATTCATGCAACTTATATAATTATTCCAAGTATCCATGAGAAATAATTCCTCGTTTTAAATGGGCGTGGACAGTTGATTGTTATGGATGAACAATGAACAAATAAAAGTTACTAACAGAATTACGTAAGGAAACTACAATAATGCTAACATAAGACGAAGAACCAATCTGAAACAGTAATATACAATAATTATAGAATTGACAAAGTAGGCCTAGATGTTTGAGCTAAACTACATAATATTAATTAGCCAAACCAAAAGAACTCCGCCAGTTTACTTCCTCCTAGCTCGCCAATTTCACTTCTCCTCCGCTTGCACTCTCATCTACGGCTTCCCACTCCTGATTGAAATACGAACTCTTCACACTATCATATCCTAATTCTACTCCTGCGCCACCAAACGACCACCATCGTCAACGAATTCCTTCGTAGCACCATGCTGTCTCCTCGGCTTGACCTCCCGGATTCCGACCTGGACTGGAACGGACCAATAGGTATAGGTTGTACAGTTAGGGTTAGGTATGTAATAAGTTTATTTTATGCACTTTGACTAGTTTATGAGTAGTTTAAAACAATTAACATTTGTGTGACATTTCTTTTCAGAGATTGAGACTAGCTTTCAATCTGGTATGTTTCACGTGTCTTATTTAATTAGCGTACTATTAGATGTAAGCATAAGAATTTATAATTTTGGCAATGTCAGATAGGTGTTAATGTGAACATGGCACGGGTAATGTGAAATCAGGTTCAGACTATTCGTGGTGGCAATATGAAATCGATCTAAGATAATCGGGGTAACTTAAAATGGGGTAGTTTGAAGTCTTTACACCGGCGTTTAGGCTGCTGTTCCCGACGTGGCTTTCGGAGTTTTGTGGGGCGCTGAGAAATTGCAGGGATTTACAGTACATTGCATTACTACTAATTCTACTACTATCACCACTACCATTACTGCTTATGTCGCAGTTTAACCGAGATAAGTCTGATATCTCAGGATTTAAATAAGATCTGAATGTGAGGAGCAACATTTGCAAAGGTAACTGTCCGTCATCAACATGCAGGATAAGGAGGGGCTGCGGAGAGTAACAATCACTCCACCCCAGACATCCTACAATATAAAAATATTATTTCGTCTATCATGTAGGCCCTATCTCTACAAATATTAAGAAGAAAAAGAAGTAGAGGAGGAGGAGTAAGAAGAAGAAAGAGAATGAGAAGAAAGAAATGACGATTGCGAAGAACACTGCCATGAAAGTAGAAGAAACAGAATAAAAAAGAGAAAAAGAAAAAGAACAAAGAGAAGAAGAAGATAAAGAAGAAGAACAAGGAGGTGAACAAGCAGAACAAGAAGAAGAAAGAGAAGTATAAGAAATAAAGAAATAAAGAAAGTAAGAAAGAAAGAGAAAAAATAGAAGATTATTATAGTAAGAAGAGGAGGTAGAAGAAGAAGATGATGAAACCAGCACCGTCTCACAAAGCTACTGCATTTGGGATTACACGCTGTTCAGACTGATCCTATATCAAACTTGGAAGAAACATTAATACAGATACCTACGTGAAGGAGTTGCTGTGATCACTGCTGAAGTTCCGCAGTAAAGCCCTGAAGCAATGGCAACACGATACAGTAAATTAGGAATTTTTTGGTAATAGTTGTGTTTTATCTATTGACGGTCAAAATGAAACACTTCAAAGCAAACCTTAAGTTAACAGTATTCATAGGTAGGCCTACATTAAATTACATCCTGAAGATTAGACATTGAATTAATTATCAATTTAAATTGAATTAGATATTATAATTTTAGATAATGCCATTACTCTATACATAATTAATTTCGATCAGGAACGTTACTTCATCAGCATTCAGCAATAATTATTAGGCCTACATTACAAAATTTAAAACAAACACTCTTTTACTTTTAACAATTATTCTGGTTACTTTAAGTCCCCAAGAGCTATTTATGGTTTTTTATTTGTAGATCTTACAAACTAATCTTAGGATTAGAAACTATATGATTTTTTATTTCATGCGCAAGTCTTCAAAATTCTTAGCAAGAGTCTACTATACAGTCATTATAATTGACATTGCGAATGCCCCAAGACAATTCAGAAGGCACATTGAAGCCAGGCAATAGAAAACTCCAAATAAACTTTACAGTGAGAAGTAAGCTTTCAGTTACAGAGTCGCAAAAATGAGGAACTCAGGTAGACACGTACAACTGATAAGACCAGCTACTTACTGATCGCTGACAAAATTTTACATGGAGACCTTATAGTAAACAATACGAAACTGATTTCAGAAAAATAACCTGAGCTGAGCACTGCAATCACAAGAACTTTGAAAGCCATGTGGAAATTTGACGCAGATGACATTAGTACGAAATCAGCTAAGATGCTGCTGTAGTCTGAGCCATTGTGAAATGTTCAAATAACTTTACAAAACGACTGTAAAGACGTAATCTATCTGTTTAGCGGATGACTCAGAACTGCCAGCTACACAGCACGAATGTGACTGCGATTGCTTCGATCGCAATTTATCAGTTGCAGAAGGAACTGCTGAGCCCATTACCATGGTCACAAGTGACAACGTTGCCAACCAAGCACCTCTAGTCACGTTCAGTGATTAATCAATTTAGTGTTTATGTCGTTAGGAGAGACCGTCTCTGGTTACGATATCCCTGGCGTGTCCTTTAGGAGGCAAAATATTGTACATGGAGTACCAGGAGATTGTTTTACAAAGTGCTTAGCAACCTATAATGCTAAAAGCTGAGAAGGAAAATATAGAAAGTGAACATTGAACTTTATTACAAATCCTAAAATCGCCGCCACTCATACGCGAAGGCCATCCACAATTAGTAATATAAATTTTCAAGAATCATGCTTCTCTAATTTGAATAAACCTGGTTAGGGATCAAATGTTAGTTTCTACATTTAGTAACATTACTATTCATTTCATAATCTTCTTTTGACAGATAATATTTCGGCCCCGAGGAATAAATTTAAAATAAGAATAATAAAATGACGATAATAATGATGATAGCAGAAGCAGTAGTATTAGTAGTAGGAGTAGTACTCTAGTAATAGTAATATCAATAGTAGTAGCAGTGGCGGCGGTGGTGGTAGTAGTATATATATAGTGGTGGTAGTAGTTGTAATAGTAGTAGTGGTAGTAGTTGTGGTAGTGGTGGCAGCAGTGGTTATAGTAGTGGTGGTAGTAGTATCAGCCGCAGCAGCAGTAGCTGTTGCAGTAATAAAGAGTATGATAATAGCTATGGTTATAATATGATAGATTTATGACGGGGGTTACACAGGCCGGAAGAACATTAGACTCCGTCAATCCATCGATGCTGGTCTTTAACTCCGTTGCAAATAAGCACGGGTCGGAAGGTGCAAGCTTTTATCGACATCTAATGTATTGTTGAGCACAAAATGCATTGTTTGAACAACGCGGAGTCAGACCTCCACTGGACATCGATCTCTGGACAACTATGACGCAGCGTTCGTGAATAAGATGGCGCCCTGCGCATAGCTTTAGTCAGTATCGCTTTGAAAATTTGTTATATTACCATTACGGGCAGCTAGATGGTTGCCAGTGTTGGAAACAAAGGAAACGTTTAATTCATGGGGCATTGACAGAACTCTGTGAGGCAGCCTTGCATGCTGGCGCTTAGTTCAATGCGAAGCTATTCTCTCTCGGATGCTTCGCTCTGCGTGAAGCACCCATTATGAAATTAGGAAATTTGTATAGCCCATGACAACTCTGTGCGCAACTAGGACGCTCACCGACAATCACGAAACGCAACTAAGTTGACATCGCTTATAAATCAACAGAGGCGGTCTATGTTATCGCACGCTATATCCCTGGTTACCATGGCGTTCTTTGACGAACGGGGTTGATCCTTACAACCTTTCGTATATGGGAGGCTACGATAGATCCGCCCGGACACAAGACTGCGCACTATGGTTTATTGTTACAGAAAGCGGTGTGTGTGTATTTCCTTTTTAACGACTAGCTGTGTGGTAACAAAGACCATGCATTAGCGTCGCCCTCCTCCTTTATCCAGGCTGGGGACTGGCACTGTCAGAAAGCGAACAGTGGCGGAGTTAAGAAAGCGGTGGGTGATGACTCATGAGTTATCTCGTGAACCATGCCAGTGAGAATGGTGAGATTTAACTAGGCCTACCTGGTCGTTTAAGAGACACTGCACTAGTTCCCTTAGCCATCAGCGTAGTTAGAGACAAAGGTTATAATTGCTGATTATTTATCAGACTCAGACGTTGTACACACAGAGCAATTATAGAGCCAAACTCGATGTGCCATTAACTTCACCACAAAACACAACGAGCAAGCAACGGAATTATGTGCTGAATGTCAGGTGCCTGACACTATTCATCATATATTAATTCGGAGGCCGAAGTGGGGTAGATTTCTACCCCAGCGGTGTTTGGATGTTGATTGCGGAGTAACTGTAGGTAGTCATAACTTGACGTTCCACATGTTTACAAGTTAACACCCCCGACATATTCCCACACCAAAACGATAATCATGTCATGTTGTCTGAGAAAGTTATTTCAGTTCAAAGTGTCATGGGGTAGAAATCTACCCCACTTCGGCCTCGGCGTTACAATTTTTTCGTTCATAATGAAGATGTATTTATATCAGATATTACTCAAAATGTGTGTATCTAAGCTCATAGATAAGCTATAATGACAAATGAAGTGTCCTTTGTGATAGTTCCAAGGTCAAGGAATCGAACTATCGCATTGGCAATAGTGTGGGAATACAACTATTCGAAGATGGCGGCCAATATGGCCGCCGAAACTCAAAATGTGTATATCTACGCTCATAGATAAGCTAGAATGACAATTGAAGTGTCCATTGTGATAGATCCAAGGTCAAGGGAATCGAACTATCGCATTGGCAATAGTGTGGGAATAGTACTATCCAAGATGGCGGCCAATATGGCCGCCGAAACAAAATGTGTATATCTACGCTCATAGATAAGATAGAATGACAAATAAAGTGTCCATTGTAATAGTTCCAAGGTCAAGGAAACGAACTATTGTCATTGGCAATAGTGTGGGAATATGTGTTTACTATCCAAGATGGCGGCCAATATGGCCGCCGAAACATAAAATGTGCATATCTAATCTCATAGTTAAGCTACAATGACAAATGAAGTGTCCATTGTAATAGTTTCAAGGTCAAGGAATAGAACTATCGCATTGGCAATAGTGTGATAATAGTACTATTCAAGATGGCGGCCAATATGGCCGCCAAAACATAATATGCTCATATCTACGTTGAGTAGATAAGCGTACAATGACAAATCCAATCTTGGATAGTTCTATTCCACACAAGGTCAATGGAATCGAACTATCGCATTGGAGAGAATAGACTTAACAATGGAACTATCATTTGTCATTCTAGCTTATCTATTAGGCGTAGATATACACATTTTGAGAGTTTCGGCGGCCATATTGGCCGCAATCTTGGATCAGTTCGGCGCCTCAACCACTATTGCCAATGCGATAGTTCGATTCTTTGATGGCCTTGGAACTATCACAATGGACACTTCATTTCATGCCTAGCTCATATTAGCTTATCTATGAGCGTAGATATAAACATTTTGAGTTTCGGCGGCCATATTGGCTTTTGAACCATAACAATGGATAGTTCTATTTCCACACTATTGCCAATGCGATAAGTTCGATTCTTTTGACCTTGAAACTATTACAATGGACACTTCATTTGTTATTATAACTTATGTATGAGCTTAAATATACATATTTTGTTTCGGCGGCCATATTGCCGCCATCTTGATAATACTATTCCCACACTATTCAATGCGATATTTGATTCCTTGACCTTGGATATATTAGAATCGACACCTCATTTGTCATTGTAGCTTACCTGTGAGCTGAGATATTACATATTTCTTTGGGGTATAAAACTACCCCACTTCGGCCTCCGTGTCCAGAAACGGAGCTTCGGCCTCCGAAGGTTAATTGCTTGTAAAAAACACGACATATCAAAATTAATACCTCAAAAATGTGCAAAGAAAAAAGTGTAATGCACTGTTGAAAATATATTGTCTATTCGAGATATTTGTTTCGAAGTATATAAAATACTCATGACTATAACTAATGGGAAAATTATGTAGAGATTATTAACCTTCGCAGGACGAAGACATTTTACGATACACGGAGGACGAAGAGGGATATTTTTTACCCCAAAGCAATTTTTAATATCTCAGCTCGTAGGTAAGGTACAATAAAAAATGAAGTATCAATTCTAATAGTTCTAAGGTCAAGGAATCGATTTATCCTAGTGAGAATAGTCTTTCTATACCACTTTCCAAGATGGCGGCCAAGATGGCCGCCAAAACACAGAAATATGCATATTTCCGCTCATAGGTAAGCTACAATGACAAATGAATCCTCCAATTTCATAGCTCCGAGGTCAAGGAATCCATTTATCGTACTGAGAATAGTCTGTCAATACCACTTTCCAAGATGGCGGCCAAAATGGCCGACAAAACACAGAAATATGCATATTTCCGCTCATAGGTAAGCTACAATGACAAATGAACTCTCCAATTTCATAGTTCCGAGGTCAACATCGTAGTGAGAATAGTCTGTCAATACCACTTTCCAAGATGGCGGCCAAGATGGCCGCCAAACGCAGAAATATGCATATTTCAGCTCATAGGTATGCTACAATGACAAACGAAACCTCCAATTTCATAGTTCCGAGGTCAAGGAATCCATTTATCGTACTGAGAATAGTCTGTCAATACCACTTTCCAAGATGGCGGCCAAAATGGCCGCCAAAACACAGAAATATGCATATTTCCGCTCATAGGTAAGCAACAATGACAAATGAACCCTCCAATTTCATAGCTCCGAGGTCAAGGAATCCATTTATCGTACTGAGAATAGTCTGTCAATACCACTTTCCAAGATGGCGGCCGAAATGGCCGCCAAAACACAGAAATATGCATATTTTTGCTCATAGGTAAGCTACAATGACAAACGAAACCTCCAATTTCATAGTTCAGAGGTCAAGGAATCCATTTATCGTACTGAGAATAGTCTGTCAATACCACTTTCCAAGATGGCGGCCAAAATGGCCGCCAAAACACAGAAATATGCATATTTTCGCTCATAGGTAAGCTACAATGACAAATGAATCTTCCAATTTCATAGTTCCGAGGTCAAGGAATCCATTTATCGTAGTGAGAATAGTCTGTCAATACCACTTTCCAAGATGGCGGCCAAGATGGCCACCAAATACAGAAATATTCATATTTCAAAACAGAGGTACATGTAGGCCACAATGACAAATGGACCCTACACTTTCATAGTTCCGAGGTCAAAGGAATCCATTTATTGTAGTGAGAATAGTCCTGCCAATGCCATTTACCTCTGAGATAGCCACCATTTGGAAGTGGGTGACGGACTGTTCTCCAGCTACGATAAATAGTTCACCTCAGAACTATGGAGAGTCATTTGTCATTAATAAAACATGAGCTGAAAATATTGGGACTATATTATAATTGTTGTTGTAATTAGTAGCTTCTATTGCGCCGGTGTCCAATGCACAAGGCATCAACCGATTGCGCACCACAACCGGTGAATAAGTAATCGAGAAGGCCTATTATAGATAGAAAAGCCTATTTACATCTTGTTTGAACTTGCGATTATCTTAGCTGTCCTTAAAATGTGTTTCTTGACACATTGAATAAGAAAGCATAAGAAAAGCACGGACTTTGTGGGAAAAGTATGCCTTAATTGCTAGTGACAGCCCAGAGTGTAAGAGTCCGGAATTAAAGTGCTCATAAACGGTGCCCTAACATTTGAAATAAGGGTTTTCTTGTGGAAATACGAGTCGCGTGTAGGTCCGTTTGGGCATGTTGGCAGGGTGAAGACAAAAAGAGTGGAAATCCTAGGAAAGCCAGAATGTCCGTGACACGAAGGGCAATGCAACCTGAGGCATGGGATTGATCATGCAACCCAGGCACTTTCAGATAGCTATGCATAATATATCCAGGAGGATACAACGATAGAACCCAAGTGTCACACGCAAAGCCCACAGAAACCATCGGTAAATGCAGATGATCGCCTACGTCAAGAAATTACACCCGATGTCGGCTGCAATGAGAGGGCTCGTCACCAATCCAACGCCACAGTGTTGTAGACTATCAATTACATTGCAAATTCAATTATAATTGCAATTACATGCTTGTAAATTGAATTACAATTACAATTACTTGATTGTGAAAGTAATTGAATTACAATTACAATTTGATTGTAATTCAATTACCAATTAGGCTACTTTTCAATTATTCCTTTAAGATTGCAACATGATTAAAGAAAATTTCGATAAATTTTAATTTACTCTATTTTTATACTAAAACATTCAATGTGCCAATGACCTGTAGGCTAAATTGTAATATATGCGCATTCAATTGTATTATAAATATGCGAGGTATCCAAAATACGATTTACAATTATGATCCATTAAAACAAGTTAGAGTTTATTTGATTTTTAGGAGTAGAAGTTTTCAAAATGATAGTCTGTTAGAGAACTTAGTTGATTGCGCTTGGGTGGGTGAGTCAATTCATCCAGCCGTGCTAAAGAGACGCTCAACTGGAGCTGAAGATGGAAGCTCTGTTTTCTGTAGGCAGCTGCAGTAAGCTAGCTAAGAATGACCGCATAGTCTGATAATGATGGTCAGCCCTTGCCCTTGGGGTCTATCAAAGTGTGCTTTAAGATTGTAAGAGGGGTGTAAGGATAGAATAATGTTGACAATTATGTTGCCATGCAAACATAATGCAGAGCAGTTTATTCAATTAAATGGGTGGCCCGGGTAAATTCAACAGGTTGGCATCTTTGCTGACTTTATGAAAGTAATTTGTAATTGACACTTCATTCAATTACAAATTACATGCAATATTGTAATTGAAATACAATTACAATTACTGGACTAAAAATGTAATTCAATTACAATTAGCCTACAATTACAGAACTTGTAATTCAATTACTTAATTCGATTACATGTATTTCAATTACTGAACAACACTGCAACGTCATATAGACCACCTGCCATCGGTCAAAAGCATGCAATCCTGAGGCCTTCTGTTAAAATCCATGGATCCGATTAGATTAACATAAACTGTCATCGACCAATGTCGATATATGTTGCGAATCACTACCTTGGCAAGAATGCTGTAGGCTATGCCTAACCCGCCTGGTGGGGTTTCGTGGGACAGCGTGACAAAGACAAGTTTGAAGTCTTGATGCGTCGCTTGATCCGCTATCACTATCTTCCTGGAGATTCCCTGTCTTTTCAGCAGCTATGCATAAAGGCTGATTCCGCCTTTTTTAATCGATTCTGATTGATAATGGGCATGTGTTACATGAATTGCTTCTCCCTATTAAAACTTCTAAGGATTCCCTCCACCCCCGGGCTCATGACCGTATCATTCCTCCCGCAGATAATTTGATGCGTTAAACTTTCATCACTAGGATGATAGGCCTATATAAGGTCTGAACAAGATTGGCTGACTTTCTTAGATATATATGGCATAGTGGGTGCAATATTACCACCGGATTAAGACTTCCGAGGCCCTGCAGACCTCTAACCCCAAAGGAATTGTCTAATGAAATATAGGCTAAATAATAACAGGCCTACTGCCGCCTACATGCAATCATTTGAGTTTCGGATTTGAGCCTTTGACTTCTGCCGTCGGTCGCTAGGGGCGCCTGTAGGTTGTACCAGGGTTGTACCACAGTACGCTTTATCTATAATTCTGTGGTTGCAGACAGTGTCAAAGAGTCACAGTGAGTGTGAGTTTGTGACAAAGGTCGGTAGGCTATTCAGTAAGAAAGTAGTAACTAAAACTTACTAGCGCTGAAAAATGTTTCAGGGTAAAACGATAAATTATATAAAATTATACAAAATTAGGAATTTGCTGCAACAATTTGATTTAATTGCTCCGGATTTTGGATACCTTCAAAAACGTTATGGAACTCGTGGGCCCTAAGCCATGGCTAGTTGGCTTATGCTTTAATCCGGCACTGCAAAGATACACTTTTATTTACATGAATCTATAGACATAATAATAATAATGTAGAAGAGTTTGTCCTCAAATTAAAAACAAGGTCACAAAAATCCAAAGACAAGACATTTTTATTAACATCTCTCAAATTGTAATCGCAATAATAAACTTCAAATTTCTAAGCGCTATACTCTACAGATGAGCACAAATAATAATAATAATAATAATAATAATAATAATAATAATAATAATAATAATAATAATAATAATAATATCTTTTCTTTAATTTAGCGCCTGACAAACGCACTGCGCTGTACATTTACATGTTATGCAATTGAAACAATCTTAACTAGTTAACTACTTACAGAACAGACAGCTTGTAATACACGGCGCTAATAGCAGCCTACAAAGCAAATCCGCCCTAACGGGGCTCGAACTCGGTACCTCTCGCACTCCTCGCCAGATGTTATCCAACGCGCGACCGGACCCCCAACAACATAATAAGCAACAGCTTATATTCACGAGCGCTGTGTCATAGAAATAATGGAGGGCTAAGTTGACCCCAAGTTACATGGTGTTCCACGGATGGCGCGTAGCCACCCATCCAATTGCAAGGATTTACAAAGATCTATGTTAGTAAACTTCACTGGATCTGAAGGCGTCGTATACGGTCCTACGAACAACACCAAGCGCCCATCTGAGATGATCATCAAGTTGCTCTGATCTATGTTTCAGATGCTGCGCTCCCACCCAAAAGTTCCTCTTTAATTGCAGCGTTAAATATAGTTGTCCATCGTTAACAGTGTCTCATAAACCTCATATCAGCTGCAATATGATCGTTGCAGTTGAAAGACCTCTTCTAAAGCTAAGGTGTATCTGTGACAAGACGCTGCACGATTCCTTCCAGTGCTACATCTACCGTACCGTATCACTACTTTCCCCATAGCCTCTAGTTGTAATGCACGGTTAGTAAGTAAGTCAGTATATTTTTATTAACCAATTGCTATTCGCACTTTGGTGTACAGACATCTTATAAACACAGTTAAAAAGTTATATAGTATCCTGATAATAAACGTTTTTCGCATCAAGTAAGTTAGTGACAATATCCCTTAATAAACCAACTGCCAACCGCACCTCGCGGTGCACACTCATTATAGTCCCGCGCCATGGTGCCCAACCAGATGAAATGGGTTTTTGGGCATTGAGGCGGAGCCGGTTTGAGGACATCCAACCTGCGAGGCCCCCATTGCCTGCTGCATGGTGCGGGCAGCCCCGATCGCGGCAAGAGGAGCGCAATGCAGATATGCCTGTGTGTCGTCTGCATACAGCTGGCTTAGCACACCGTAGGAAGATAAGAGAGTCCCAATGTCAGAAGTGTAGAGTAGATATAGTAAAGGAGCCAAGACAGAGCCTTGCGGGAGCCCAAATGGAGTCAGGGCCCAGGGGGACCTGCTTGCTCTCACAACCACACTACTGGACCGCCCAGCCAAGAAAGATGTGATCCAATCAAGCGGACAGTCAGCGAGTCCAAAAGAAATAGAGAGGCGTTTGATAAGGATTTCATGGTCGACTGTGTCGAAAGCTGCACTTACGTCAAAGAGGGCCAGTAGGGGCCCGCCTCCCATCCATGGCCCCATAGCAGTCAGATAACAAGCGGAGCAGCAGTGTTTCCGTGGAGTGGCCCCTATACGAAAGCCCGACTGAAATTTTGGAAGCAAGTCGTTATATAGTGCTTAAGTAACTGGTGATCTGTTCCGACACAATCTTCTCTATCGTCTTTGAAAGAAATGAGACATTAGATATGGGTCGAAAGTTAGACGGGTCTTTGAGGTCAAGTCCGTCACGTTTGAGAGCAGGCCGGTAGACGCTGGATCTTTTTTGCGAGTCAGGATCGAAGAACTCCTTCTTGAAGAGACCGGTTGCAGAGGATGGTGAGAAAAGGAAGTAGATCGTCCACGTAATCCTGGATCAGGGTGGCAGGAAGAGAGTCCAGCTCACATGACAACAGTTACTGTTGGTTGGCGATGTGTGGGCTGATCGCATCAGAGTCAGACCTCGAGATCTCCACTACATTTCTCCTTGAATTCATGGCGTTCATTCGTAGTTGCCGGTACCGCCATCTAAAACTCTCTACTAGTCTACCTCATTAAGTTCGCAACTCTCTTAGCGAGACTGCATTTCGCTTTAAACTGAAAACTGACCTATTCCAGTCTACTTAGGGGAATGGCTTGAAATTGAGTGCCGTAGGCCTAATTCGTAAGCAGTCGATGACAACAGTTACTGTCGGTTGGCGATGTGTGGGCTGATCGCATCAGAGTCAGACCTCGAGATCTCCACTACATTTCTCCTTGAACTCGAGGCAACGCGTACGATTCAGAAGCACTTGCCAAGATCATGCCAAAAATGGGCGCCAAGCCATTATTTTAGGGTTCCGTGAACGTACCGTGCTAGCCTGTGATTTAATTCCCCGAAATAGCTATCTTCGGGAAGTGAACTGCGATCCGCGCGCTCTCTTGCACTGAGGCGCGTAAGACGGCCTACGCTCTTACCGATGTAGCTAACTGGGCCTAGTTAGGGGAAAGTCTTTTCTTCGATGAACGTTGCAGTGGTTCCAATACAAACTAAAATCTTCTGCAGTCTGAAACTCTGAAAAACCTAAACGATTAATTATGTATTCTGCACGCAAATGTTTTGTGTAGGGCCTACTGCTTAGATGGCTCCGCCACGAGCGAATCCCAAGTTTGGCTTCTTATCCAGTACGAAAATTGGGCTATTCTGTTTGGCGGGTATTGGCAACCACTTGTTTTTGGTGAAGTTGGCGGTAAAAGAAGTCATCGAGTAAATAATAAAAGTGTTTTTACTAATAAAATATAAACTTATAGTATACATATATTCCGCTATTCTTTAAATGGGCTTTTTAATGATATAATGGTTTAACAATTGTCATGTCGGCAAAGACGTAGGTTTTGATATTAGAAGGTCGGGTTCTTCGGAATCGCACACTGTTTTGTTGTTGGCCTAACATGTAGTATTGCTGGTAATAGGATATGTGCCTACAAGAAAAACGTTTTCTCTGTCCGCTCCGTGCATGCAATTGTAGTTGCGGACATGGAACAGACATTATTTTTCAGCAACTTTGACTGTTATGCTCACAGGATTACTTGCCTGCCTGACTCTCTGGATTTTGACCCCCTGCCTATCGATTCTGTTTTGGTTAAGCGCCTGTGAATAAGCTGGTTCCCGCGACTTCGCTTTTGTGGGCGCTGTAGAAATATCGAGTTTACGATTACGATTACGATTATGTGAGTAAATTTGGGCACAGATTAATTGACACATCTTAACATCGTTACTGGCATGACGTGATCCTGTATACAATACAGTACAACTTGCATTTATAACGCGCCTTAATAAAACAAAGTCTTACTCAAAGGACGCGTTACAATGTACTTACTAATCATAGAACTTAGAGAAGAGATAAGTTTTAAGTTTAGATTTAAAAATATTAATTGAGGATGATCTTCGGATTAGTTCTGGTAGAGAGTTCCATTCAACTGGACCAGCTACTTCAAACATTCTGTTTCCAAATTGAAGATTTGTTCTTTTGTATGCAGTGTTGACTTTCAGTATTTGTAGGGACAGGTGAAAAGTGGAGTTACAATTTAAAAAGTATTGTTTCTGAATAATGAATTTTAATTAGCAATTTGAGTGACACCATTCTGGACTGTTAGAAGGATATGCAATTTTGAGAGGTTGTGAAAAGGCGTTTGAGACCTAAGTAGGGCCTACTTGTGCTTGCGCGTGTACTTGAAACCTAAGTAGTTGAAACATCTCTGTGTTTAAGAATCAAATTTAAAAAGAATGCATGTATACCATATTGCCAGTACCGGCTTTAGGTATGGGCAATATAGAGCGACACTTTTCAAGGGGCGGCAAATTCCAACAAAATACTTGATGGTCGCTTCCGTCAAAAAGATGTCATATATGAGTAAGGGGCAGCTTTTTTGTCCTTGCCTATAGCACAAAATTGTCAAAGGCCGCCACTTATATTGCGGGAAGTTAGAATTCTTAACACATGCAAAACGTTTGACAAAATCTAGTCAACAGAGTTGTCAGAATGTGTTTCTGTTGATTTGAGAAAAACTCTGTTTTGTTTCAGTCATGAAGTTCATAACTCCTGAGATTTCTTGGCATGATCGAGATCCCGTATACAGTGTTGACTTTCAGTACTTGGAGGGCAACATTCGACGTCTTGCTTCTTGTGGGACAGATCGACAAATTAGGGTCTTTGTTTGCTTTAGACCACTTATTTTTTACCTTAAATGAAATGAATAATTTTATAAATACAAGACTTCACCAGATTAGAAATATTGCTAATTGTTATTATCCAAGTAGGGTTAGAGTCATTTGATGATGTCAGACATATTTTGTATTAAACATAATTATTATTACTGTGATGATTGATGATGTGTGTATTTATAGGGTGATACGATCATCACTGTGCACTAGTAATTGATGATGTTAAGCATTTAAACGTGGACTTCTTTTAGTGTTCTTGATTGACAATTGTCTGTAGGGTATGCTTTAACACTTGCTCTCCTTTCACAACAAATTGGACACTATTTTGTGCTGTAAAACAGTGATATTTTCGTTAACGAAAACTAAAATTAGAAGTAAAAATAAAGGATTTCGTTAACGAAAATTAGAAGTAAAAGTAGGAATTATTTTGGCTTCAAAAACGAAATTAGGAATTAAATTATGAATTATTTGCAGAACTAAAATTATGAATGAAATTAGGAATTATTTTCAGAAGTAAAATCATTTTACTTCTTGTGGCCCTTAAATTGAGATGAAGCAAAGGGTGAAACGTAAGTCTAACAATGCAGCAGATATGCCAGCGTCGCTGTAGGTCCCGAAAATAGGAGATTAGGCCCACTTGTAAACGTCAAAGCACAGTTTCACCTGCACTGCAGAAATGTAAATTTCTCAACATGAAACCAAAGTCACAAACAACATCAACATTGTTCCACAGCTGCAGCAACCAAGACTCTGTAACAACTCCGATGGATCGTAATTTGGCAGGCATAAGGGAGAATGATACTAGGAATCCTCTTGCTTCCTGGAAGTAAAGGCAAACTTCATAGAGCAAAATTGCACCATTGCAGAGGATCTTTTGTCGGCTCCAGCATCACAGACCTTTGTGGAAAGAATTTTTTGTATGTGGAATCTTGACTGATGGATGAAGAAATTGCATGAAAAAATCTCTGGAAATGAGAGTGTTCTTGAAATTGAACAAAGATAGCTTATACGTGCATGTAGTAACGTTATGTAATATTTATAGGGCCTACTTTTTACTGCACTGAAATTAATAATTATTTGGAAAACTAAAATAAGAAGTAAAATTAATTGAGAACTAAAATAGGGATGATAAGTAAAATTATTTGCGAAGTAAAATTAGAATTAGAAGTAAAATTCAAGGACACAGAACGGAATTAAAACTGAATTAGGAATTATTTTGAGAAGTAAAATATCACTGCTGTAAAAGGTGTTTGCTGTGCCCAACATATGCTTAGAGTTTGAAACACATTTTGGGCATCAAAGTAAACTTGAAAAGAATGTGATATCGCTGATGTACTTTTCCGGGACACCCATTTTACAATGACACACAGCGTTATGAAATATTGCTAATTGTTATTATCCAATATATCCTTAGAACTTGAGCTAGTTGGCCACTGTCTGGTATCATGTAGTGCTTTGTAATGAAGTAGTTTGTGCTTTGCAGATATGGAATGTAAAACTCACTAAAGATGGAAAAGGTGAACTGGAATTCTTGTCGACTCTTAATCGGCACACTCGAACAGTCAACGTTGTTCGCTTTTCACCAAATGGTCTGTTCCTGAATCTAAATAGATTAATATTATCACATTTCAGTGCATACATTAGAGTGCATACACAAGAGTACCTTGTGGTGGACATTCCCAACAACACACACCAATAATAATATGTTATAGTGCAAGTTCAACGTGGATTCCAGATTTAATTGATATTAAGAAAAACAATTTGCATCTGGTGGAGCTTTATTATGGTGTCAGTCAGTCTTGGTTATGATCTTATCAGTTCAGATGCAGGTCATTTTCGAATGATTGGTGCTGATAAATGATCTCTATTCTTTTAGGTGATTTGGTTCAGAGTACTTATATAGCACCCCTCCAAGATAATCTATGCAGAGGCACACCCAACTCAGCTCTGGCAATAAAGAACAGTTTTCAGATGCTTGTTAAAGGTGTATTGAGAGTCCGTAGATAAAATAAAAGAACACACAGTTCTGATGGAAGGTTATTCCCTGTGGTCGGCTCAACCACTGAAAAGGCACGACATTGCATCATTGAAGTATGTGCAAAGGGAACAACAGTGTCACCTCATTGTGTTTTATCTATTGCTTTGATCTTGTTTAGTGCAAGTCATGTAACATGTTCTATGTGGTTCTCAATACCTTTCCACAAACAGCAATGGGCATGGACTAAGTTCTTGACTAGAAATGCTTTTGCTTTTAGTGAGATTTTCTTTATGAAGATTCCTCCCAATCATCTGTTTATTTTCTTCACTCCTCAGTTTGTGTACTTTGATTTTTCTTTGATTTCAGGTGAAATATTAGCATCTGGTGCAGATGGTAAGTACGGATATTTAATTTTCAGTTAAATATTATTTAATATTAATATTTAATAGATTATGACTCCAAATTGTGCCATTGCCAACTGGCGATGTCTAATCTGAAATGCAAGTGCTCTGTTGAATTACTATAAGGTATTAATTTAGATCGGGCTAATTAATTATGTTAGGCAGTTAATGAAACAGATTGTGTTTACATAATAAATCTTATTCGGTACGAATGAAACAAAATGAATACTGTCTTATCAGAAACCTCTGCTTTAAACTGACTTAATAATAACTGAAGAAATACTAAATGTTACGTCGGATGTAAAACATCAACATGTAGAAAGACAAGATGCCAAATACGTCGTGCCATCACATTTCAGTTGTCATTATATAATAAATACAAATGCATTAAACCAAATGATATAGGCTTGTTCAGAATTCTTTGGAAACCAATTTTTTTTACATTTTATCGTTGTTGGTTGATGAGTTTCGTTTATTTAACGACGCCGTCATATCGACGATGATTGGCGTGTTGGTTGATGAGAAAAGTTGTTACCATTAAGAAGTGAAATGGACCTAAACCCCAACAAATATCTATATGCTGGTGTCAGAACAAGCACTAAAATATCTGGCATGCAAAGGTTATATTGGTTGATGTGTTTTTTTGCTAATAAATTATTATGGAAAGATTATGTAGTGCAGTAGAATGTTTTCTCTGCAGTACCAAGTACCAACAATACTTTAGCATACCTCACCATTACTGATTTCAGATAATACAATTTTCCTCTGGAAGTTGAATCCAGTTCCACCTTCTGCAACACTTTTTCAGGAAGATGAAGATACATGTCAAGAAAATTGGAGTGTTTTCAAGCAATTGAGGTTTACAATATTTTTGTTTTTCTTTTATGTGAACATCTACAAATAAGATTTAGTACATGCTGAGAAATGCAGGATAAGATGCTAGCCAGTTAAGGCAGCACTAAATACACCGAAGATAGATGGATGTCAAATCAGTCGTCCATCCATTTAGAGTATTAAAGGCAGGTTAAAAAGGTGTTCCATTGCTGGATTCGCTGTAGCCATTTTTGGCATGAAGATCCTTCACACCCTGGGATCGTGCTCCAGAGGAATTTTTTAAAGATGTATACCTGTATGTGCTCCCTATTGTCTCGTGAGATGCAGGTCTTGCAGATGGCCGTTTCAGGTGAATACCCCACAAATGGCTAGACTTGATTCAACAATGGAACACCCTTTTTAACCTGTTGTTGGTAGTCAGCGAGTGGTTGTGTCATGAGAGGATGATTTTATTACTATGTTAGTATTGAAGGTAGTGATGGCTGTTGAGCAAAACTCTCATTTTCATGAAGTAATTGATCGTTATATTGATCTGTGTTGTTCAGGAGTCATCTTGAAGATGTCTATGATTTATGCTGGTCATCCGATGGTCTTCATCTCTTGTCTGGTTCGGTTGATAACTCGGCCATCTTGTGGGATGTCAAAAAAGGTTAGTTCTTATAATTTTGTGTTTCTTTGGTTTTGCTAAACTGTGACTTTTGTTCTTTGAAATGAAGAACGGCAATTTTTTTGGGAAAAGTCTTAGATAGTCTTGAACAATGAGTTGGCTCAAAAACTTTCGATATACTGTAGTGAGGCAAGCCCTGTGGATAGCCATGGATAACAACATCCCAGAATTAGTTAGCATTTTCTGTTGGTTTATTCTTGTAGGTCAGAAGTTATGGCTGTTCTCGGATCACAAGAGTTTTGTACAGGGTGTGGCATTTGATCCACTTGGCAAGTACCTGGCTACAATGAGCAGTGATAGGTGAGTATGGTGGTTGAACAATCTCTCATGTCATGAATCATGGTCACCAAGAATTGTCCTAAACAATACACCTAGAACAATACCTGTAAGATGTCAGTTGTCTGAAACTGTCAGTTATTCATCTGCCATATGTCAGAGATCAGTATGTTTGTAAGTTAGTAGATTTATGTAAGTAAATGATGTCTGAAAATTGATTAGAATAGAATATAGCCAAGTTTGTGTAAGACAGTTTTATGGGAAAGGTCATGGTCTCATATGATTGTCAAGTCCTATTTGAGGCTATTTGGTCCCAAGCTGTTGCCACTTGAAAGTGTAACAGAGCTTGAGCATACTGCATGGCTGCCAAGAAAATTTCTGTTGGTGGACAGTACTTTTAAGATCCTAGAAATTTATTCGGACTAATTGATTTAAGTGAACCAAATTGTGTTGTTAGGATTTGTCGAGTCTACAAGGCTACCCATGCCTACAATCTCGTGCAGGAGTTGAAGAAGTCTGTACTCCCAAATGGTAAAGTTACTCGTTTATTCCAAGATGACACGATGAAGTCGTTTTTCCGTCGCTTGTCCTTCAGTCCAGACGGTCGACTTCTTGTTGTTCCAGCAGGATGTGTTGAAAACGCCAATGGCGAGACGATTAATACAACCTATATCTTTGCAAGAGACAACTTCTCACGGTCAGTTTTGAAGAGTTTTGCACACAAGAGTATTTAAACAGTAATGGTTACATTACCGAAGCGTGTAATTTTGTAATTTCATTTCTCTGGTGGCATAGTTTGTCTGTCTGTCTCATTTTTTCCATAAAGTTGTGCCTTATGACAACATAATATGTATATGAAACCAAAAGCATACAAATGAACTATGATTGTATTTCTGTGTGAGAGTTCCTTGATTTAGAGGCAATCTTTATGTACTGAGGAACCCCAAGAGAAATTCATGTCAAACTGAAATCACAGAGTGAAAAAGCGACCAACCAAATGGGATATGAGATATGCTTCTTCCTAGGATATTTAAGGAGCCTTTATTAGCCATTTCATTGTCTTATTTGTTTATTTCTACAGCATGTCAAAATACAATAAAGGTAGAAAAAGTTTGTCGAGTGTTGAGAGCGTGAGAGATGAGATTAATAGTTTGAGAGGGAGGGAGAGAGAGAGACTGAACCACACAGCCAGAATATGGTATCACTTTATAGAATTGATGCAGTCTAATTGGAGACCTGTATTGATCTTGTTTTGTAGTCCTGTCCTGCATCTCCCGGTTGGCAACAAGGCGGCCATTGCTGTTCGATTCTGTCCACTGCTATTCCAGTTGAGAGAAGTGCCTTGTTTGAAAACAGGTAACTATGTAACTAAATAACTGAAGACTGATTAGGTATCTTGAATGGGTTCTATATAAGTCCTCTGAATGACTAAAGAGCTTCTGGTATTTGCATGTGTTGTTTGTTGGCTTTTTCATTGTAATACTTGTGCATTTTTTTGATTTCATGTTAACCAGATTACGCGAAAAATATAGCTGTTTGGAAGAGCCTTTTGAAAATCTTTAGTTTTTTTTCTATATATATTTCTGTTGTCATTAGATCTGTGGCATGTATGTAGTTTCACATCTTTTAAAACTCCTTTTACCAATAATTATCTGAGTACGGGTAGGAGCTACCGAGATCCATTTATGTACACCAGGATGCATGTTTATATAATTATAATGCCTTGAAGGTCTGAAAGATCTGTAGAACATGCAACACATCTCAGTACATTTATCTAAATATTTGTTACATTTATCTATGTATTTATGCTGTAATTAATAGGATTTAATTGGTAGACACTTACTGACTTGCCATAGTTGTACAAAAGCAATTTAACATTTGCGTGTGTTTGTTAATTGAACTGTAAATTGATGTTTGGACCTGGCTTAACTTTTGATGCAGACAAAACTGAAGTTCCCAGTGACCATCAGAAAGAAGAGTGGGAGAAATATGAAACTCTGTTTGCGTAAGAATCATTTGACATTTGTCAAGATTTCTGTTTTTGTGTAATGACTAGATGTTTGCCCGTCCTAAGACAGTTGAGGAGAATTTGAAAAATCTTCTTGTGGGCCGCATGCCTGTGGGTCACATGTTGTATTGTATGGCAATAGACTATCGCGCACCCCAACTTTCAATTAACAGAAATAATGCAATAGCAGTGCCACCTACTGAAATGAAATTGTCAACATCCATGAGTGGCCTTGTTTTTAGTGAAATGAGTTATGACCTTGGTAACGTATAGGATAGCAGTACCACCTACCAAAACCATATGAGTCTATAGCATAACAGAAAAGTTCACTTCGTGACTTCATGACATTTCTGTTCATTTATATTAATGATTTTACTAGGCACTAAGTTAAAGATTTCAAGATTTCTTTTCTGCCTACCTTCTAAGTTACTTCACTATGAAGTGACTGTACACTGTCCATGGTAAGATCAGAGTGCTATGGAGAGAACTGGGCTTAGTTCTGCTCTGTAACGGCCCAGCTGTTGGGGTCATGGCATTGTCATTGCCTCTTAAAATATTTGTCGATGTTTTGAGTTGACTTGCCATCGTTAACCTATGTTTTCTTGGTTGATTCAGGCTGCCCTACAGAATGGTGTTTGCTGTGATCACCGAAAACTCCATCATTCTTTACGATACTCAGCAAATTCGTCCGTTTGCACTCCTGTCAAATGTGCATTATCATACATTAAGTGATGTCACATGGTAAGTTTCTTGTCACACTGATCATAAATAATGAAATATAGCCAGGAATATATTTGATTGAACCTTTCATGGTTTGTTAGCACTAGCATAATCATGGTGTTGAATCTTGGTCTGTGATATGAGCATAGATTTACTTCCATAACAACAGTGGATCTGCTAAAGCAGTCAGTGGTAGGTCAAAACATTTTATCATAAGATCTAAACTTTTCTGTAATTTGATGTAGGTCACACGATGGACGAGTGTTGGTCGTGGCATCAACAGACGGTTATTGTACACTCGTTACGTTCGAAGAGGGGGAACTGGGACAACCGTACAGGGACCAAGTGGTACGTGTCAAGTCCTCAGAACAGTCGACGATGAACATTGAACAAGTTCAGGAAAATTTCAACCAAGGGCTGAAATTGTCTGATCCAGTTGAGGTAGGCTGATTGCTGATAGACTGCTTCTGACTGACTTAGTAATTGAAATTAAGGCATATGGGGTGCTCGATAGTGTAGCAGTTAGCGTGCTGGACTGTCAATCAATAGGTCTGGGGTTTCAAATCCCCAGGGCTGAAATTTTATTTCTGCTCCATGTGCACCCCATAGGAAACTTGGCTACAATGAGTACACTGACTGTACACTGTCAATGTGAAGATAGAGGGTGAGGGCTGGTCACTCCCCTTTGTATGCCGAAGCTGCGAAAATGAAGTAGCTAACACTTCATACCTATGGCTATCGCAGGGGTAACATAAGGTACACTGCTCTTTATAGTGTTGTATTGTTTGCTTTATGACAATGAACTCCTGTCAGTGATGATTTGTGTAATGGCTTGCCATCTGCATAATGATGTCAGTTTAGATATTGACTGTGAGATACATCACACCATGGTAGTTTCAGCTGTCCCTGTATTGACTTTATATGTAAATGTATATTTCTGTTTCTCTGGTTTTTCATGTAACATGAAAATTGCCTTGTTCTGACAACTACTGGAATTTAACAGGACTTTTATTTTCCTCCTAAGGTACATAAAAAGACTTCCAGAGGCCAAGAAGCCAATAATCCTGGTAAAGCTGGTTCCAGTCGCAGAGTGCAAGTAGTGACCCTGAGTTCAGGTCCAACTGTTGTTCCATCAACATCATCGGAGAATCCACCAGCACCTTCTGTATCGAAGAGCCAGCAGTTATCCAGCTCCTTGGACCCACCTTCCACCCAAACGAGTTCAGCATCCTCTGCTAAACCTGACCCTGTTGCTTCCTCTTCTGCCACTTCCTCTATGGCACCGTCGTCTTCCTCGGGTAACAGCAAACCACCTCGGCGTGTGTCCGTTTTGACAATCACATCAGACTCCTCCATCGAGACCAAAGACAAAGCGGTGAGACGCGTTCAACCAACAACTCTGACAGTTGCGACACCAAGCCAGCCGCTGGACATACCCTCCGAGATGGACCGTGACAAAGCCGCTAGGACAGAGCCTGTCCGATTAAAGGAACCAGATGACGTTGTCAAGGTATAATGTAGGTGCCAGCCAATATTTACTGTATTTTTTTACAACTTAATAGTAATCCTCTCATAATTTATACGTGACTTCAGCCAAAAAGAGACTGCTTTATTGAAGCCAATTAACTTCTAAGGATTTCCCATAAGATGATAACTTCATGAAGCCTGAAAAATAATTTTGGCACTTCTAGTCCAAAATTTGTGCACTTTTTTGAAGATAATTCAAAATATAACATTTGCAAGTTCAAATCCATGTCCTTAATAACGGAAGTTGACCTTGTGTAGCATGCAGAGGAACACCATTTGTAGAAAGTAAGCCGAGGTTGCAGATGCAAAAATAAAAATTCTGTATGACCTTAGTGAATATATTTTCTGACCTTTCTGTTAAACAGAGGCCCTTTTTCTGCCAAGGTCATGTTTGTACATGTTGCATCATACTTACTTACTTACTTACTTTTTTGCTATAATCCACTGACCAATGTATATGGTGACCGCATTAGTCCCTAAGCCACAGTACTCTCTGTAGTACAAACAAGATGACCAAGCAACAAATTAGCTTTTAGTAGAGGGATGCTCAGCAGGGAACGGCTATGTTTGTGTTTGCATTGTTTGTGGCCGGACCATTCACTGTTATTGATATAAGAGGAAGGTTGAAATACCGTAAGTTTTGCTGTAACTCGTGATAGAATGCTTCTGCACTTGTTCATTAGAGGCACAATATAAAGGCACAGAATGAAAGCTTGGAGTTCTGCAAGTGTTCTATGAATTTCTGTATCTGATTATTAATAGCATTCATGGTTAAGTTCACAAAGGCATTTTATGGTGGGTATATGGACACTGTTTAGCAACTGTCAAGGACCTCTTGAGGGAGAAGTCTGTTAACTGAGCACTGCATTTGGCCAGCAGAGATAATAAAAAGTTGGCCTTAGGAAGTGAATTGAGAAATTGACAGAAAGGGTAAAGTGGTTTAATTAAAATTGTTTTGCATTATCTTTGTCCTTCTAGAATGTTGCTCCAGTGATGTCACCCATGGCTTCATTGATGTCACCAGACACTGAAGCAAGCGAATTTCATCTGTACCTTGAAATGTCTGACGAATCCAACATTGGTCCTTCTGTTTCTTCAGATGCACATATGGAACATTTCAGGAAAACATCACCAGCCCCACCTCATCCAAGAAGAGTTGTTCCAATTCTTCTGGAACCCTTACCCACACTGCATCAAAACTCAAGCAAAACGGAATTGCTTCTGCATGAGCCTTGCAACATGTCAGCTCCTGAAGTTGAAAAACTTGTACCACCGGTTGATCCCAAACCTCGTACTACCACTGCAACAGAGAACCCAAGAAGGATCGTCACAACTTTTCTGGAACCCTTGCCTACATCAGAACCAAGCGCAAACAACATCTGACCCGAAACCACATGATGAATTACAGGATAATGGGTTTCATTAAGGAGGCCCACAAAGAGGGGAAGGAAAGGGTGACCCAAATGTGGACTTGAGGAGGGAATCATCTGCATCTAAATTTGGTACAGAGTAATTTTAGTACTAGCACATAGTACACTTATTTTAGTACAACCTGTGTGTTCAGCCTTGGACTATATTACCCTTTGCTGGATAGAGCAAATCAACAGGTCGCTTAAACTGTGCAAACATTTACAATGGATATGGAGAGGTAACTTCCAAATGTGGACAAATGCAGAATCCAGGACAATATGACTCAAAATTTTAATTGTTCTTCTATTGCAAACCTGTTTATTCTTTACAACCTTCACTAATAAAATGAATAAGATTCTGCGAGTGTTTAATTTAAGCTTTGTAGTTAAATGACAACTAGGTTGCCCCAAAGAATCTTGATTTATAGAGGAGCATCTGGAAGTAGTACATATTACTTGTGGCAACCAAGCCAATCGTGTGTCTAAAATTGGGCTGCATTTTTCCATCGACATTTACTCGTGGCCGCAAGATCCAGCTCTAATGCGTGTGTGCTAACTATTGCTTTCAATCAAAAACATCCCAGTAAAACATGTTTCAAGCAATACTGTTGATCACTGCAAGACATAAAAACACGTCAAAGCAGCAGTTACAGACATACGGAACATAGAGCCACATGTAACGAATGAAGAAATTTACATGCACCGCTACAAACAAAGGTCCTTCCATTTCTGATCCAGCCTGTTTCAAATTATGCCAATCCTTCCTTATATTAACCAAAATCCTTGATAATCTTCATCTTGGGCTTTCACAAAAATCAGTTCATTGGATCCAGGCTTTTATTAGCTGGTCCAACAAGCTCGACAGCCACAAGTAGTTTCCTTGATGGACACTGCTTTTCTTGTACACTGAACCAATCTTCCATTGCAATGCAAACTTTCTGCTTTTTGAAACAGAAAATGTGTTGCATTGTCCTCGACCAAAATGATGGTTAAGTTCTGGGGAACTACCGATATGGGCTTAATAGCCTTTCCTTTAACTACTATCTGCTCACACGCATATTCTAATTGACTACTTGCAAAGGAATGCACATAGAAGCACCGAATAAATAGAAGTAGGCAGAGATCAAGGCGACCATATACATAAACAGC
Source organism: Aporrectodea caliginosa (assembly GCA_020284085.1). Taxonomy (NCBI): domain Eukaryota; kingdom Metazoa; phylum Annelida; class Clitellata; order Crassiclitellata; family Lumbricidae; genus Aporrectodea; species Aporrectodea caliginosa. The sequence continues at coordinate 202,043 of JACEVL010001007.1, forward strand.
AAACTGTCAACTAGCTACAGGGAACAAAATCAGCCATTTACAATTGTTCAGTTTGAAAATTATGGGCCAACTGGCTACTAGTAAGTATTAGCTCAGACTTGTCAAAGAACAAAGCTCTAAATGTCTTCATTACCTGGACGTGGTCGGATTAGTCTGTCCAACTGTCCAATTGTTAACTTACATGCTGTGTTACTTAAAAATACTGTAAAACAATGAGCCCAAAACAGAGTTGGTTGTGTAAAAACTTGTTTATAGTTACCGTGATGCAATTCATTTGAACAACGTAGGGCAAAACATCAGGTTACCCTACCGATTCATGAGGAACTACGAAGTCTGAAATAATTTGGCCGATATTTGCACCAACAGAGTTGTGGCAACTGACCTGAAATGTTGACCAAAAGCCTTTCGATAACAATGTGAAGCTGAACTATCTAAATTTAAATGTTCACCAGAATACTTTTTGCGGCACAATGAACTACTAAAACGTTTACCAAAAACCTTGTCAGCAACATTCATTTGAAGACTTGCATGCAATGTCATGTAGTTCAGAGTAATAACAAATTACATGTAATCAGCAAGATATATAGAAGTCAGAAAGTGTTGTAAAACTGAGGTATCTTTCACATTTTATCTCCACTTACACCAAATTTTCTGTCAGAAATTATACAGACACGAGAGCAGGAAATTAGGGTTTACAGAAAGGTACAATACATTACTCGCTTATCCATGCCAAACATCTACTGACTTGATAGCAAGAAACTAGGGTTCACATAGAGGTACACCAACAGACGTGGAGACACAGCAAGCAAAACAACATACAGATCATGGATTATAACAGCTTATATTAATCGACAGAACCTAACAAGAATTTCTAGAGCAGACTTGTCAAAACAGAAAGAACTTGTGCTAAAAAAATTTATTATTAACTTATCAAAACTGCAAGCTACTGACACCCCTCTTTTGGGGATATACCGATGGAAGTTAGGATAGATTCAAAGTTATCGAGACACTTGCTGAGTGAAATCTTGAACCCTTTTGAGATTGGAAGCAAGGGAAACGCAGGCAGTGAGGCAGCTTCTCCATTGTCCAGCATGGAACTGCACAGCGCCTCCACTGAACTTTGACTTTGAGGTTCCAAAGTGCCACTGGTGGAAGCACACAAGTCATTTGGATTGGGCAAGTCACACTCTGTGCCTTCAGTATTGACTTCGTCAGAATTTTCTAGAACATCTAACGGAACACATTCTTCCGACCCAGCTGCAGGACCGACGCTTCCGTTGGACTCGGACTTTTTTGAATCAGATGTCTTTGAAGGACTAGATACAACAGCCGCTCCTGGCTTCGATTCGTTGGATGGACTGCTCTGCGAAGATGCTTCTGAACGAAATTCATCAGTTTTCGTAGTCAATGTTCTTGGAGAAAGACCCTCGGCTGCACTTATCCAATACCGCAGGCGATTAATCATTCTGCACAGAACGCATTGCAAATCATCATAACGTAACCAAGCAGAGTTTAGAAGAAGCATTATACCTGTAATCTAATCTGCAAACTTCTACGGTGCCATCATCACAATGCACAAATATCAATCAGTGCTCACTGCTCAAGATGGAAAACAATTCTCAGTGAGGGAAAGGTTAACAATAGACAAAAATGGTATGGCCCACAAACATCGCAGCATGCCTCAACAAGTCTTAAGCGACAAAGTAATCATGTCCAGAACACACTGCTTGTTGAGGGACAAGCAAATGAGGTTTATGAGAAATTGGTTTGAAGAAGACAGGTTAAGTTTTCAGGCAGAGTCATTCCATGTCAAACCAACGAAGCGACCAAATGAAATCTCCATTTAGCTTAAAATGGGCACAGTTATTCATATTAACGAGAAACTTTCAAAACCAAATTTTAGAGCTTTGGATCAACTGGTATCCAAGAAATGGCAATTGAACTTTGACTGAAATGTGTCAACCCGCCCACGTCAAACTGCTGTATCTTGTGTTCTAGAACAACTAGAAATATAAATAATGCTTCCACTAAATTGACAGTTACTGAAAGCTCCATCTGGATATCTAAGTAGAATGATTAATACTTGTAAACAATGTTGAGCAATCTCAGCCTATTAATCTTGATCCTGATTAGTACACACCAAATTTGAAAATGTTTCTCTTTTGTAAACCGCAAGGTGCTCTTAGCAGTTGATTAGCATTTCACACTGTTATAGGGTCAATTAAGTGAACAACTGTGCCAATTTTCAGCAAAATCACAGATCATCATTCGAGAGCTGCATTGATTTGATACGAACTGAATAATTCCCGAATTCTTTTCACTTAAGCAAGATCTTCATTAATCTTTCAACCTGTTTTGCCAATGTCCTTTAATATAAAGCAGATGAAGTCATAAAAAGTTTAGCTTTGCTTTCACTTATTTAAATAGCAACATTATTGTTTGTGCCATCCAAAGCTATGGCTTCTTAACTTTGGAACTTGCCACTAAGTTACGCTATTCTGTGAAAAGCCATTAGCAGAAACTAGAACCGCAGCATCAGTTTTTATAATGGTGCTAAGGAAGTCATGCTTGCAAAACTAAAAAAACTCTTAGCTTTAACTTGTGAAAAAGATTACTAAAATAAAACAATCATTCTCTAAATAACCAGTGTTTGATCCAAACAAGAAATTTCTAGGTAGATACTGGAAGACTCACTTGTATGATCGATCCATAAAATGTAACCGAATTTCACTGGAAAACGGCTGAAATGGGTTTACGGCCATTTTTGTCATCGACTGAAAAATAAATCAACTCAATAACTAAACAAAGGAACTAGATTTCATGACTAGTCCTTACATTTACATAATATCTAAAACAAACTGCACATCTGATCCAGTCTTTTCTAGAGATTTTGAAACTCTGTAAAGTCTCATCTCACACGAGGAATTTCTTAGAAAACTCAACAGAGAAATGTAGCCGAGCCCGCGTACACTTGGGCCAACCTCCAACAGTACACATATTGACGTGCTACCAGTGGGTGACAAAAGAGGTCAACTTTAGTGTACATAAAACCTGGCTTCCCTAAGTCACATCCATCCCCAGCAGTCGCATAGGAGGACTGGCTCCAAACTTGGACAGGCAGTCAACACCAGCACTGCCCCTGAGCGTCTGTTCAGACCGACCAACCAGTTGATCAGCCGACCAATCATATGGTATTTTCAGAAGCAAACGAGTGTGAGAAAGGAACAATAAAAGACAATTAAGAAAACCAGTGAAGAAAGTGTAAAAATTGGCGATGTTGAATTGAAATGAGTCAGTCACCTGTTGTTTGCGTAAGAAGAGGGATGAAGTGTCCCCCGAATAAGCTTTTTGTGATCTCAAAAGGGCATTGTATGAATTATTTTGTTATGTCGATAAGTTATGCAAGAGGTGCTTTAAATGCTCACAGGCCTATTGTTTTAAATTCTAGTTATGGGATGGTTTTTCTGAGACGATATTAATGAGCTTTCTTGCCAAAGTTTCTATCTGTCAATAACCATACTGCGCTTTCATGTAGAACAACATTTCGGCGACGTGGTGGTGAATGTGTTTTTCTACCAACGTTTTGCCTGTTGGTAACACCCAACCTTTCCTGGTTCAAAGTTTGTGTTTGAGAAATGGTGACGAAGTCAAGAATTTATCTGTTTCTCAGTGCCATTTTTCTGGTAGTTTGTTGATGTAAATGCAACATCACAGATAAAGGGTTTATAAAGTTGCATTTGTATGCTCTGGGCAACTGTGCCTTATCAATTGCCTGAGTGGTTTAAGAGTGGTTTCATTGAAGTGCTACTGGTATTACTCAAGAATTGTGTTTTAAACTAGCAAACTGTGTAAATAGTATTGCTGTTCATAATATTACTTGAAAACTTTCATTGCCTGGAATACCAAGGTCCACTCAAATGGCCGGGAGTGAAAAGTAAGCTACCAGAACACAACCAACAACAACATGACGAAGAATATGGTGACAATAGGAGCAACAACAAAGGCCGCAACTAACACCTCTGTTAATTTTAAATAATTCAGTGCTGACAGCTTGACTGCTGACATCCGCAAAATACTTAACTGTTACTGTAGGTCGGCACAATTGTATACGAGTATAACTGGAAACTTGTATCACATCTTTTAAGAACCAACCAAACAACAGACCAGTGTTACACAACAAGACCAATATAATGTAGCTACCAATTTATGTAGCACTTCTTCAAATAGACTCTTCATAAGTCGGACAGACTAGAGACAGCATTTCCTTGTCATCATCATTGTAATTAGCTCAAAAGAACAATTTTCTAGATTGGCCTACCTGAACCATTTTCAAAATAGCCATTTCGTTATACATTCGACTGTTCTCAAGGCCAATCTGTGTTCCCTTCTGGCGCTCATAGCCCGCTTCGTTGTAGTATGGTTCAGGGTTCAAGATCAGACCTAAGAAAGAAAATTCATAAATAAAATGTATAATAAACAGCAAACATTTGCTACTGTGCTCAGAGGTTCATGTATCTGCTCACTCTGAAAATGAAGGTTTACATGTATGTATGTACGTACGTATATTCGTTTATTTAATAAAACAACAGGCAAAACGCTGTAGGTGAACAATAACAGTTGACAGTAAACTACCAATGGCAGACTCTATACTTTTACATGTGGCTTCATAATAACTCAAGCCGCCGCGTAGGGACCCTGGGCAAGTCCTTCACTCGCAATTGCTCATGCGCTTCGGCGTGAAACTCCGATTCAGTGTCCGCTCTGTAGTCGGGAGTGTCTCTGAGTAGAAATCTTGAAGGGGCGCTATATAAATATCTGAAATGAATGAATGAATGAATGAACTTTACAAAACACTAAGTTAGTTACATCTATTTATTTAAAACATCAGCAGAATGGAGAAAGACAATGTGATGAGAAATGTATGCTACACCATCAATTTCAATTTGTCATATCTAAACAATACAAGCTTAGGCCAGAACAAGGGCTATGCTATATGGCATGCAAAGGGTTAAACATGAGCCAATGTATACATACCTTGGATTGAAATCAGAACTTGTAGAAGGTTGGACTTTGAATGCCACACTTCTGTCCCCTTAAAATTAAAATCAGAGAGAAATATTAACAATAACAAAACACATAAATATTAAAGCAACAATCCTTAATTACAACATGTTCATTAAAGTAGTACATTGCAAAATTTGCATCCATATAAACTGTCATGTTATACTGAGGTCTTCAGATAGAAGAAGAGCAAGTCAACTCTGAGAGTATGAAGTGTTAACTACTTCTTTTTACTTACCCTCCAGCAGTGGTGTAGTCCTAAAAAATGAAGTGGGGGAACGCCTGGAAATTGAAGTAGCAACTGTAGCAAAAAGTGCAATCTTGCAAGAATTTTGCATAGGACCTCAGTGGCGGACCATGCAACTTGATAAACATCAACGACGACACGTGAGAGACAAGAAGCTTACTGCACATTCAGCTGTGCTGCACGGAATAATACGCGTACAGTTCACCAGAGGCTTTAAGTCAGCAGGCATTCTCCGGCCACCGTCATCAACATAATCGCGGAATGCATTCACTGTTAACTTGTGTTAAGACACGTGGCAAAGAGAATCTTGTGCACAGTTCTGTCACTTCGTCTTCACCAAAGCCAGGGGGTATCTCTGAAGGCCATGTTGTTTCATCAAGCACACCAAAATAGTGAGGGATCGCGTTCCCTCCCTGGAAAAAAGTGCGGGAACGGCGTTTCTCCGCGTTCCCGCCCCACTACACCACTGCCCTCCAGGGAATATAAGGGTGGGTTGCCAGTTCTTTCCCTTGCTGCCTCATCTTGCCACAAACAAAGTATGGCCAGTCATTTATAGCCGATAAAACTAGGTAGGCTACTTATATAGATAATTATAGATAACTTATATAATCACATTACTCCTACTGCAATGCCATTATAAAAAGCATGATGTGCACATGTATGTGTATCTCGCTATTTTTACAGCACATTTTAATAAAGAACCCATTCAATTCTTTGCATGTATAAATAAATTTGTTTGTTTGTTTGAATGTATTAATCTTGCCATGTACAGTGCTGTGTTTGCTAGTGCTTTTCAATAAAGAATATTCTTGCTTACTTACTTACCCAAGATAGCAACTGATGGTGCAAAACCGTATGAGATCTTAACTGAATCTAACAGGTAGTGTAATGATGAAGTCCTATTGTTTCTGATCATGTCACATCAGCAAAAGGTTACAACAATGGAAGTCATGCTAAGGCTCTAGTGCAGGGGTCTCCAAAGTACAGCCCGCGGGCCACATCCGGCCCGCTAAGGCCTTTAATCTGGCCCGCGGAACTCTCCTTGAAGAAACAAACTAAATTGGGAAAATTGAAAATTTTAACGCCGCTGTACTCTGACATGCATATTGCCAAAATCCATGTTCCTGTGTGTAAGGCACTGTGCCTGATATGCAATGACACCATTGCAGTTGCTTAAAGAGTACAATATTCGGAGACATTATGAATCCAAGCATTCATCGCATTACTCACAATTCACTGGACAGCTGCGCACAGAGAAATTTTTTCTTCGGAGTTTTGGCCCGTGGAGCTTTAGAAAGTCAGCAATGTGGCCCCCCGCTGGAAAACTTTGGAGACCCCTGCTGTAGTGCGGTTGCATTGGTATGAATCAGACAAAGTAAACTTACTTTTCCTGTCCAAGTTCCCAGGAGGCTCACGCAGACCTTTCCGTCCTCGTAAAGATTAGGGTTGAGGCGGTCGGAGCAGTAGGAGATGTAGAAAAAGAGTGGTGGAGACGATGGATAATTGTTTGGTAGTTGGACATCAAAGAAGAACAGCCCATCTTCATATGGCGTCCGACTGGGGCCTTCGATCATAATCGAAAACAAGTCCTACAACACATATCAGCTTAAACTTAAAAATCCAGATATACATGGATGTCAGTATGATACAAATGGTCAAAATTTACTATTCACTGCTAAATAAAAGAAATCCAACTTATTATCTAAAATAAATATCTATGCTCAGCTTGATGAAAGATAAGTTCACAACAGTATAATGTCAACTGCTGTTTTTAGATTGCCACAAAGTTAAGTTGATGATATGTTACCATGCACTGTGACGAAAATATCTACCACGTATATCTGGGTCAATAAACACAGTGCTTGCAAGCAGAAACATCAATCACCTTTATGGTGAGATACTGCCACTGGTTGCTTGTGTAAATTTAAGACATCTTCAACCTACTCTCCATCCCAGATCCAGTGTAATATTAGACAGTTCTACATGAAGCCACTTATATCAGACAGTTTGGTAATGTTTGTTATTAACAGGGCCACATAAAGGGTAGTCTTCAACAAAAGAGAGAATATTTTAGACCATTTAAGTGAAAGAAACGAACCATGCGAGATTCAAATCCCTTGACGTAGATTCCGTTTGGAAGACACGAGTGGAGTAGCTTCATCTGAAAAAGCAAAATATTTAGTTAATTAATTAATTAGTAACAGCTATCACACTGGTGTCTAATGCACAAGGCATAAACAGACAGCACACCAAAACTAAATCGTAAATCGGGTCAATACATTACACTATGTAACACGATTTTTGTTCCTGGGCAATGAGTGTAATTTCCTGGTTATTTGTGTCTCAAAAGTATAGGAAATGGTTGTTATTCTGTTTAAACTTTGCTTTTGTGGATTGGAGAATGATATTTAAGAGAAAAAACCTATTTCCACAACAAACGAGCGAATTTGTTTGTTTTTGTTCACGTGAAGTCAGAAGAAAACTATATAGGTCAGAAGAAACCACAAAATGACTCTAAAGCAACATGTATCAATACTAGAATGATACAAAAATTGACCACCCGAAATTTAGAACTGCGTAGTTTTGCGAGATTTACGGTTATACTGTAACTCACTTTCACGAATCAGCCCCCAGATGTAGTTTCCCATCATGTTCTCATTATACTGTCCTTGGTAGCGACGTTCAAAGTCTAGTATATCCTGGTGGAATTGCTCGCTTTGCTACTCCGAGTATGCTCCCATGTTCTCCTTGAAGTTATCAAAGTGAGCATCAAGGATATGAACTTTCAGGGACATCCTGCATCCCATTTTACTGTAGTTCTTCACTAGAGTCTCAACCAGCTCTACATAGTTTTTGGCCTTGTTATTGCCCAGGAAGCCTATAACAACCGCTACGAAGCTATTCCAAGCCGCTTTCTCAGTCCTAGAAAGCATCTTGGAGAAATCCTTACACTCCATGATTCTCTTTATTTGTGGTCCCACGAAGACACCAGCTTTGACCTTTGCCTCAGACAGCTTAGGAAAGAAACCTTGAAGGTATTTGAAAGCTACCAATTCCTTATCTAGAGCCGTGACAAATTGTTTCATTAGGCCCAATTTAATATGCAGTGGTGGCATGAGCACTTTCCGAGGCTCCCACTTGACATTTTTGACACATTGAACTCGGTCCGCTGGAGAATCCCGCTTGTGGAGAGTGCGCCTTTATGTCTCTGCTGTCCCAAAGGCAAACGAACCAAGCGAAACTTTGTCCAATCCCTTGACGTAGATTCCATTTGGAAGACACGAGTGGAGTAGCTTCATCTGAAAAAGCAAAATATTTAATTAATTAATTAATTAGTAACCTCGTACTCCGTTTATATTGCGACAGATTAGTAAAGATCCAAGTAAACCGACCGAACGGCGTGGAGAGCGGGCTACCAAACTATACTACTACCTGTAGCTATTTATATGTGTCGAAGGTTCTCGGCACATTCTAGAATATTCCCGGAAGTTCAACTGTACACAGCATTTCAATGATCCAGCAACACAGAATATATCAATCTCCTGGCCTGAAAAGCAAAGTCTTTGGGGTATAATGGCCATTTTCTATACTTTTGAGGCAGAAGCAATTAGGAAATAACACTTATACCCAGGAACAAACAAAAAGTTAAATGTTACGTAGTGTTATAGATGACCTTCAGTAATTGCTCAAAGACAAACTGGTATTGTTCCAGATAACAACACTAATAACAGATAACTTATTCAATCTTATCACGTTTATCAAGAAGGCATTACAGAATGCATAATGTATTAACTTAGGAGGCAAACATGTATAAGATCTCTGTTGAAAAGATTGTGGCTTCACTTCTGAGTGACCTGTATGCTACAGAAATATCCAAATCAGATGCTACTCTAATAAAGGTTTTAAGTCTTTGCAAGAAAAAGAAGTTCACAGACAATGTCACTGCATAATGAATGCACAATTCAGAAGCAACACTGCATTTTAGATTGGTCCACCCATTAATAAGCTTCACCTGTTTTATAAAAACACACAAGGAACGGTCTACCAGACTGAATTTTCCTAACTGCCAATTGATGTAAAAATCTCGATCTTAGGTACCTCTTTTCGAATGGTGCTGGTGTATGACTTGGCATCGACTGGTGTATGTTTCTGGTCCTTGAAGTGATGGAATTCAGGCATACTGTCAACCAGAGTAAAACCTGAAACCAGAGTTTACATTACAAATTAAACATTGTTTGACTACAAACAGATCTTTGCATATCCTATACCAATTAAATCACAAGGAAGAACCTAACAAATGCAGTCTTTAAGAAACCTTTGGAAAGAAAACTTAAAAAGAAGTTTTAGTAAAATATTTTCTGCAGGCCTTAGTATTTGACATTACATACTGATAATCAATGTTATCAGCCACTATGCAATATAATTTATCTTTAAGCAGCAACTTAAAGATATCTCTGAAACTAGCTATCACAAGGAAGAACCTTCAAATGTGACTGTCAGACAGATTAAAGAAGTAAGACAGACAAAATAAAAACCAAGCTAAAAACCAACAAGTTTGCTCTCAAGATTCATACCAGATGTTTTTATGCCTCCAATGTATTGTCAACCGTTTTATGAGCAAGTTGGTCACAAATATCAGAAACCAACCCTTCCTGCAGTAAGCAAGCACAAAATTTGAAAACAAAGTAGATCTAAAAATGTAGAGACGGTGCTGATGAAGTGAGATGCACCTACCTTCTGGATTGAATTCGACCTTGGCTCTAATTTCTGCAGGTGTAACAGGCGTTTTAGACACAGCATCTGCTTCCTCATCTGTGACCGGCTGGCGTTCGTCAAACTTCAGCCCCAGCGCACAGGCTTTGACGGGCGTAGACATCGCTGCAGAAGCACCGTTTGATGTAGATGTGTTTTCTGCAGGCAAGGCAGAATCAGTTGGGCAACTTGCCGACTCCAACAGACCATTCTGGACTGGAACGGACTCGTTTTTGTCGGCTTCTTGGCCGGTTTCGCGAGGAAGGCGTTGCTCAGAAGTACTGCTATCACAGACGGTCGATCCAGATGATCGAAAAACGGCCGAAATATTCTCTGTATTGGAAACAATGACCTGACCAAGCAGCTGCAGAGCACTGATGCACAGCTTGCCTGACTCCGCTTCCGAGTTGAGCCAGACCTTTCCCAGCTTCATCAGCTGCTCACAAAGTTTCGTTAGCGTCGTAGCAAGATCTGTCACAGAGTTTTCTAGCGATGCTGTCGCCCCATTTCCTGCCTCATTCTTGCTTGCAGCACTCTCCTTTGCCAGCACGTCAATTGCTTGAGCAACGGCCGCTCCATCTAAAGATGATTCCAGCTTGATTGGGTCACATGGAGCCGATTCACGGGTTTCTACAGCAGATTCTGAACACAAGGAAATGCCACTTGAACCTACGACTGGTACAATGCGACAATCGTCAGTGGACCGAGATGCATCGCTTGGCTCGATTTCTCTCAGTTCCGAGCCGGATGGAGACTTCTCCAACCCAGAATCATTTCCGCTCTCATCCCGAGACAGCGGAGCATTCTTCTGGACTGGTTTGCTGGACTTATCCGTCTCCGATTCTTTGCCGTTTGTTTCCGGTCCCTCAGGAACCTACAGAGTCCAACAATAATGCACTGCTATAATGACACAACACAAAATGTATGTATGTAAGCATGTATGTATGTATGACACTTAATATAACACATTTTAAGTAGCTCACAAATGTGCTTCATGCATTTAACACCAGACCAACTCTTGCAATCAATGCAATCATAAATAACATTTATTCCATTAAATCCAAACAACTGCATGAACATCAGATGCGATCTAATTTCATTTCTCAAGCCCTTCACCCTGATTTCTGAATCTCCAAGCTACATTCCACAATGAAATACTTTTAAAATCTAAACTGAAAAGCAAGGAGGCCACTCCACTCACATATTGAAAAAAAATACATTAAGACATATCTTCATCTTACGATATAAGGCTACATAAATCAATTGATTGCAAACAATCCATACTGGACACATACGGGAAAGTCCTTGAAGAGGTACTTAAGAAATTAGCGATTACATTACATGAAAGCTCTAGCCACATTATTACATTACTGTCAGCAGTCACTCTGCAACTTAGAAAGTTACTCGAAAGCAGTCTCTGATTTAACCTGTTTATTATGGTGCAGAGACTTCATCTTTTTATTCAGCTTCTTTATTTCGGCCATCATCATCACAAGCTCTTCGTTCTCGAAAAACTTTGTCCCAGCCACATGATCAAACTCACGGCAGATACGGAATAACTGCATCAGCTGACGAAAGAACTTGGTGGACGTCTGAGTCGATCCTTTGGTCTGCATGGTAGAGACCAGGTCTTCAATCTTCTTCGTCACTTCTTTTAAATCCGTGACTATCATGAGCAGCTCCTTTGAAGAGCATGTGAGCTCCTTTGAAGAGCACGTGGGCAACGACCACTCAACGATGCCCTCTCTAGAAGAAAAACCAAAGCATCATTGTTTTCACGTAAATAACAAGCCCACACATTCAATGTACCTAAACACACACATCAGCCAATTTGTAAATATAAACTCACAAAACACATGGTTGCAAGTACTCCCAGAGAGAAACCAGCAAAAGGCCCAAGTTTAAGATAAAACACTATTATGTACATAACACCAAACTATGGTTAGTTTCTGTTATAGTACGTTCAGAAGAGGAAGAAACTATGGTTAGTAACTGGCTCAATAAAGGATAAACTTACTTTACTTACTTTAGTTACTTACATCTACATGCAACATCCATAAGCTAAATTCATCAAACAGCTACATGGCTACAGCTATTAAGCAATGAGATGGAAATATCCAACCAACTTACACGGAGACACCCTCTTCAACAGGTCCCCACTCTTCCTCCTCCGTCTCCCATTCACAGGATCCATCAGAAGACGATTCTTCCTCAGAGAGGAATGAGTCCTCATCAGACTCCGAGTCGCCCAAGTCAGTTGTCTGTGCATTCCACAAACATAGCCATTGTTCAGAGCCAAAGACATAAACATATCACAAGACCGAATAATGACAAATTCCCCGCAGAAATTCATATTCACAAAACACGAGAACTTCATTGAAGTAACCATTGATTGCTGCTTTATGCATAATAATCACAGAAATCATTAGATTCTAGATCAAATGTAGGCCTAAAGTTTCTTAAATGCACCTAAGCCTGTTTAACCTACAAATCCCTCAACACCAGCACACCTTCCTACATTCAGTCACTTACTCCTCACAATCCACCCTCATTGCCTACAATCATCAAGTAAGGGTCTTTTAGCTTAACCATGATGCAGAACAGTTATGGGCTCACATGCATTCCATGCCTCTAGCCCCAGGAATGGAATGGACTTCTGCTCTCTCTTCGTAGCTCAAATTCACTTCCTTCCTTCAAAACGCGGCTAAAAATTCACTATTTCTCCATGGCTTTCAAGCACATGGATATCTAACTGCATCTTCCTCTGGCGGCTGACTATCCGCACCTCAGCTCAGATTCACATTTCTGTGTGAACTTGCGAGTGTTACAAATTTAATTTATAATTATAATAACAATAAGCATCTTCAAGTAGACCTAGTGATTTCATTTTAAAACAATATATAGAAATACACTGAAGAGCAAAAATTCAAGCTATAGAAGACATGAAACGTCTGTTTTGCAAGAAAACTGGTCTTTTTCTACACTCATTTTTCTGTATGGACTGTTTCCATTTCTTCTCGCATTTCCCTCTTGGTTTCTCGATCAGAGAAATAAAGAGGAAAATATGAGAAGACACTGAGTTTGCTAAGCACTGATTATCAATTAATATCTTGAGATTATTACATATAGAAGTTCTCAGATCAGATTATATCATACAACTACAGTAAGTAGAATTAAGGCTACATCCCATGAGGTCGTCATTAACTTACCTCATCTCCAACCAGGTACAACTGCATTGGATAGCAACATGACTGTGTGCCATCATCCCATTGTATCACCATCTGGCCATCACAGCACAATTCAAACACTTGCCCAATGGGACGCAGTACATCACTTGCATTGGACGTCTCGCTGGCTATTTTTTGTTCCTTTAACAAAAAAGTAACAACAGAAGAAACTAATGACAGAACAATTGAAATCCACTGAAGATTTCCTTTTAAGGTCCTGCTGCACAATCATTGTTTAAATGAAAGTGTCACTTTTCCTAGAGTGTAACTGCAACTTTTCTTAACCGATCCGGCACCAACATCAAATCTGTGGAAAATCATCGATTTCAACTCACCTCTCCTCAATTTTTCAATTAGTACAGATATACTGTTTTGCATTGGTGCAAAAAAAATGTGTGACAATTTAAAGTGAAACTTAAGATAATGTTGATTTAAGCAAGGTGGGACAGTATGGCCTAAAAGGTGCTGAGCAAATAAATGTTCAGTAAAATTCATTCCAATTAATTCACATTTACTATATATTGCAATTTACATTCACTACTTTCACATAGAGCTGTACCGATTAAACGGCCATACGCTAATCGGGCGATTATTAGAGCAATCGGCATAATCGGGTATCGGCAGAAATAATCGGTTAATCGGTGCCGATGTCAAAATTGTGTCATAATTTAATAATTCATTTTTGCATATTCCAAGTTTTTTTTATCGATTTTCATCTATCGTTTTACGTCCCTTATTATTTATATTAACACAAATCGTTAACAATTCCCAACTTAATTTAAACGTCCACCCATTGTGACGATAGATTACTGATTTATGCTACGGAACGAACATTTTGACTAAAGAAATATTGAAATTTTCGGTCTCATAATATTGGCAGTTTAATAATCGGCTATACGCTTATCGGTATCGGCAATTTAATAATCGGCATACTGAATCGGCATAATCGGCAAAAAGTGATATCGGTACAGCTCTACTTTCACATTTACTACACTTTTATACAGTGTAAAAAGATTAATCTTGGCATATATGTGAAATAATCTTTATATCAATTCTCCAGAACTACTTATATAAAAGCTAACCTCGGCACCAACTCGAACAACCACATGACCTGGTCGAAATTTCAGGTCTGGATGGTCCTTGATATCATAAACGCTCACTTCTTCTACTTTCATTACAGTGTCTATGCTAAAATCAGAATTGCACAAACCATTTGAAAGCAACCAATCAACTCTGACTTTCTAAAACTTTAATATACACCAATCGGCACATATTCAATTTTTTATGATTAGGACAACAAAGTATTTCTCAGTAAAGACCAAAAGAATTGAGACTAAACATAGCACAGCAATAAAACAGATTACCAATTTAGCTACACAAGTTGCACAACGTAGTTAAGCAGAAAGTCAGGAAGAATTCATGTCAATCAATCAAACTTGATATAGCGTCCCTTCAAGACATCTACTCAGAGGCGCTCCCGGCCCAACCACAGCTGAAAAGAGTAGTTTCACGTGGGCAAAAGAAACACCAAAGAGAACATGGGGCAAGACAGACTTGCAGTAAAGTAAAGTTACATGTCCCACACTGGAATGCAGAAGTATTGCTCACACTCTGCTCCTCAGCCCTGGACACTGAGCCAGTTCACTGCAGGACTTGCCATTAACTTCACAGCTTAACACTTTGACCGCTAGGGACATGTTAACACGTCCCACATTGGGTATGTTCAGATAGTAATTTAAGTGTTCAAAATGTTAAGCCAGTACCAAATTATACAGCATGGATTGCACGGTAAAACATAAAAGTGTGCATGAAAAACTAATTTCAGTCTGCACATCATGCTTGAACCCATAATCATGAGATTACAGGTCAAGCATTCTACTGATGAACATTGCGTTGAATTAAAATGGTACTTAGGTCAAATAAGATGAAGTTTGACTGGCATTACCTTGACGTGCTACTGTGGCTGAGCCATTTAACTTTGCAAGTTCTGCCTCTGTGGTCAACACTCTGCACCACTCCATAAACATCATACATCTGGATTTCTAAACAAACAGATTTTCTATTATCTATTCTGCCACAATGGCCAGTCATTACAAAGCAATAACAACAAAGAGAACTTACCAGTGCTACAAAAACTGGGCAACTCAAGACCTTTAGTGGTTTAGTCAAGCTGCAATACCTATCGGAATTCGATTTGCTTTGGATTGCAATGGTTACATTCATATTCTGCTCATTAGCGTTATGAAAGTGAATATAAATACTGACATATACCCAAAGATCGTAGCAAGTAGACTGTGTGGCAGATTGTAAGGAGAGAGTAGTGGTTGAAGGTAGGCAGAAGCGCTTGTTGTGAGAGCTTTATAAGTAATACAAGCCAGTTTAAATCTTATTGTAAATTCTACAGAAGCCAATCCAGCTCAACAAGCAGAGTTAATGAGTTTGAATGAGAAGATGCACACAGAACCAAGCGAGCCAGAAAATTTGGATGTGTTGAAACCTGTTGACTTCAAGATCTGATATGTCTATGAACACATAGTTCGCATAACTGAGGCAACAGCAGACAAGAGAGCAGGCTATGGTTTGTGACATTTCCTGGGTTAAGAGCAGACATTATGTGACATATTGCACTGATAAAATAGAAACAAGATTTGCAAAGATTCGTTAAGTGGGATTGGAATATGAGACTACTGTCCAGAGTCACCGTAAGTGTTTGACTGTTTTTGATAGAGGAACAAAAGTGCCCACAAGGTCAAAACTGGAATGAGAATGGAAAGAATGCAGTTGTTGGTGTGAGCCAAACATGACTGCCTTGAGCAGACTTATCTGGGTTTATGGCCAGACCGTTGAAGTAGAACCATGAATTCACTGAAAAGAGGCACTCTTCAAGTATTACTTTGCTAGACTGATCAGTTGGTGACAGAGCAATGAAAAGCCGAGTATCATCAACATACTGCTGTAACTGGACTCAAAGTGATTGGCTATGCAGCTAACTGGTGAGTTAAAACATTAATAACATTTGACAGAATTTGTAAAAGTCAAGAGCTTTGGCTTCTTGCCAGAAGGCTATACTTTGTATGTTGTCTAGTGACTCAAAAAGCCTGCTCACCTGTTTTAGTCTAGATTAATGGGACAAAGACGAATTGACTTTATGAGCTGACAATAAAGATGAAATCAGTTGAATGTATGCAGAACAGTGTTGCTATATGTAGTATTTCAATATTTTACATGACAAGTGACTACAAAATCACTGAGAAAGACAACATACCTGAGCTGGAGGCCACATAATCACCCGGAAAGAACTCCAGCTCATCCAAGTGATGGATTGGAAATAGATCTGTTGAAGGGATGTCCACCTCATTTGTTCCATCCTAAAATTCGGACAAAAAGTCAAGTCCAGTTAATAATTATCTCAAAGCCAATAATCAATTACCTGGACCCTGCAGGCATCAGTAACCAAATTGCAAAATTCATATTGATGAGAACTGTCAGATATACATTCATATTTCTGAAAAAGATAGACCAAGCAGGATCCAAATGTTTGTCAATGCCCCTTGCAATAAATTCATCTTTCTCTTACACATAGCTTCAGTTGGATATTGAAAGCACTGATTTTTCTTCATGACATCAGTTATGCAATATGTAGGCATGATAATATACACTCAGTCAAATGAAAGGTAAATAAACCCAAAGTGAATGGAAGAAACCTTAGAACTGCCTTATGACAAAGTAGAAACTATAGGTGGATCCACTTTTAACCAGTAACTGACGTAAAACACCAGACTTTAACTGTGCCAAACACATCAACCATAGTTTTGCTTGTAACCAGAATACAGTGATTGCAGCATGCCACTGGGCCAGCATCAGATAATTCCCCAAACTTACGTACGTGCTGCAATCATCAAAAAAAACAGAAGTTAAGAAGCTAACCTAGTCCACAATTGACATAGGCCTGGCACCCATTAACTGCATTGAACTTATGAGCACTTGGCCCATATGAGAAAGATTCTTAACTTATCTCCTTGAGACAGTCTTTTCTACTCATGTGGTATTTCACACTTTTAAGATTGGCCCTTTTATGCTTATCAGACAAGCCAACCTTTCTCTACAAGTTCTCACTCTTACAGATTTAAACTAACATGACCTTATACACATAATTTGCTGCAAGTTCTCACTATTATAATTCCTCTTTCCTGTAGACTTTCACACATATGTGATCAGTCTACCCAGATTATGTTGCTTTTGGAACTAGTGCCTCTATTTTATTCCACCATGTTTCTGAAGCTTATTGCTTTTATCTCATGCAACAGCCCACGTCTAACGTACCTACATGCATCCTTCTGACTTGGTCAGTTTGCTCACTATACTCCCATATTTCACATTCTGCACTTAAGTGGAAAACATTACTGAAACTACTTGTTGCTAGTTCACCTATTGTTGCTTCTTTCTGGTGATACCAAGATAAACATTGGTCCTTATCATCTTGAAACGACAACTTCTGTCATCGTAAGACCAGTCTAAACAGAAAAAGTCCCACTCTCTTCAAACTTACAGTTATGATAATCCTGTAGATATTCTTGCCCTCAATGAAACTTGACTCCACCTGCAACACCTTCCTTCATATCTCACACAATTTCTCCAACCTTTTCTCTCCTAAAGCAATGTCAGCTGA
This sequence comes from Aporrectodea caliginosa, assembly GCA_020284085.1. Classification (NCBI taxonomy): domain Eukaryota; kingdom Metazoa; phylum Annelida; class Clitellata; order Crassiclitellata; family Lumbricidae; genus Aporrectodea; species Aporrectodea caliginosa. The sequence continues at coordinate 219,999 of JACEVL010001007.1, forward strand.
ATGGACTTGGAGGAGGAGCTGCCAAACCTGCTTCCTTCACAAATCACACCTGCTTACTTCCTTCACCTCTGTAAATTTCTAAGTCATTTGAAATTCTTATCGCTGACATGAACTCCGGAAATTAATTCCCCACTTTTGTTGAAGTTTCCCATCCTTTCTGAATTTTTCAAGGAATTATGATCAATTTCTGGTTTCTTCTTCTTCTGAAATTACTATAACAGAAAATTCAATATACATATAGATACTCTGGACTACGTTTTACAAACATTCCTAGATCTTCATCTGGCTTCAATCTCCTGCAGCACATCTCCTTCCTAACTCATTATGTGGACCATACACTTTGACTCATTCAACTGTTCTGCTGTTACAAACATCTCTCCTGCGCCATATTGTATAACCACACAGCGATGACTGCTCACGATTCCTTCCACACAAGCCACCTCCAACTTATTCTTTCATCCCTGGAAACTGTGCAATATTTCCACCTTTAAAGCTGACATCCTTGCTTCATCTGTGTGGTTTAGACCAGCACAGATAGCTGATGAACTTGCTGTCCAATTAATTCAACTGTATTAAAAATTCTGGCTGAGCCCATGCCTACAAAATCTTGCCTGGTTTCTCTGATCTATTGAAATTCATCCACATCTCTCCAACAAATCATGCTATTTGCTTGCGATTTCACTTCACGAGACCATCGATTGATGCGTTGGGCTTTATTATAATGGTGCTATAGAAGTGGTCTGATTAGATAGTATTCATCAGCAGGGAACCAGTACTGACAGAAAGCATCTGTGAGAACCATAGGCAGGAGGCAACTGGCAAGAAACATGCATCACAGTCTGCAGTCTGGTCAGAACAAGCAGTGGAAAACTTCTGTTTACCCCTACATATCATGTCGTAGTTATGCATCATCCCACTACAGATATCTTCTTACCTGCCACGTGACATCCACTAATGTTGTCGTGTAGATCAATTCCACAGGTAGTTTCTGTCCTGGCATTGGAGGTGATACGTCTGGATTAAGGTTTTGTGGTTTCGCTTTGGATGGCTTCAGCTTCTTCTTCCTCAACTGCTTCACCTGAGCCGCTGATCTTTTCACTCCAGTCTTGGTCTTCTTCTCGGATGGCGCCTTTGTCTGTAAAGCACTTGTTTCAGCAGCCGAAGCATCGGCACTCTCACCCGGCACCATTGTATTTGTATCAGATTGAATAGTCTCTGGTTCCACGATTTCTTTGTCATCTTTCTTCTCCAGATGGCTCTACAAGTATTGATAAGAAAACTTTTTAAACAACTATAAGTAAAATAACATAAGAAAAACAAAAAAGTACAGTTAAGAAGTTTATAAGGTAGCTTCATTACAGAACTGATGTGACTCTGTCAATTTCTTGTAGAACAAAGGTAAATATGCTTCTGGTCTTCACTGAAGTTATGCCGCAACAACCCTGGTTAGCAGTTGAACAGTCAACCATTCAGGAAATATCCACACCAACTGGGTCACAACCTGGCCCTCAATCACATCAGAATGGACATCAACACAAGTTGCAAGATCGAAATGTGTCCCACTGATACATTGCTGTTCTTTGCATTTCACACAAAATAATCCTTGAAATACAGGATCAGTATTTCCTATGTCATTGCAGGACCAACCAGCACACAGACCATCATGGGCATGTTACAAAATGTCACCACTGTCTTCAGCAACCAAGAAGTTTTTTTGTGTCACCATCAGCTGAGATGCAAATGGCAAACCTACAAGGCACCAGGTCTGTGTACAGGACTTTATAATATACAGCTTTCCACTTGCTAGCTCAAAGGCTTGAAATGCATAAATGAGCATTAAAGTTTGTAAACAAGCTGCGGTCGTGTCAACTTGTGTCAGAATAAACCAATATCATTATTATTATTATCTCTTATATGCCACTATGAGACAAAGAGAGCACTATGAGAACACTTCACTGCCTGATCATCTACACAATAAAAACAACTCTAAGTTAGGAATTTTGGCAAAAAAGCAAATAACAATTTGACGGTATAGAATCTATAGATAATACAGACCTTAAAGCTTACACACATCACAGGTCAGGTTAAAATAAGACATGGGTCATAAGACATTCATACATCATTCCACCAGTTACATCTTCAGATGCAATCAGTACCAAACATCTTTCAGTGTAAGTGCAAACAACACCACAGCTTACTAACTTTTCTTTATAGGTAGCCTGGCTGTTCAACCGCCATTTTAATGATGCACTAAGATTCAAACCCTTGTAATAGACAGGGCATTATTCTGAATTTCCAAAAAAGCAGAAGATTCACAGTACTTCTCAAGCACAGTAAGCTAAACAGTTGCATCTCTCTTCGTTACAATCATGATGCGGAAGGAACTTTTAACTGAAGCAAAATCTAACATGTTTCCAATAATCTCAGCACACAGCAGTTACACAAAGCAAAACATAAAAGGCTTGACTATTGGGTATTCTGCACAAACATAGATAAATTCGATTTTTATCGGCACCTCTGATGGTTCTTCGTCTGCTTCGGTTTTCCTGTTGGCTGATGTTCCACGGCTGTCATCAGACACTGTGTTGTCTGATTCGTGATCTGATGTGATGGAGACGATGCCATCCACTGAGCTTGTGTTGTCGTGTTCAATCACTCTGTGAATGGCAGAATGGCGATCTTTTGGATTGAGGATTACGAGTTTATCCGAGTCTTTCAGATGGTAGAACGCTCTGTCTCCGATCTGGTAGTTAGATGCCTCAAAGCAGTCCAAATGCTTCACCCTGCAAATAATGCAGTTTATATTTTATTCAGCAATAAAACCAGCACTAGCAAAAGCTAAAAGCTTAGATAAGGTAAAACAAATGCATATTTATCATAATAATAATAATAATAATATTTATTCTTTAATGAAGCATCTGACAAATGCACTGAGCTGTACATGTACAAGTTATGACGATTAAACAATTCACAAGAACACAAATCACAGAAGACATAAATCAACAAAGTTGCAGCCATGCAAGTTCATTGTACTTTAGCTGCCACCTAGGGAATGAAGGCATGAGCTAAACCCAGGGGCCTTACGGGATTCGAACCGGGTCCGTGAAAACTTCAGTCAAGAGTGTTATCCATTATACTATCCCCTCATTTGTCTATATGCTTTATTCCTGATGTAATGTGAAGCAAAGCAATTACTCATCCGTCTATTTTTGGAGAGTGTCTTACTAGTCAGCGCTCTATGATTTTGCTGCACAGCTCAGATCTACGAACATGGAGAACTCTGGATGCACTACGCCTAGGGTTGACAGATACATGGGTACCCAAAGGAGGACACAGAAAGTCGGACAAAGGAGGACGCATTGAATTTTTGACTCCGGATTTCAGAGTCAGAGGGTCTCCCAACTTAAGTAACCAAAAAACAAAGTCAAATTGGAAAGCTGCTTAATAAATCAATTAATGCTTTCTTTCATAATTTTTGCAGACTACTTGTATAAGCAATCGCACCTTCTTGATTACGCACAGTATTTAGTATCGGGAGGGTTTAGAGTAATGGTAACACCATGGCGCGAGGAGCAGAAGATCGATTCCCGCTACTCTACCAAAGGTCGACTCAGCCTTTCATTCTCCAGATGGCGTTGGTAAAATGAGTAGTAGGACGTGATGGGCACCTTTCACGGCTGCCAAACAGTTAAATTTGACTCCAATAATAACGTGTGATCACCCATTCACACTATGAATTGTAATCATACTGCGCTGTGACAGTTTCAAATAATGAACGAGCGCCTCTGAGTAGTTTCCTTGAAGGGGCGCTATATAAATTCCCGAATGAATGAATTAGGCTATTATTATAATTTATTTATTTCTCTGAGGAGCCAACTCTTCGCAGCAATTCCTCGTTACGAATAATATAAGCATAGAACTTCTCACAAGAAACATTCTTCATATTGTACTTTGTAAGAATGATGCCATTCACAGAGTCTGCCTGTTTTCCTAAGTTCCCCTACCAGTGCCTGGTGGAGGGACTTGTGGACAACATGCGCGTGTAAAGTCGATACAACTGCCATAAAATTAGAGCCCAATACAGGAAATATACAAAAAGCCGGACATTTTCCGGGTTTTTAGCTTTGCCTGCCGGACCAAGGACACGAGGCCAAAAAGGAGGACATGTCCTCCTTTTGCCGGACGTCTGGCAACCCTAACTATGCCCAAAGGCTAACCTTGGGAGTAATTGTTTGTCCAACTTCCTCTTATATGTGGGTCAATAACGTTTCACATTTGTAAAGCTTCAGAGTATAGAGCAACTTATACATGAATATGACTTTCAGTGTACAAGTGTTAATGGAAATAATTAACCACTGTCAAAGCAAGTATGATACATACTTTCCGAGGTTCTCTCCTTTGATGATCCGTGGTGGTGGCTGCATAGCTGTGGGTGTCATTTCCTGATGTGATGAGTAACCCCTACAGATCCAGTTAACTTCTAGCTGAGCAGTCTCCACCTGTGACAGTAGAACATTTAATTCAAATCATTTATCCATAATTCTCACACTATTACCTCACATGTCAAATAATCAAATTGGTTACTGCCATTACCATACCAATTCCCGGGAAAGAATGATCAGGTCATTGTTGGTCAAATTGACATTCTGTGACATAGAACCTCCGTATCCTGATTTCAAATCCTGGCCCCTGCTTCGCTGTGTAATTTAATTTTAGCGAAAAAATGTCAGAATCCCTTTCTATCTCTCACAGTCATAACCTTTGTCTCTGGTTTAAGCTGTTGAGAAGAAATGGCTAACACAATCCACAAGCACATGCAAGAACTGACAAAACAATCACAAATTGTCAGAGGATTTTAGCAAGTAATTTTAGGAATAACTTGTGAGCAATATCTTACTTGACAGAGGCAACATTATTCTGATCCCACATCAGAACATGCCAACTCTGGCAATTAAATCACAGTGGCAGTAAAGCGGTCAACTCCGGATCGGAATTCATTGTCTTGGGGCTTTGCATGTGTTTGCCAACTTACTTACTTACTTAAGTGCTGCCCACTTTTCTAGACCACACCCCAGAATTTTTGTCACAAGAAAACATTTTATTACACTACATACGCAAGTGTGCAGTAATGTGCCACTGCTGACTTTTCTAGTTATCCAAGTGCTGTTTATGTACTAACGAAAGCTTTGTCCTTAATGTTTTCAACACAATGTAGACTGGCATAGGCAGCACCTTAGTGAATTATATAATTAATACTACTTTATGGTCTAGACAATTAACTAACATAGCATTGCATCACTGACATGGCCACAATCAACAGAGTTCACTTCCAGAGGTAGAACAACATTCGAATTCAATCACAATGGAGGTTAAGGTGCCCTCTTCTTTGATTGCAGTGGTTGCTTTTGCATTTCAATCTCTTTGAACCCATTTCTGAGTGTATTTCTTCAGGTATTGAACAGAATATTTTGCTTTTGTTTGCCACATCCATAATATTAAACTTTAAAAATCAAATTACACTAGATCACGAAACTCCAGCTCAATTTTGTTCCAGCAAACTTACCTTCTCAACTGTGACGACGACTTCACGGCTGTGAAATTTTCGAGCTGATGCTTTGTTGAAACTTTTTGTATTCTTCAGCCATTTTGCTTCCTGTAGACTTCCGAGTTCACCTTTCAGCACCTGACCTTCAAAGAAGGTCATTGTAGCAAAGGCAGTTTCCTGTCCACAAAGCATAAGCAAGACCATATAAATAAATGAATTGAATTGAATATACCAACCGCAAAAAGGTAATCAATCGGTTACTATACGATTCCATCATCAAAATCACAAGAGGTGAAATTCCAGGGAAGTAGGTAGGAGCTTAAAGCAACAGCACAAACAGGAAACGAGATACTAAACAACCCTTCTCTATGGTTTCGCTTGAGTGACAATGGAAATTTCCACATTCAGCTCCAGTACCCTGGTTAATACCATACAAATCACATAAACTCTTTGGTGGGATTGACGTGTATCGGCAAATGATATGATGTCTAAATCCCAGCAAGGGTATAAATCATACACTACTGTATATTTCAGTATGGCCCTCTTAACCTGAAGGTCTAACAACATGTGGACATAGTGACGTTGTACTCCAACAATCCCGTGTAAATAGGTCTGCAACTCTGCACTGTATGTAGAAATCTTAATCTTGGTTTGCAACAAGGAGTTTGTTTTTGTTTTATCTAGTTGTTATTTTTCAAACATGTATTCTCTTAGTCCTACTGTTATGTGCATTGTTAAAGCTTTTCACAACATCAACAATGAATGTTTGTGAGAAATATTTATGAAACAGAGACACAACAAGGTATTTTGATTATCACCTTGAAGTTCTGTCATAGTTATAGTTTTTAAAGTTTACCCCATTTGGATTGCACACTTGAGTAACTTAAACACAGCGCATGACCAAATAATAATTTTAGCACTGTCAGCAGCAGCACTTCTGGTTGGCTAAAGACAACATAAACTCCGACAAGGTGTCATATAATAACTCAAACTCTAGAACATGTCTAGCGTAACAGTTTGATGTATGAATCAGAGCAGCAAGTGAGAAAGATCATCACAATTACCTTATCCTACACCAAGTTTTGATGGTTCACATAACTTCAGAAGCACACAAACTGTCTCAAAATATAAACCTCTTTTAAGCATACTACATCCTTTAATGATCTTATCCACTTGGGAATAGTCTAAACTCAATCTCCAATCTTTAAGCACACCAACCTTTGGCTGTTTATCGAAAGCATCTTTAAAATCGAGAAGCAAATCTAACGTTTCCTCATCAGATACTTCACACCTGTCCAGAAAAATAGTCAGGAAGATAATAACAATTTAAATCCATGCACTCAATGAACAACTTCATCAACCTCTTTTACAAAGAAACCCATAGCATCAACTCACAATATTCAACATGAAAAACCTAATGGTAACTTATGTATTCTTTACTGCAACTAGTGTTTTTGTGCAGGTCATAAAAAGCACTACAGAAATGTCCACATACAATACACAAACCACTACAATAAAAAAACGTAGAGGTATGACATGATTCTCAGGAAACTCTTGAAGAGCATGGTCCTAGAGTTCAAGGATCTCTCGGCTGAAGCACAAATAGATTTAAGTGAATGTACAATGAGGCAACAGCAACCACACAACATAACCCTATACCATACCTTTGATACACAGAAAATACACCATACATACTATACATATACATTCTCCAAATGCCTTATATAACAATATCTTCTCTCCCTTCCACTACACTTGTCTCCCACTCATTCCTCCCTCTAACTATCCCTGCTTCCTATTCTTTCTTTCCTCTAACTCTTCTGACTTTCTTATATATGTTACAGGCAATGTGTAAAATCAGGGATTTTGTAAAATGCCTGAAATTTTTAGGCAATTTGTAAAATCCCCAATTCACTCGGGCACTTTACAAAATCCCTGAAAAAACCAGGGATTTTGTAAATTCCCTGAAATCTGATGATGAAAATTTGACAGATTGCCTGAAAGTGACGAAAATTATCGAAGTTTTACAAACTACCTGAAAAAAAACCAGGGATTTTGTAAAATCCCTTAAATCTGATGATTACAGGCAATAGTGTAAAATCAGGGATTTTGTAAAATGCCTGAAATTTTTAGGCAATTTGTAAAATCCCAATTCACTCGGGCACTTTATATACTCCCGGGATATAAAAAACCAGCGATTTGGCTGCGTGTCCGACATGTCCGCCGGCTATGTTTCAAGTCATGTGGTCGGGGGCGTGACTTGTCTGTTCCCTTCCCCTTAGGAGCCTAAATAGAGCTTTGCGTTGTCGCGGCGTATTGTCAATTAATAAGAATAAATAAATAAAAAAATAAAAAAATAAATAAAATATAATAAATAAATAAATATTATTAAATTTATTTATTTAATCAATTAATTAATTAATTAAATTTAATAAATAAATAAATAAACAAACAGAAAAAATAAAATAAATAAATAGATAAATAAATAAATTTAATTATTTAATTAATTAAATTTATTTATGCAATCAATAAAATAATTAATTAAATTTAATTAATTGATTAAATAAAAAATAAAATAAAAATAAATAAAATTAAATTAATAATTATAAGAATAAATAAATTTCATCATTTAATTCATTGAATTAATTAGATAATTAATAATTTAATTAAATAATTATTTATTTTTATTTTTATTTATTTTTATTTTATATTTTATTTTTTTTATTTATATATTAAATTAAATTAATTAATTAATTGACTAAATAAATAAATTTAATTAATTATTTATTTAAATAATTAAATTAAATTAATTTATTTATTGATTAAATAAATTAATTGATTGATTCATTTATTTTTTATTTTTTTTATTCTATTTATTTTTTATTTTATTCAATTAATTAATTAATTTAATTAAGAATTAAATAGAATAAATAAATTAATTGATTAAATAAAAAAAATTAAAAATTAAATTAAATAAATATTTATGTGAATAAATGAATTTAATTACTTAAATCATTTAATTAATTAGATAATTAATAATTTAATAAATTAATTATTTCTATTTATTATTATTTTATTTTTTTATTTATATATTAAATTTAATTAATTGATTAATTGATTAAATAAATAAATTTAATTACATTTATTTTATTTTATTTATTTATTTATTCTTATTAATTGACAATCCGCCGCGACAACGCAAAGCTCTATGTAGGCTCCTAAGGGGAAGGGAACAGACAAGTCACGCCCCCGACCACATGACTTGAAACATAGCCGGCGGACATGTCTGACACGCAGCCAAATCGCTGGTTTTTTATATCCCGGGATATATAAAGTGCCCGAGTGAATTGGGATTTTACAAATTGCCTAAAATTTCAGGCATTTTACAAAATCCCTGATTTTACACATTGCCTGTAATCATCAGATTTAAGGGATTTTACAAAATCCCTGGTTTTTTTCAGGTAGTTTGTAAAACTTCGATAATTTTCGCCACTTTCAGGCAATCTGTCAAATTTTCATCATTAGATTTCAGGGAATTTACAAAATCCCTGGTTTTTTCAGGGATTTTGTAAAGTGCCCAGTGAATTGGGGATTTTACAAATTGCCTAAAATTTCAGGCATTTTACAAAATCCCTGATTTTACACATTATATATAACATATGATGTGCTTAAACACCGTTTGGTCATGTGATTGAGAAGCACATATATAGTCAATTTACTTTGAAGTGTCAACTCAGTGAAATTGTGCTACTGACTATGGAAAAGATGGAGTCAATGCCTATAAGCTATAGCTTCCTTTTGACTCCACTTGTGCAGTAGCTTTGCTGTTCAGTTGTATAAAAGTGTTTATTCTGTAATTTGTTTCCTGCTGCTGTTACAATAAAGATATCAATCAATCTAAGCAAGTAAGTAAATTCTTTATTAACCAATTGCTAATCGCAATAGTTACTCTCTTAAAGGTACAAACAGCTACTTCATTATTCTCTTATACTCACACAGGTATGTATGTATGTATGTATGTATGTATGTTGTATGTATGCATGCATGTACACACTGCCTCAGACTATAACTCTGCCTCAGACTATCTTAGAAGGAAGTCTGAGCCTGTCCCAAGCCACGGGATAAAAGAGGAGGATTGCAACCTACTCAGGTAAAAAAACTGCTTGTAACAGACACAATGCAACAAATTCACTCGTCAGACTGACAGAGACGAGTGGAGGAGATGCACTGCCCGATGTGCAGACCTGCATGGGAAGGACTAAGTACTAAGTAGGTACGTATATATATTTATCTCAGCTTTTGTACAGCACCCTTTGATGGCTTCTCAAAAGCAATGTGAACATGGCTGCCTATAGGATCTAAACACGTGCATCTTAACACATGATGAAAATATAGCTTGAACAAAGCTACAAGCATGTTCACAGGAAGAGTGTTCCTTTAGGAATGGATGGAACAAAACGATTGATGTGCCAAGTTGAAACGGGTAAGAGCAGCACACTAGCCAACTGAAGCGGCCTGGCTGACAAGGAAAATCTTGAACCTGATTAATTCCTCAGCAGGAAGCCAGTGACGTGTATCTCATGCAACCAGCTGAGAATTTGGTAGATTGGTCACTAGTTAGGCAGCACAGTTAAAGATGGACTGGATTTGGGAGGACTGTGAGGATGGTATTACAATAGTCCAGGTGTGTCAGAATGATGGAATGGAGTAAGGTCGTTGCAATGCAATGCTGAACATGGCTGTAGTGTAACATGTGTTACACCATACTGACCGAATGTGACACAACTGTTAGTGGACCAGCACAACAAGTTCACATGGCCAGTCATGGATAGTTCACTGCTGATAACAACTGCAAGGACAAGAATCAGGCACTGCAAATCCCAATCGAAGTATAACATGAGGAACTCTTCCTAGTTGATCCGAGCTTGTGGCTTTCGAGTTCTATACATAATGCATTTTATTTAGGTCAGGTTGAGACGGAACTGGTTTGATGCCTTCATCACAGTGGCTAGAAATGACAGAAGACAAGTGAACAAATCAAAAGAGTGACAGCAGGACATCATCGAAATATTGATGGACCCAGCATCCAAGTGTGGTGATGACTTGGATCAGATCAGTTATGCATAGAATGTAGGGGAGCGGTCCAAGGATGGACCACTGAGGGAAACCAAACAGAAGAGGAACCCAGTCTGATCCCATGGAACCTATCGTCAACTGCCAATCCAAGAACAATGAAAGCCATATCACTGATAAACCAGTAAATCCATAAGCATTGTGGCAAGTCTTCAGTATATCATGGTCAACCATACTGAAAGCTATGTTCGTGTCAAGACGAGCAAGTGGTGTCACATAACCTAAGTTCACGAATGGCATTGTAGAAGTCTGAAAGCAGCCAACTGTTTCAGTGAGTGGCTCTTCCTGAAGCCAGATAGCAGCTTTGGTATAAGCCCAGAATTGCAGATGCTTCCAGACAGCACAACACTTGACAAGCTACAGTTCACTCCAATCACTTTCAATAGAAAAGTTTAGATTCAAGATGGACCTACAGTTGTGAATTTCCTCAGGGTATGTATCTGGATATTTTCATTCAGGTATAACTAGCCAATGGTGCCTATCAATAGCAAGCCAGTGAACTGTGAAAATTACCACTTCAGACATGGCTCAGATAATGTGTAATAAGGCAAGCACTCGACAACCAACACAATGTCATCAACAGTAAACAGCCACCTGAATCAATTGTCTTAGTCAGTGTTTCCCAACTTACTGTTGTGATGTTACAACGTGGCGCTCCTCTTGAGCCGCGGCACCCATAAGTGCCATGAACCTGCTCTAGTTGTGCTGCAGCTGGATGTCAGAATGAGTCAAAAAATCAGAAAAGCCCCTGATTATCACTACTGACAAAGGCCTACAACTATTTTTAAAACTTAAAATAGGACAGAAATAGTCACAACACTCAATTGAATACAATGAATGTCGTTTGTCATTAAAATAAAGAACTAGAAGAAAAATAAATGAAATTAAATCCATTGACATAATGACTTTTAGTAAGGTTCCCTGCTCTGAAAAATGTTGGGAACAACTGGTCCACGTGGTTCTATTAGGAATGATCATCGATTGAGAGACTTAAAGACTGACCTTGCCCCATCGCTGAATCTCAGGGTGATACGATCGATGATGTTAACAAGTCTTCCAACCCATGAGTCGAGGTGTACATCACCAGAGTGTGTTGTAAACATCTACACAAAGCATATTTCAAGAGAACAGTAAATAATTCACAGAAACATTAAGCCAAAAAGAACAACTATGAGGAAGATCGACACTAATTTATACCTTTTGATAGGATTGTTGTACATCAAAAGTCTAAGCCACAACAGCCCAGTATCAACGTTGTACTCACATTGACAGTTGATTATAATTAAGATGCATGTACACCAGAATGCAGATATGCAATTGACTTAATAAAAGAATATACTTACTTACTTATGCAAGATAACCAGCACAAACTGCTTACAGATATAGACTGCACAACAACAAAAAGAAAGAATAACAATGAAACTGAAAGACACTAATTTATATTTTGATCTATAGGATTACTGTACAGCCAGAAGACTAAGCCACATGGGGCGCGGTGGTGTAGGGGTATGTTCGGTGCCTTGCAGCTGGAGGGTTGCAGGTTCGAATCCACCTCAAGCCATATGCGTATTGACCCTGGGCAAGTCCTTCACTCGCAATTGCTCATGCGCTCTTCGGCGTGAAACTCCGATTCAGTGTCCAGCGCTGTAGTCGGGAGGACCTCTGAGTAGAAATCTTGAAAGGGCGCTATAACAAGTGCTCATACATACATACATGACAGCAAATATCAAGCTACAAGACCAGCAGAAAATCCTTACAGATAAAGGCTGCACATCCTTGGTGTCAATATCGCAGATGATGATGGGCTTTCCGATGACCTGAAGATGGCATTTTATGCGTGTGGCTGTCACAGATCCTCTTTGGCTGTCTTCTCCTTTTATGAAACGTCGAACTACATCGCCAGGCATCAGAGAACGATCAGCAAGCTTCAACTACAAACACAGTGATTCATGCCACTCACACCTTTTCAGTGATGTCCTTTAGAAAAGTTCAATCAGTGCAGTGATTACTATTCTTTTTAAATGCTTAATAATGCTTTTTAAATAATTTAAAACAATACAATTTTTTTTACATATCTTAAGCAATAGAAACATATATTTATCCCGTCTATATTGTGTTGGATATAAAAAAAGAACCAGATTGTATTACGAGGCTTGTCTAATGTTAACTACAATGATCAACAAGACCAATCAAAAACCAACAGGAGTGTTCAATGACAAGCCTATGACAGTGAGGTAACTGCTTATTAGTGCATGAATCTTTCAACATCAGTTCTTAGGTGTATGTATGGAAGTATGTATGTATCTGGGCTTTTATAGAGCATTTGTAAGAGCCTCAGAAAAGCGCTGTGCACATGGCTGTCTATAGAAATGTAAAAAGGTGCATTTTAACAAACGACGATAACGTGATTTGAACCCAGTCAACAGGAATAGTGTGGAGGTGCATAGGAAGACTGTTCCAAAGGGCACACAACAGAGCGCAAGGTGTTCCTGTGCTGATGTACAGAAACAAAGAACTTGTAGATCTCTCTGGGCAGCTGAACAAAGTGATTAATGACCCGCACCTAATTGGTCACAGACTGGCACAACAACTCATGTATGTATGTCAGTGCAGAGTCAACTGATGCAGGATCTTGAATTTGATTCTCTCCTAAATACGCAGTCAGTGATGCATATAATTTAATAATAATAATAATCTTTTCTTTATTGAAGCGCCTGACAAACGCACTGCGCTGTACATTTACATGTTATGCAATTCAAATCTTAACTACTAACAGAACAGACAGCCTGCAATACAACGGCGCTAATAGCAGCCTACAAAGCATATCCGCCTTACGGGACTCGGTACCTCTCGCTCTCTACGCCAGATGTTATCCAATGCGCTATCGGGCCCATACATTCTGAAATATGAGAATTTTGGCAAATTGGCCACAAGATGGGTGCCACAGTTCAGAACGGGGTACAGGTTTACAACAGTCCAGTGAAAACGGAGCATCAAAATAAACAATATGGCATACCCGGACTCGAATAGAGTGTCTGTGACCTACCACTACTGCCGCTGTGACCCTGCACTACTTCCACTCAAATAATTAAGTACTTAGTAACTAAGTGAATTAAGTGAATAAAGAGCATCATAAAAACCTTTAACTGTACAGCGCTAAAACATTGGACGGGGCAGAAATGTCAAATTACACTTCCTAGGCCTGAACCACTCAAGAAATTACATCTTGTTAGTCCTTTGCGAAGAAGAGGTGATGCAGTAAGCTTAACAACTTTTGCATATTGTTGTGTTAAGACAACATGGATCAAGTCATGATTTGTTCCACACATACCTGTAGCAATTTATGTGGCACACTGCTTCTTAGCGTGTAAACATGTTTTTTAACTTTATAATCTCTATTTCGGATACATACCTTTAAATTAATTTTTCATCTAACAATTCATCTCTGATGTTTGTGAATGCTGTGTTTGACAGTTCAATTTTGGACCTTTCTAACTACTGTTAAACTTGCCTAATAAAAGTTCATATTTGACCTTGAATATTGTGTTATTGAACCATTAGGCCAAAAAATAATGGTGTGTTTCCGGTAACAGAGTTAAAAAACTGGGTAGGTAGGTAGGAAAATAATTTTATTTTGGTAAAATAATTTTATGCAGTGATTTCTCAAAATTATGCCACGGCCCATTTAGGCACAGTGGTACATGCTGTACCAAAGTATGTATTTTCTATGCGAGTATTAAAATGCCTATTTGCAGAATGTACCTACAAACTGCTGTAGAAAACAATCTTATTTATTTCATTTTTGTTGACATCGTTTTTCTTGCAAGGTGAAATGGAAGGGGCAGGGGTGGGGAAGGAATTATGGATTATGTACATTAAACAATAAACGTGTAGCAGACAACGGCTGTTTAGGAAATATGCATGGGTGGTAACGTGAGAAAATCGCTGACTTTTCGGTGTCTGTTATCTCCTCAACATCATAGGCCTACATGTGTGTAAATTGTCCATGGGAAACATTGAGCCCATTTATTGTTATAATATTATTAACGCTGCATAGAAAGAAATATGGTTTCCTAACGTCGTCTGCTAAGGAGACTGTTTGCTACGAAGATTGGTTGCTATGAAGACTGGTTGTTAAGGAGACTAGTTGCTAATGAAGGCAGTTGCTAAGCAGGACAGTTTCTAAGGATAACTGTTGCTAAGGAAGGCGGTTGCTAAAGGGGCTGAGTCTGACTTTGCTACAAAGCTTGGTTGCTAAGAAGGCTGGTTGCTATGAAAGTAGAATGCTACGGAGGTTGTTAAGTAGGCTGATTGCTATTAGGAGGCTTTACTTTTATAATGGCACGTACGATAATAGGTATTTCTGATACAATGAATATGGCGGTCAGATTTGTGAAATAACCCTGTGAAATTACCGTGAGAAAATCCACCACTTTCGGGTCTATTACCTTCCTCTCCCAAACTCCACACTTTAGCCCTTTTATTGCTGTAATTTACGGCACCATTATTTCCATTGAAAGACCGCTAGTTTCCGAACGTCTCAGCCTCAGTGAATGCACCTATAATATCGCGATTCTGCATCACCGGCATGCAAAGGCTTTATGTATGTGAAGTAGGAAAATTTTTTTTTTAATTTTTAATTTTTTCTGGAAAAAATTTTTTTTTTTACAAAATTTTCCATAAAAAAATTTGTTTACAAAATTTTCCGAGTCGCAGCAAAAAAGTGACTCGGTCGCGTTACCGGAAACACACCATTATTTTGTTTTGGCCTTACACGCTTACTTACTTGAGGTGAAGAAGTGGACTTTGGTATGATGCAGCACTCTATTCTTAAGTCTAAGGTGGTCATATTGTTTATTTTCATCACCGCCGGA
Source organism: Aporrectodea caliginosa (assembly GCA_020284085.1). Lineage (NCBI taxonomy): Eukaryota > Metazoa > Annelida > Clitellata > Crassiclitellata > Lumbricidae > Aporrectodea > Aporrectodea caliginosa. Next base: position 235,551 of record JACEVL010001007.1, read on the forward strand.
CAGATGTAAAACTTAAACTTAGAATTGACTGGCGCTGAAGGATTGGAGGTGTGGTTCGGAGATTCAAAATATTTAGGATAAACCACAAACATAGCCAGGACAATCTAATATCTGCATAAATTATCTTCCTTTGGCCTATATTTTTGCCAATTTTTCCCATCCGACAGAAAAATTTGAGGACCATTCTGGAATGTAATGCACTAAAGATTCTCATCATGTCACTATTATGTTCTCTGATTTCCAGATGCGTGGTACTTCTGCAGCGGAAAATGCCGCCACACAACGTGCGAAAACTTACTTCTGCTGCGGAAATTTTTCAAATTTTACCTAATGACGACTCTAACCCTAATACTGACTCTAACAGACCGTCACAGAGCCTAACCTGGCCCTAACCGACACTCAGGAGGCCTAACCTGACCCTAACAGACCCCCATGATGCCAATTTATAGAAGAAACGCATATTGAACAATGCGCATGCTCCGAGGGTTGTGCATGCGCAAAGCTCTTCCGCCTTCGAACATAGTAATCCTGCGGCGGATTTTTCCGCCGCAGAAGATTTATCCTTTGCACATACACAAATTATCAATCAACTGCGTTTTACATGAAGTCCACTGAAGAATGTACGCAACTACAATGCACAGCGTCTATACTGAACTAATATATGAAACATATAGACTTATGTAACATTATGGATAATATTCTACAAACGAAAGCATTAAAGGGGTCTTGGCATCCAGCTGACCGCCTCATACCTCGGACTCCTTGAGAACTTGGCTCTTGCCGTCTGGATGCCATGCGACGCGGACTGTCCCTTTACGGAGCCTTTCGTAGGTTTCATATTCGCTTTCGTCGTCTTCGTCGCTGCTGAAATATTCGGAGCTTTCAGTGACAATTCCACAACGGAAGCCCGTGGCCTCAGAATACATCGCAACCTCATCTTCCTCGAAAAACAGGACCGTCGCCATCTTGCCCGAAGGTACCGAGACTGTTGACTGCTGACTGGCCCTTCACTAACTGATGAAGTCCGTGCAGGCGAGGAAACAGACTGCCTACTGCATTTCGGGGCCATTGACTATTATGCCATGGATCGATTTAAGCGCTTTCCAATATTTAAGTAAGTATGAGGAGCTGTACAAGTCTTTTTAAAACGACTGAATCGCATCAATCCATAAAATCATTTAATTGAATTTATCGGGTGAGGTCTTTTATCACCGCTGCCGGAGTGTCCGTTCGAATGAATGCCTCTTCAACCTGATGCCATCCGTCAACTCATAATGGTTTCTTCTCCGAAGTCTTGCGAACTTGACTTACTTCCTCCATTCTTAGTTAAGGAATTTTTAGATGAACTTGTTCCGTTTTTGGTAATTCTATGTAACTCTTCACTGGCCCAGGGCTATGTACCTGCATTGCATAAAAGGGCTGTGGTTTTCCCTTCCATCAAGCGACAAGGTCTTGACCCTGGCTCCCCTTCAAATTACCGCCCTATCTCAAACTTGTCTTTCCTCTCGAAGCTTCTTGAGAAATGTATGTCTGTACAACTGGTTCACTACTTTGACCTACACTCTCTAATGCCTCCTCTTCAGTCTGGATTTAGGAAATTTCACTCGACTGAATCTCTTATGGTGAGTCTTCTGGCTGATGTATTTCATGCCGTTGATCGTGGCCATGTCACTCTACTTTCCCTCTATGACATTAGTGCCGCTTTTGACACTGTTGATCACACCATCCTTCTTGACCGGCTCTCTAACTCATTTGGGATTACTGATTCTGCTCTTCTCTGGTTCCGCTCATTTCTTTCTGATCGCTCCGTCTCGGTAGTTTTTGGTCCCACCCGCTCTGCTTGGGTCCCCCTCTCTTACGGGTTACCTCAGGGCTCGGTTCTTGCTCCTCTTCTGTTTGTCCTATATACTTCGGATCTGGCTGGGGTCCTTGGTCCACTGGGTGTCCTATCCCACCAATATGCTGATGACACGCAGGCTTACCTTCATGGACCTGCAGACACAGCTGCTGTTATGGTCGAGCGTATTCTAGAGGCTTCGGCTGCTACCAAGACAAGACTCAGTACATATGGCTCAGTGGTCGTGCCCAGCTTGCCAAGGTTGATGCTGACTCCCTTCGTCTTCGGTTTCCAAATATGCACTTCTCTTCCTCTGTCCGTGATCTTGGATTCATTCTTGATCCTGTCCTCTCTCTGTCTGATCACGTAAATAGTGTCTCTCGTTCCTGCTTCTACTACCTACGCCAACTCCGTGCCATCCGCCAATCACTACCACTGCACACTATCACGACTTTGGTCCATGCATTGATCTGTTCCAGGATTGATTATGGGAATGCGGTGTACATTGGTCTCTCCTCTACAAATACATCTAAACTTCAGTCCATTCTAAACGCTGCCGCCCGCCTCATAGGGGGCATTGCAAAGTTTGACCATTATCTCCTATTTTATCCGTGACTCCCTTCACTGGCTCCCAATCCGCCAGCGCATCCAATTCAAGGTCTGTTCCCTCATGCGAAGCTGTCTTGCTGGGTCTGCTCCTCACTATCTTAGGGCCTTTTGTACCCCAGTATCTTCTCTGCACAGTCGTTCCTCCCTTCGGTCCTCGGCCCGTGGTTACTTTGGTTGGTTGTCCCGCGGGTGCGTACTTCTACGGCCCAGTCTAGGAGTTTCGCTATTGTTGGTCCCAATAGCTGGAACCAGTTACCTCAGTCCCTCAGGACTGACCTTTTTCTATTTCTTTTGACCAGTTCCGCAAGCGCCTGAAAACCTCCCTTTACCAGTGAATATATATATAATTTCGTTTATTGAAAATAGAAAGTTGACAGACCGCAACTTCTCACATAGAAGAAAAAAAAGGGAAAATAGCTATAATTATTAGTGTTATCGTCAGATGTCAGTACGGCAGTGAACCGATGGATTGGATTGAGTTACGAACAGTTCTATCTCTCCGACTGGCGGGTCGGGAGCGCCTCTGTTTTGAGTGGCGCTATATAAATGCTTGATTACGATTACGATTACATTTAAAATCGTCCATCATGTAGGCTACGGACCGTGAGTATAGCCTATATATTATTATGCTCTAGCGTCACAGCGCAATTACTGGAATGTACAGCATCATAGAAAGTTTCCTTTCAGAAATAGCTCAAGAAACATTTCCAGCATATCTTAATTAAGACGCTTCATTTTAAACCTGTAAGATAGCGCCTTTGTGAGTTTCGTGAGAGGTGCTATGATAGGCCTATGCAGGGTCCGATTTGCCGAGGGGATCGGGGGTTTGGACCCCCTTGCTTCTGCTTATTGACCCCCTTGCTTCTAGCCTTAGGCCGACCCCCGAGGGGGTCGGCTTGACCCCCTAAAATTCATTACCCACAGTCCCACACCAAATGAATCCATTATGACCAATCGGTCTGACCCAGCTTCTACACCTCCCTCTGTACTAATCTCTCTGAAAGCCGAGCTGGCTAGGCATCGATATCTACACACACACACACACACACACACACACACACACACACACACACACACACACACACACACACACACACACACACACACACACACACACACACACACACACACACACACACACACACACACACACACACACACACACACACACATATATATATATAATTACATTATATAATTATATGTATAATTATATAATGGTCACCTTTGTCTTTAGTAGGCTAGTACTGTTTCTTCTCTCTACTCGACCACTCTCCTCCTTTTCCTCTGTCTCTCTGTCTTGCAGTTTGATATATGTGTGTCACATCAAAGCACCATCTGCTTTTGGATTAGGGGCCTAAGGAAGAAGAAAGTTGTTATCTTTCAACAAGATTTCTGCACCCCTTACAGTTTTCAGGCCCAATGGATCAGGTTTCCATGCAGTAGACTATGCTTCTCCACGATTCAAGCCTCCCATGGCTCTAGGAGTCTAGGTAGACGCCCTGCTGACCTTTCCCCTTTCCCTAACGCCAGGACAGTGGCGCTGAGACCGCTGAGTCATAAGTCGTGGAATATCAGTCTGTATACGTTGTCTATTCGAAATTCCAGTTTTAGGGTATGTGTATTTGTTGTTTCTAAAACTGTCTGCGCATCGCTTGCCTTCATCGAAAATTAAGTGACATAAACTGAACGGAGCTAAGTTTAAGAAATTGTCAGAAAAACGAGGAGCAGCTGCAACAAGTTATAACAGTATGGAGTTAATGGCAGCTATTTTGAAGGGCACTGATTGCTCAGCAATTTCAGATGAACAAGACATTGAATCCAATCATGCCACAGCAGTTTCATCAGCCAGAGTGAAGTAGCGCTTCTGTTAATTTTGTGAAGTTCTCAAAGACTTTGCAGATATCGATGGCTGGAAGCACAAAGGTGCTAAGCGCACTTTTTTGGGTTTTTCAAAAAAGTAGTGCATAATATGCCTGGAAGAAATATACATCGGAGCACAAAGGTACTAACGTTTACGATGTTAATTTGGATCACTTGGCACCAAAACACAATTGGGCTAAGTCTCATTGGCTGAAATCCATAGAGCGCAAATAGCTCAAGCGCACTTAATACCTATGTGCACCCTCTTTTTTTAACGCCTTGTCTTTGTTGTTGACTTCCACGCCATTCGCCATTACTGTTTATCGTCGTCCCCGTTACAAAAATAATAAAAGTTACATTAAAAATAACAGAAACAATATCTCGAAATCTTTATTATTGAAATGCATAAACGAGTGCATCGTTTCAGTTCTGCAAAAGCGCTTCAGATGATCATGGACCTTAATGATTCAATCGAGGAATCCAGTGATGATGGTAAGCTTATTAATAGGAACCTTAGAAAATGCTGTAAAATTATGGAAAATAAATGTTGATGTTTGGGAAATTAAGTGATTTAAAGCTCGAAATCGGCTTATGTGGTAAAATTGTAAAAATTATGCGGTATTATGCAGTAAGGTTTGGGCTGCATCGAAAGGCAATGTCATGGACGTCTCATCGGTATTATTAAGCAACTACAGGTAGGATCGTGACCACCAGAACACACCTGCAGACGCATAGACCGGTATTGCTTGCCATAGTGAATATTAAAACCAGCGATGCATCCCTCCGTGTTTCTTTACATTGTTTAACTTGGGTATGCATTTTGTCTGTCTTAGGAACATCTACTGAACATCTGGCAACTGATTTGCCTGCAACTATGCTTCCTCTGGACCTCGAGATTTCTTCTCCGCTTAATCGTACACCTGCTATGACAGTTGAAGGGCTTGATCCTACACTTCCTCTAGTCTTGGAGCCTTTTTGCAGAGAGGTTTCTGCAGTAGAAGTGCTCGACCATTCACACCCGATCCTACACTTCCTCTAGTCTTGGAGCCTTTTTGCAGAGAGGTTTCTGCAGTAGAAGTGCTCGACCATTCACACCCGCTGGCAACTGATTTGCCTGCAACTATGCTTCCTCTGGACCTCGAGGTTTCTTCTCCGCTTAATCGTACACCTGCTATGACAGTTGAAGGGCTTGATCCTACACTTCCTCTAGTCTTGGAGCCTTTTTGCAGAGAGGTTTCTGCAGTAGAAGTGCTCGACCATTCACACCCGCTGGCAACTGATTTGCCTGCAACTATGCTTCCTCTGGACCTCGAGGTTTCTTCTCCGCTTAATCGTACACCTGCTATGACAGTTGAAGGGCTTGATCCTACACTTCCTCTAGTCTTGGAGCCTTTTTGCAGAGAGGTTTCTGCAGTAGAAGTGCTCGACCATTCACACCCGCTGGCAACTGATTTGCCTGCAACTATGCTTCCTCTGGACCTCGAGGTTTCTTCTCCGCTTAATCGTACACCTGCTATGACAGTTGAAGGGCTTGATCCTACACTTCCTCTAGTCTTGGAGCCTTTTTGCAGAGAGGTTTCTGCAGTAGAAGTGCTCGACCATTCACACCTGCTGACGTCCGAGCCTTTCAACCTTCATGTTGCAAGTATGGCCACTCCGATGGAAAGAACTCGTACCCGTAAAGTTATCATCATTACTCGCCTAAGGTAGTTCTTTGTACTATCATTTCAAATGTGGTTTCAATTATTATTTTAAGATGTAGGTCTAATAGTCATTGTCTCTATGGAGTAGTCATTTTCTTGTATTTCTGCCATTATAATTGATGAATTAATTTACTTAAACTACTCTTATGATGAAAATACAAAAGTTAAATTAAACTTCTGTTAAACTTGTCATCAGTTACTACAGTGTACTATGATTATGAATGTTTCATTGTAATCGCAATGCATTCTGTGAATGTGAACTTCAATAAAGGAAGATTATTAAATTATTAAAAATGAGTGTTTAATTGGCATTTATTTTTATTTTACATGTCATGTAGGCCATCAATCTTGCAACCTTTGCAAGTTCCAGTCGGGGTTATTTCTTCTCAACAGATGTCACCTGATTCAGTGCTTCCAACAACAGTTGATGTAGTTAATCCTCCACATCCAACAGAAGTTACAGTGTCTACTCGTTCAACTTCTCTCTCTAACGAAGAGCCTGGTCCCTCAGGAAGTCTTCCTCTCAGCGACGATGCATCTACACCTTGCCTACCACCATCAGATATGGAGGAGCGTTCACGAAAGCGTAAACGAAATACACAAGGTTGGAAACGAAATGTTAGGCAGCTATCTCGAGCTAATGGAAAGGAGTATGTTTCGAGGAAAGGGAAACTAGTGGCGGGAAAAAAACCATGTGGGGGTTGCGAAGAAGGATGTCGTTTTAAGTGTGGGGTCATGATTTCGGAAGATAAGCAAGTGCAATTATGCAACGAGTATTACTCGTTGCAAGACATTCAGTGCAAGTCTCAGTTCCTCTGCAGCGCAGTCACTGAAGTTGCTGTCCGCAGGCGTAGCATAGATGCTGCAACTGGAGAGGCTGTAAGCACAAAGCGCAAGAAAAGTCGAGAGTATTATTTGATGTCCGATGATGATCGAATGCGTGTCTGTAGAAACTTCTTTTGCAGTACTCTTGCTATTTCAATCAAGATTGTTAACAGGGCTTTAAAAGGTAAATCAGATACTGGTTTATTTGTTGGAAAAGATGGTCGGAAAGGAAAGGTTCCTGCAAATAAAACTTCAGATGAGAATATCCAGAAGATCGTCGATCACATAAACAGCTTTCCGCAGGTTGAATCGCATTACACTCGCAAAGACTCACGTAAACGGTATTTGGCACCTGATCTTAATATTCAACAGCTTTACCGTTTGTACAGTGAGGATTACTGTCAAAGGCTTGGAGTAGCACCTGTTAAGCAAGAAATCTATCGAAGAGTCTTCAATACCCAATTTAATCTTGGCTTCTTTATTCCTAAGAAAGATCAGTGCTCCACTTGTAATAGCTACAGAAATGCTGTGGATACAGAGAAGACGAACTTGCATGATGCATGGGAAGCACATAAAAGGCGAGAAAAAGAGTCTATGGAGGAGAAGAGTCGCGATAAAGTAAAAGCTTGCAGTGACCAATCGTATCGAGCCATAACATTTGATCTTGAAGCAGTTCTCTCTACTCCACATGCAGGTGATTCACAAATATATTATAGAAGGAAGCTTGCTGTGTACAACTTTACGATACTGGAATCGGCATCCCAACAAGGATTCAATTACATATGGGACGAGACAGAAGGTGGTAGGGGAGCAAATGATATAGGGTCCGCCCTTCTGGATTACTTGCGAAAACTTCCAGCAACCGTCACGCACGTCACATCATTCTCAGATACTTGCGGTGGACAAAATCGCAACCAGTTTATCTGTGCAGTCATGTTGTACGCCATTAGAACATTGCCTTCTCTACAAACTGTTGATCTAAAGTATATGGAGAGTGGCCACTCGTATTTAGATGTAGATCTAATGCACTCCCTGATTGAGCGAGCTACAAAGCATCTCAAAATTTATACAACTCGTGATTGGGAAGTGGCGATAGCCGGTGCACGAAAGAAAGCTCCTCCATTTATCGTTCAGCGAATGATGCACACAGACTTCAGTGACTTGAAGATGCTGGCTTCTACTCTTCTACTAAATCGCAGCAAGAATATGGAGGGGGATACGGTGAATTGGCTACGTGTTAAGTGGCTGCGCTTCAGTAAACTTCACCCATTTGTCATTGAGTACAAATACCAGATTAGTGATGAGAATTTCCTTCGCCTCAACATATCCAGCAAACGCGGCAGGCCAAACACACTGATAGGGGACCTTACACCAGCCTATCTCTCTCGAATCCCAATCTCGACGGCCAAAAAAGCTGACCTCCTTGCGCTACTGAAGAGCAGAGTAATTCCGGCAGAGCATGCGGTTTTCTACAATGACTTGCCTTCAAATGCTAGAGCTCGAGACTGTCTTCCGGAGCCCTGTGCTGACGAGGAAGAAGACTGAATTCAAACTTAATGTTATTCTTTTCTTATCTGAAACTAATGGCTTGAATGCAGAGCATTATTTTATAATTACTGTTGCATTTTATTGTTTTACTTCTTCAACGTGTGAAATGTGGATAAATTATGGAGGAAGATGCATTTTGGTGCTTCTTGATTTTCATTATAATATTTTTTTCTTAAATCTTTATTGGATGTTAATTATAATGATAAGTATGACAGCTATGATTATCACATTAATTTGAAGGAAAACTCGGCGTAAGAGTCGCTCATACTTGAATTAAATTATTTTTGGTTATTTTCCTGATATTATTAGGAGTTTTTTTGCTTAAAAGACATTTTAAAATTAAATAATATAATCATGTGGTGCTTAATAAATTAACAAATGCTTAAAGGCTAGTTAGAACAGTATTTATTAAGGGTCTTCTAAAACAATTGTCAAAACAGTTGACATGAATTAGTATTTCAGGTGTCCCAGCATCAGCGCACAAAAGTCCTAAGTGCATATATTTCCTTACAGTAATTTTACAAAGTCATTTTTTTTTTACAAACAGAATTATTTGTGCAAAAATAAAAATACTTGTAACACTGCAATAAGCTCTTCTTTTGGAAAAGTCATTGCAAATCGAATTATTTTGAATAATGAATTTTAGCAACACATAACAAAACTTCAACTTCAGTTTTCTTAGAATTAAGAAAAGTGCGCTTAGCACCTTTGTGCTTCCAGCCATCGATATATCAAGGATAGAAAAGTTTTGAGTCTGGTAAGAGCCATATTCATATAAGCCCTAATCGAATAATGTTCAGTATAGCGTTTGACCAACTGTGTTTCGCTAAACTTCGAAATTTCCATTGGGGGCGCTTGCCGTTATTCGCCGCGGGCGCCAAAATACCTAGCCGTGCCACTGATCAAAGGGCTGCATTGGCTGGATGGCAGAAAGGTAGAACCATAACATTTGTGCAGCTTTTTATGTGAAAAAGTTGTAAAATTTATCACAACTAACATAGGCTTATAATTATTTTTTTACACGGAAAGTAGTGTGGAAATAGTCGCAACCCGCATGTTTAATAGAAGAAAAGTTTCTTATCAGTAAAATAAAGAACTAACTTGAAGAAAAATATTGAAATTAAGGTCAAAGGTGCCGCTGATCTGCCGTTAGTAAGGGTGCCATGCTCTGAAAAAGATTGGGAATCGCTGCCATAATTAATCTATCAGTAGGCTACTTTATAAAATAATATATCTCACTCTTCCTGTTACGTTGGCCACTGCAGTACGGCGCCCTATTAGCCTATATGGTGCCCCGTTCGGGCCATCTGGTAATTGTACTGCAGAAAGAACTTTGAGCAGATTGAAAATAATAAAAAAAATACTTGCGATCCAACATTACAAATGAACGCCAATTTCAAACAGTATTTTATAGGATAGTATATACTAGTGGTCTACTACACTAACTATTGCGCATAATGTCATTATTTCAAATATATACTATCATTTAAAGTTAATTACCATTTTTACTCTGGAACGTGGCGCCCCTCAAAAACAACCCTTGCCCCACATAAGCAATCCTGGATCCGCCACTGTTCCCGACCCCCTGCTTCTTTTTTGACAAATCGGACCCTGGGCCTATGTGCCATAATCTAGGACTGTAATGTAATGTAATGTAATGTAATGTAATGTAATGTAATGTAATGTAAATCTTCGAAAATTTCTCAGCGCCCACAAAAGACACGTCAGCCACGGTCAGGAGACCAGCTTATTCACCGGCGCTATATCAAATCAAATCCGCAATAGCCAAACTCTTCTGTTCGTTTCGGTGCCAGGTCAGAAATCCGGGAAGGTCAAGCTGAGGAGACAGCATGGTGCTACGGTGGCAATCGGTGATGATGATGGTCGTGTGGTGGGGCAGGAGTAGAATCAGAATAGGATAGCTTGAAGAGTTTGGTTTTCAGTCGTGAGTGGAAAGCAGGAGAGGAGAGTGCAAGCGGAGGAGAGTTTGAGTTAAGAGGCGAGATAGGATGATGATGAATGAGGACTGAGCAACTGAGAACGCCTGGGAGTCCAACACACTGTTGACTCCCAGGCATTCTCAGTTGCTCTTCTGTGTAAAAGCATGTACGCGTATACGCCTTTTTCTATATATAGCGACCGCATATAATAATAATAATAATAATAATAATAATAATAATAATAATAATAATAATAATAATAATAATAATAAACCCTACGCTATTATGGACATGACATAACCATATTACCAACATACGCAGCAAGTTTAAACACGCATGATTTTAATTGCTGATGTCATAAATTTGGCCAGTATTCATTCCTCTAGGGTGTTATGAGTAAACATATTATGACGAAATCTGCCTACTAAGCACGATGCAATACAGCCTACTCATCAAATATGGCCGGAATTCTACTGCGCGGTAGACAATCGGATTGCAACAACAGTAGCCCAGGACTGAACGAAGGCTTATAAAAAAATTGAAAACAGTTACTTTTAATCAGTCTGTATATAAGTTTGTTGGCTTTATGAAAAAAAAATTTGTTTAATAATAATAATAATAATAATAATAATAATAATAATAATAATAATAATATTAATAATAATTATTATTATTTTTATTGATTAGCGCCCCCTAATTTTTGTAATCCTGAGGGATCATATGTACCTCGGGGAAAAAATAATAATAATAATAATAATAATAATAAGCAGTCTCCGGACTTTTTAGGCCACCTGAGGGATCCTTGATACCTCGGGTATAAAAAACTAATAATAATAATAATTTTCTCAACAGTTTCAGACACTTTGCCTGAACTGCTACCGTACTGTAATTTGGCTTACGCGGAAACCTCTGACCTCAAGTTTGGTCGTTTCTCTCTACGGTCCGAGGTGGGGCCGCAGCAAGGCGATCCCCTCGGTCCGCTGCTTTTTTGTCTTCCACTACAGGTGACGTTGCTGAATCTGCAGTCCCCTTTGGTGCTAGGATACCTTGATGACCTCACGCTGGGAGGGGCAGCAGCGGGGGTAGCTGCCGATGTGGAAACCATTGAACGTGAGTGCAGAGAAATGGGGCTATCTCTAAACCACGCAAAATGCGAGTTAATAACTCACTCTGTCGACGCGATCTCCCCTGAACCGCTGAATCGCTTTTCGGTCACTACACCGGAAAAGGCCGTCCTTCTGGGCGCTCCACTTTCCACCTTGGATGCTCTCACGGCCTGTCTCGAAACTCGATGCTCTGAGTTATCTCTGGCCTTGTCCAGACTGGTAAGCGTCACTAAACACGACGCCCTCATTTTGCTAAGATGTTCACTCAGCTCACCTAAGCTGATGCACGTCCTTCGCTGTGGTCCTTGTTCTGGCCATCCACTTCTTGAACATTATGACTCACTTTTGAGAACCGGTCTTGGCTCAATTCTGAATCTTTCGCTGACGGAAGACCAATGGTTGCAGGCCTCCCTCCCTGTGAAAGCCGGGGGTCTGGGCATCCGCAGGGTATCTTCGCTTGCGCTTCCCGCCTTTTTGGCTTCCGCTGCAAGTACCCTCGCTCTCCAATCCTTCATGCTTAGCAATGTAATCTTAGATACAGACACACAATTTGACGCCTCATTTGAACATTGGTGCCTAAAATACCCCACCTCTTGTCCAGATGGAGAGCTTCCTCATAAGCAGTCATTTTGGGACAAACCTATTATTGCAGAGACAATAACCGAGCTTGACCACTTTCACACTAGTGATTACCATCAAGCACGTCTGAAAGCAGTGTGTATCCAATGCACCGGCCCCCCTGATGGCGCATTGGATAACACACTGGCATAGAGAGCGAGAGGTACCGAGATCGAGCTCCGTAGGCGGACATGCTTTGTAGGCTGCCATTAGCGCCGTGTATTGCAGGCTGTCTGTTCTTTAGATACGATACATCCCTGCCGTCCGTCCCGGCCGACCGTACCTCCCTCCCTCCCTTCAACGTCCGTCCCTCGCTCCCCGCACGTCTCTCGCGGCGATCGTGTGTGGCTGACCTACCCTTTTCCTCCCCATTCTATTATAGAATGTAGAAGGACCCAAATTTCGTTTTGTGCATTATCTCGCGTTGCTATGACAACGTTTGTCACAGAGGACAGCGAGGACGTGAAAAGCGTCACTTCTGTTTCATTATAATTGTATTATGGCAAAGAAGGCGAAACAGCGTAACATGCCATCAACTAAAAACTACGCTTCAGACGCATGCATAGAGATTTCTGTTCTATTATATTATTAATATCCCTATTTAAGTTCTTCTTATGTTTTTGTTTGATTAAGATTTATTCCAATCTAAGTATCGACTGGCTGTAATTTAGCGGGATCCATGATCCCTTCTGGACCCCATGTAACCAGTAGGCCTACATATCTAATCATTGCCTTATTGTTTCATTATTGTTGTTCTCTTCTTATTATTGGTTACATAAATAAATAACTTATTGAAAGTACTGATTGATTAAATTAGATGATTTTGTCTATAATGCTATTTTAGCTAAGATTGTATTAAATTAGATGATTTTGTCTGTAATGCTATTTTAGTTAAGATTTTAAATTCTTTTGTTAATGTGATTTTTGATGGATCCGTCTTATTTTTTTGGTTTTGTTTGTTTTTGAGCCCAAGGCTTACTCCGCTCTATGTATCATTGACTGTCTTTCTTTCCCTATCTGTATTTTTTACATATTTAGGTGTCCCTATTTAGCGGGATCTATGATCCCTTCTGGGCCTCCTTGTAGCCAGTAGGCTACATGTCAAACCGTTACCTTACTGTTTCATTGTTGTTTTTTCTCTTCTGATGATTACATAAATAAAAAATGAAATGAAAAATGAAGTTATACTTAATTAGATCAACTACAGTTAGAAGACAATCGTAACCATATCTACGTTTTCTCTTCGTATGAAGACAATCGCAACCATGGCTTCTCTTTGTCTGAAGACTATCGAAACCATGTCTACGTTGGAGCATTTGTTTAATTAAGAAGAGTTGGTTTGCAATAGCAAGAGTTTATTTTTAATTGCAAGAGTTTGTTTTCAATTGCAATAGCTTCTTTTCAATAGCAAGAGTGTTTCTTACGGAACGTGTGTATACATAGTTTGCTCAAGTCAATCACATACGATTTGACACCTATTCTAATATATGAAATATTGCTCATGAGTTGACTGTATGAGAGAGAGCGCAATTGACATTTTTAAGTTAAGTAGTGTAGGCATTGAGTTTCTGAGTAGGTTACGTGACTAGATGGAAAGTTTTTATTCCGCCTATGTCGTCCTAAATGCCAACGTATGCAGGTGAAAAAATGACGAACGTTTAAGGCCCTGCGTCTTTCTTCGATCCATAAATTCATCCGTTCATTAAGTCATTCAATAGTTAATTAAGTCATTCATTCGTTCATTAAGTCATTCATTCGTTTATTCTTTCATTCATTCATGAATCCATGTCATTAACAGTTGTTAAGCCAGTAACGAATCTAGTCAGATTATTTGCGCCTGTTTCCGTCTGAAAGCAGTAGAAGCAGACGATAGTATGTTCTACTAACAGTTCTCAGCGCAAACTTGGAAGTAAACGCCTTCGCATGTCTCCTAAAAGCCACTATTGACTGCCATATGCTTATATTTAAGAAGAAAATCTTACTTACTTGCTAACTTAATAATTTACTAATTTCATTATATTTACTGAATTACCTGCTTGCTATTTGTATACTTCATTCTTACTTAACCACATTATAACTAAACGCATCAGCGGCAGTAGTCACTGCTAAACGACGCTATGTCCTAACAAAAATGATTATCGTCGGCCTCCTCCTTGATCCAGGCTTGGGACTGGCACTACCAGAGTACGAGCAGTGGCAGAGTAAAGGCAATGATTGGTAGTTTAACTGGATCTTCATTCATTATGAGAATTTATATAGCGCCCTTTCAACAAACCTACTTAGGAGTGCTCCCAGCCCAGCCGTGACTAAAGAAAAAAGACTTGAGTGACTTATAAAACCCAGTTGTGTTGATCAGGAGTAATGAACGCAGCTCTGGTGGGAGATCATTCCAGATCTTATGACATCAAAGGCCGTTGACTCGACACAAAAGCCTTGAGTTGTAGTGTAAAACATGAGCATGCAGACGCTCTGAGGCAATGATTGAACAATGGTTAATATTTTCCAGTGCATAACTTGATTCAATGTTGACGTCGATCTAACTGTACGTTTTGGAACAGAAATTACCCGATTGCACAGTTATAGGCCTTCATAGGTTGACGCATCTATAGCAGTGCGTGAGAGCGTTTTAAGGGTGTGTAGTGAGAGGTTAGCAATAATAATTATTTTTTTTAGTTTTTCCAAGGTTTAACGCCCTCATTTGACATCAAAGGCCGTTTACTATAATTTGAAAGTATAAATTATAGTATTTTTATATACTATTTTGTGTATAGCATAGGGCTGGTACTGATTAAAACTTTTTCAATCGATTAAGCTATTAATCTAAAAAATCAATTAATTTGGTATATAAGAGTATTATATGTTCGGTAGAGTGTAAAAACCGTTAAAAGTGAAGTCATTGGGTCAGTTACTTCTCCCTTTTTACACTAAATTCAATCGCCATCTTCGACTTTAACTAAATGCAAATTATCACTTAATTTTCCACTCGAACGTTTCGCAGTATGGTTATTCGCCAGAATAGTTTATTCCGGAAATGAAGCGCTAGACATCCTAAAATAAGTAAGAAAATTGATCGATTAATTTTTTTTAGTTAAAATCCGCGGCTCTAATGTAGCATTTTAATATTCCTTCAGATAGATATTAATCGACATCAAATCGTTAAACGATAAAGAACTGAAATACATCAATAGCATCAGTTCAATGCAGTGGCGTAATTCATGGGGGACAGAGGGGGACTGTCGCCCCAAAAGTTTTGACTTAAGCCGTTCTGTCCCCCCAAATAATCCTGCCCTCATAGAGTCTGACCCCGAAAGTTATGTATAGATTTTCGCCTCTGCTTCAATGGACGTACTGCCAACTACACCGTCACTGTCTGTAATCTGGTATTGCCAGTCTAAGGCATTGGTAAAGGAAGAGGTCGAAGCTAATCAGCTTTGTTATAACACACATGTTGTGTTATAAGAAAGATGATTAGCGTTGACCTCCTATTTATCAAGGCTTGAGACTGGCACCATCTCTTCTTGGCAGTTAAGTAGTTATGGCAGAGTGTCTGTTTCTTAGTCTTTTCTACTGGAAGCGAACTCAGTTGACCGTAGCTGGGTCAACAATGCAAAGTGAAGTTGCCTCCTCTCTCTGGTCTCTCTGGCAACTGGACTCGGATCTTCATTTGGAATCTCTGGACAACCCCTCTGACTTGACACAATCAGGACAGTCTGCGAGAGCAAAGTTTTCTGCCATTGAATTTAAATTTTAAAAAGTTACTATAGGTTCTGCTGTCGAAAGAAAATAGCGCAAAGATCCACAAAGTTAGACGACGCCAAATACACCTTTAAAACGATTTATACGGATGCTATATAAACTTCACTCTGTCTATTCGTTAAATTTAAGCCTAAATAGATGGATCCACAGTTTGACGGCAGCTTATGACAACATAGGCCGTTGCCGCCGACAAAGATTATTTTTGGCATATTACAGCTCTAACTTAAGCGTAAATATTCCTTAGTACCGGTTTTAAATCATAAGGGCCTCATGGTCGGGAAACTGATGGAAGAGAAATAAGAAGAAGAAGAAGGCAAAAATTACTTTAATCAATCCACTTTCAAATTATGCAAATGATTCTTTTCATCAATCCAACTTCTATTGATGCAAAGCTTCGTTTCATCAATCCAACTTCTTTTAACGCAATGAATTATTTTTATCAATCCAACTTCCATTCCCAGCCAGATAAGATAAACTGTAGAAGACGTGAAAGCCGGGACTTAACACAATATTAATACTAGCGATTGTGTGAATTCTCTTCGTCGCTGTTGGCGCTTTCAAGACTCGTGATTGGTTGAGCTAAAAATAGATTACTAAAACTGCGGAGCATTTAGACGCAAGTATAATAGTACCATATCGAGTGAGTTCTAGTAATGAGGTCGACGTTAATAGACGCGGTAACATGAAAACAACAGCTCTTCTTAAACACCTTTACAACGGTGTAAATAGGTCCTATATAAATGCCACTTCGCCTAACTTGTTTAGTTGTTTTGGATAGGTGAGAAGCCATAGACGTGGTGTAAACTTATAATCAAAGCTGTTTTAAATTCGAATGACTATAAAGAACCTTTTTGTGCATTTACAATGTTTATTGACAAACTATTTTGGTTTACTTCTCAAATTTCTTCTACTTGATTATTGCTGCAAAAGTTTCTTTATTTGCATCCAATCATTTTATCACAATATGCGCATCATAGAAAATGTCAATTATATTGCTTTATGTCGTTAAATAGCGACATCTTACGGCTGTAAAGCCAGTTGACGTTGACTTTAGATATTTCCAGTAAGTTTCTAGTGTTTAACGACATCTGACGACTGCCAGACCCGTTGGCGTCCTGTTTTTTTAGTGTGGGGACTGACATCTCCGGTCACTGTGCACGCTACGAGTAGATTTTGAGTTCGTTATCCCTCTCCATCCAGGAAGGCAGTAGTATTATTATATAGATTACAGAGACGTTTCGTTGCACATGCTGACCTATTGACCTCTCCGTCAACCTTTGCGCATTTGATTTTGACAAAACACAATTGATTTAATATAATTTTATGAGGATTTTGATACAGCGCATTTTTGGTCAATCACAAAAACACTGGAACGTTGACGCTAACATTTCAATTGCTGGCTCTCACTCACTCACTCACTCACTCACTCACTCACTCACTCACTCACTCACTCACTCACTCACTCACTCACTCACTCACTCACTCACTCACTCACTCACTCACTCACTCACTCACTCACTCACTCACTCACTCACTCACTCACTCACTCACTCACTCACTCACTCACTCACTCACTCACTCACTCACTCTCGCTCAATCAATCAATCAATCAATCAATCAATCAATCAATCAATCAATCAGTCAGTCAGTCAGTCAGTCAGTCAATCGGTCACTCAGCTAGTCAATCAATCAATGAATTGGTCAGTTGGTCGGTCAGTCGATGAGTCAATCAATAAACCGGTTAATCAATCAATCAATATGAACATAAATAATTTTGCCTGCAGTATAAATTTTATTCTGATGTACGAGACAATTAAACACCAGCATCTTTTGCATGATTCTTTTGGGTTGTTCGTTCAGTGTCGTACTCGATGGATACGGCGCGCTAGCACCGAACAGTAACATATTCATAGGTCCTTAGAAATCTCACACATCTGGGATCTCATCAGGGATCCCATTTATCCCGATCTCCAGCTTATCATTACGAGTGTCTGAGTGACCTCTAATCTCTGCATAATGATACTCGCTTCTAGTAGGACTAAAGACATGACCCACCAGGTTCCAGTAGGCCCAAAGAGAGGGCCTACCCGTTTCTAATGGGCCTATAATACTAGGTCCAGTGTTCGAGCAATCGTATTGTTACTAGGGCCGTTGACGTGTCCCGCACCTGGCACTAAAGGTAGTGATAAAATTAAGTAGTTTCCTGTATAATTGTCCATTCTTTAACGTCATGTCTATTCGCAGCAAATGCCGGCGGTAGAAATTATTTTAGACATTTCTCACCATTCCTATTGTATAATATACCTCTAAATAAATTGTTGGTCAACGATTAGGCCTAGCATATAAAAATTAAATTTTGATAAATTTTTATGCTGTTTGAAAGCATATAAAGGTGTTTCTACAGAATATTGCATTGGAGGATTTCTAGTTGCCATTAATTTTAACTGTCGGCTTCTATGCTTATATAGCATTCGTTATAAGCGTTTAAGGGGTGTTTTAAAGAAAGCGCTTTCGCCAACAAGCATGAAAGGATGCAGAGTTTTACGACGTCGTGTGGCAATAAAGGCCTTTGACGTCGACAAACATTTTTTGGAGATTGCAGTCTTTTTAGAAGCGTCAGGAAGGTTTTATGTAGCGCTGGCATCATTTCTTTGAAACACGTTTAAACGGCGATCAATAATAACAGAATCACTGGAAATAAATTAATCGAAAGTGATTAATATACGGCCTTGGAAAAGCGATATAAAGGTGTCTAAACAGTAGCACACGATTATTGATGGAAATGACTGCACTCGGTCGCCGTCTACATGACATTGTACGTCCTGGAAACAGTCACGCCCGATGTGAGGCTATTATACGGTACTCGAATAACGCCCGTTGCGCTATTAGTGACTTATGTTGTCGAGGATGCGCTAACGTCCGGCGGGATATTGACGCATGCATATTGCTAATGTGGCGGAAGGCTTTTCTATTGACGACACTAACCCTAAACCTGACCCTAACCTGACCTTTACCGACCGTCACAACACCTTAAAACTTAAAAGTTGAGAAAACGTCGCCTATTGAAATGGCCGCCATTTCAAAATCCCGATGGAAGTTAGCAGGTTCAAGTGAAATGATTTAGCCAATATCGTGATGGGCGTGAATGGGTTCCGCTAACGTCCTATGCGTGAACGGATCCACTATCTTAAATGTATTTCGAAGAAACGATACCAGCGTGATCGCTCTCTGACATTTATCGATGATCTGATCGATGGAGATATTAATTTGATCTGATCGGTTCTTGATTTCCAAAGGCCGATCGATCTATTGAGTCCACTTCGAGAAAGAAATAAAGTTCACTCGATATAAATATATCAAGGTGGTATATCTGTCTGTATGTGTGTATGTAAGTACGCACATACGTATAATGTCATGCGTGATTGGGTCACATTTGGGTGTGTATGTAAATTATATGCTTATTATGTATGATTTTGCGTATGAGTTCTCAATAGCGGACTGGCCATTGCACCCCTCCTCTGTACCATGGCAAATGGACCCATATGGTTTCAGCGTGCATGGCATTAGGGCCGAAAGGAATTAATTAAACGCCAATACACAAATATTCTCATTGGTAAGACCATCAAAAACGGTCCCAGTCCGACCCTGAATTATTTCTGTATATAATCTTTGTATGCAGGTACAGTAAGTATGTATGTAGGTAGACAGGAAAATCAACCGAATCAATTATTACATGGTGCCTTTAAATATGGTCAAATTTTTAAACTAGTTCTCTCTCTCTCTCTCCCTCCGTCTCTGTCTCTGTCTATGTCTCTGTCTCTCTGTCTCTGAATCTCTGGCTCTCTATCTCTGTCTTTCTCTGTCTTTCTCTGTCTGTCTATATCTTTCTCTGTTTCTGTCTGTATCTCTGCCTCTGTCTGTCTCCATATCTGTCTGTCCCTATTTGTCCATGTCTGTCTGTTTCTGTATCTCTCTGGCTCTCTGTCTCTGTCTCCTTGGCGAATACACACAGAATTGGTCTGACACAATGAACACGGTCGCTGCCTTAAACTCGGATAATGCCAGTCCCAAGTTCGAGAAAGACGGAGGGCGACACTAATTATCTTTGTCTTGAGAGACCGTCGTTAAAACGCAACTGTTATTATTTTGATTATAACATACATGTACAATGTAGGTACGGTATGGTCGACGTCAACGACCCTGCCAAACATTTAAACGTTGCTTAATGCAATGGTGTCTTTAGACACCTTTAAAGTGTATCCATACAGTGCTATATATAAAGGAGAATTGCGTTGTGTGAACGATCAGCCATCAATATCGAATTTGGTTTTATTCGAATAATACCTTTCATAAATCTACTTTTAAAACTAAAGTAAACTCCGACAATGCTCGTACTGTGAAAGTGCCATTCCCACGTCTAGATAAAGGAGGAGGCAGATGCCAATCAT
Source organism: Aporrectodea caliginosa (assembly GCA_020284085.1). NCBI lineage: Eukaryota > Metazoa > Annelida > Clitellata > Crassiclitellata > Lumbricidae > Aporrectodea > Aporrectodea caliginosa. The sequence continues at coordinate 255,804 of JACEVL010001007.1, forward strand.
CTTCATTATGGCCCAGCGTATCTAAAGAGCAACCAACCAATTAACTAAGCTACCTGTCGTATTCGATGAATATATCTGAAGAGACTCCGCAAAAGTCCGTGATTAAAATAAACACTTCCATTACTAAGGTCCTCAATATGTTGTAGTACACTACTGTACAACGTGATATTACAATACATTTCTTTGAATTGTAGTTTCGTTTATTGATCAACTCTGGCTGTCATAACGCAGCTAGTTACAAGGAGTAGATATAAAAGAAGAGTGTGAACTCAGTCAATCTCTAACACCTTATAACCGAAATGGCAGCCTCCTAGACAATTTCCTAGGTATATATGAAGATTCTGAACTCAGTCAATCTCTAACACCTTATAACCGAAATGGCAGCCTCCTAGACAATTTCCTAGGTATATATGAAGATTCTGAACTCAGTCAATCTCTAACACCTTATAACCGAAATGGCAGCCTCCTAGACAATTTCCTAGGTATATATGAAGATTCTGAACTCAGTCAATCTCTAACACCTTATAACCGAAATGGCAGCCTCCTAGACAATTTCCTAGGTATATATGAAGATTCTGAACTCAGTCAATCTCTATCTAACACCTTATAACCGAAATGGCAGCCTCCTAGACAATTTCCTAGGTATATATGAAGATTCTGAACTCAGTCAATCTCTAACACCTTATAACCGAAATGGTTGCTTCCTAGGCAATTTCCTAGGTATATATGAAGATTCTGAACTCAGTCAGTCTATTTACTAGCAAATAAAGTCCTATAACGCAAACGCTGGCCGGTGTTAGAGATTGACTGAGTTCACACTCTTCTTTTATATCTACTCAAGGTTCTTCATCGATAGTCGGCTTGAGTGAAACGTAATTAGGCTAGAAGAGTCATTCTGGCTCAGGTAGATAAGATTGGCTTAACAATTATTGTCTAGATTTTGGACTGCAGCAAAGGTTGAGGCATATCGACGCTTAACATTGCCTTGAACTCTGGCAATGTTGATGGCGATATTTCCTTTATTGCGTGCATCTATAAACATTGCCCTCAACGGTGAAGTTCCGGAAGTAGATGTATCGAAGGCAAGAGGAGAATGATTGGGAGGCAATCAGGAATAGACAGCAGAATATACACGTTCAACTCTCTAGATACACACTCCAATTTAATTTCCGATTTTCAGGCTAGCTCTTCTGCATGCGTGTGGAGATGCAAAAATGAATATAATTATGAATGTATGTATATATTTATGTAGGCATCTATGAATGCAGGAAATGGATTGGGCACACGCTTAGACTCGCTGCAAAGAACGGTCATCGAAATAAAAATGGATGGGAGGCAGACAAGAGGAAGACCAAGAGAGATGATGCTGGATTGGACGATGACAGATGGAAAGCTTGAAGAAGAGGCTCAGAGGTGAGAGGAGTGGCGACATAGGACATCTTAACCTGCCTACAGGTCAGAGAACCAGCAGAAGATATGAATCTATGTATGTATTTGTATATGCATGTATGATAGGATGCATGAACATTATCTCTAGAAGCATTAATGTGAATATGTATGTTTTTATGTTTTTGTGTTTACATAACCATAACCATAACTTTTATTGTTTCCAACAGAAGCAAAGCAAACAAGCATCATAATTACAGTATGATAGTGGATGCTCATATGTATATATATATATATATATATAAAATTATATATATTCAATTCAATTCAATTTATTTTTCCTGTAACCGTCAACATATTTACAATTATGGCAGTGATAATTCAACGACGTACCGGTTACCAAGTGGAGGACCCTGAAGGGATGGATTATCCCGCTAAATAGGGCCACCCAGGTAGAGCCCTGCGCCGGCCGCGCCGCGCCGCCGCCGCCGACATTTTTTGGACGCCGCCGCCGCCGATTTTTGTGGATCGGCGCGCCGACGCCGCCGCCGCCGATAATTCCTCGGCGCGCCGCCGATGCCACGCTGAAGTGTTTAATTGTTTTGTTGCATTTTTCATGTTTTGCATGATTTCACGATAAATTGTTGCTTCAGTGGGTAATAGAAGTAGACACAGACATACAGCCAGACAGACAGAGACAGCCAGACAGAGACAGACAGACACACAGAGACAAAGACAGAGAGACACAGACACAGACAGGCAGGCAGCAGACAGATGATGGGATGAATGGATAGATAGATGGATCGTTTAGTGGGATGGATGGATGGATGGATGGATGGTTGCCATTGGTTGGATTGAATGACTGATAGATTGAATAGACGGATAGGAATGAGAGAAGATCGAAAAGGTCCTCTGTCTTACATGCATACTACATTATATATGTAAGACAGAGGATATATATATATACGGTGATTGAATTGTCGCGGGGTTGGGAGTGTTAAACCCCCGAATTCATTTTCAACCCCTCCAGTTAATTCCATGAAATTACCTGTGGGGTTAAGTTAACCCCTCAGTGCAGCTTTCAGTGAATGCACGCACATGTAAAGAATACTTTATTATAATCTATACAATATCGGTAGTATTAAGTAATAGGCCTGGGACGAATCGCCCTCGCACCCCTCCTGGTTGTATGCCGGCACCCCTCCTGGTTGTATGCCGGCGCCCCTCACGACCAGACCCGCCCGTCATGGTGCGCTGCTATAACGGGCCACGGGCTTGGCATTGGCGAGGTTTAGTTCTTTTCTTAGCCCAAATAATGTGCTTCCCCAAGTATTGCTGTTCTGTCTATCTTAAGGTATGTAGGTAGGGAGGGGCCGGAGGGGAAGACAGGTAGCATCGACATGCCACGGAAGATTGGCATAACCCTGAATTGACCCTCATTTTCCGTGTGAACAAAGTATCCTTTCTCTCAGGATTTAGGCTAAAAGTTCCAAAGTGCAAGAGTCATCCATTCACAAAACGCATACACAGTGAATGAGTCATCCTTGATATGATACCCCATCTGATCATCTTGCAGGCTTAAGCATATCCATCATCAAATTAGCACATGCAGCTCATGCTCCAACAGTGTAATATAATTACATCAAATTTCTAGTGCATCTAAACCCAAGTCATACAGTGTTTAGGACAGGCATGCATTTAAAAAAATTGCAAATCCATAAGTAACCTACAACTGGCTTTCGGATTGGCGATCTGCATTTTAAACTGCTATGAAACAAAGACTATTTGGTATTTATAAAATCAATTCACGTTCTTTAAATAAATAACAATAACTTTAATTGTGATTAATTTGGATATAATTATAAATAGTATCGCGATGGCTGAAGCTACTAAAAGCAAACTCGTGGAAAAGCAGTTTTTGATATTAAAACAGATGGCACCATGACTCCATAATCTAGAAGTACAGGATGCACTCTTCCTGTTACGTTGACTAAAGTTTTAGCAAATTGAAAATAATTAAAATTAATTACTTGTGACACGCCGTGGAGGGGGTTTATGGTAAATGGTAACACTTTGGCACGAAGAGTAGAAGATCAGCATGGACGCGGGATCAATTCCAGCTACCCTACAAAGGTCGACTCAGCCTTTCATTCGCCATATGGTTTTCGTAAAATGAGCAGTAGGACGTGACGGGCGCCGTTCATGGCTGCCAAACAGTTAAATTCGATTTATTTAATAACTTGTGATAATCTGATTCATACTTTGAATTGTAATCATACTGCGGTGTGTCAGTTTGAAATAATAAACGAAGATTATTATATTTATAATTGTGTCTTATAGTCAGCAATTCGTTTACTAAAGGCTTATGACGTTCCTTGAAATTGAACGTAGGCCCTGTTTTCTAGTTTTTATATTAATTCTAATTGTAATTTCAATAAATGTCTGGTTTGCTAGTATTGTCTGTAGTCAAACTCAAACACGACTCAAACTACATCCTAACAACGAGTGACAGCTGATTCCTATCAGCACTGAAATAATAAAGCAATTTGTTCAGATGACAGCTTAAAACGCTAGAATTACAGTGTGGAAATTCTAACTATTTCAAAAGTTCGTTCTCCCATTTGACCCCCTCATAAACTTTTCGATCCATCACTGGCGCCGACCACGCCGCGCCGCGCCGCCGCCGCCGCCGATTTTTTTGGGTCGGCGGCGCGCGCCGCCGCCGACCAAAAATGACCGGCGCGCCGCCGCCGACACTATGATGTCGGCGCAGAGCTCTACACCCAGGTAATGAAATAAAAAGTCTCGATAACACATGACAGCAAGCTTGCTTTCGGAGACAGGAATTAAACAAAAATTAGAATGACTTAACTAATAGAACTTAACTAAACACCCGTAACAGTAAATAACATTCATTCAATTGCCTTGATGTATCAGATAGTGGCGTAATTTGTTCTTAAATATTTTTAAAGCAGTCAATTGTCGGATCCATAAGGGAACATCATTCCATACCTTAACCCCTGCAAATCTAATGGAAAACAGTCGAGTATTTGTGTGCGCAAAGGGCTGTCGATACAACTTGGTGCTTCTAGTGGGATAGGAATGTATTTCAGAGGTAAGGAGGAAAAGTTTTTGGTATATAGCAGGTAATAGATTGTGCTCATACCGATACATGAATTCGCCTACTTGCGCTATCCTAATCTGTTCAACAGTTAATATTTTAAATTCAAGAAACGACTTGCTGGTGTGAGATCCGTAGGGAGTGCCAGCAATGAATCGGACAGCTCGCTTTTGGAGGATGGTCAGCCTTTGCAGGTTTGACTGGTACGTAGAGGCCCAGATCAAGTTACAATAGCCAAGGTAGGGATATATCAGCGAGTAATAAAGCGTTAACCGAACCTTGGGTGGCAGAAGGTAGGAGGCACGATTTAAGATCCCCATATTCTTTGCTATTTTGGAGGAGATTGTCTTAATATGGTCTTTCCATGACAGATGCTGGTCCAGTATTACTCCTAGAAACTTGGATGACGTCACCTGAGTAATTTGGTTACCATCGATACATAGTGTTTTTGAGTCAGAGGGACAATTTTTTTATGAGACCTAAATAATATATAATTGGTCTTATCAAGATTGAGAGATAATTTATTGGCACGAAACCAGTTGGCAATCAGAGCAAGCTCAGCATTTACTTTTTGATATAAAATGTCCAAGGAACTGTGGGAAAAGAAGATATTAGTATCATCAGCAAAGAGAATGAAATACATAAGAGGTGAGGCGTTTGAAAGGTCATTAATATATATTAGGAATAATAGTGGTCCTAGATTCGATCCTTGAGGAACCCCAAAATTAATTGCACGCATCATCGAAGAGGCTCCATTGCAGTGCACTAATTGTGAGCGGTCGTCAAGATAACTGGCAAACCAATTGAGTTGGGCTCCTCTTATGCCATAGTTATTTAGTTTTTTGAGTAGAATGTTATGGTTCACAGTATCAAAAGCCTTGGCCAAGTCGAAAAAGACTCCAAGAGAGTATTCATTATTTTCTATTGCTTCTGATATTTTGTCTTGGATACTCAGCAATGGCATAGATGGAGAGTGACCAGCTTGAAAACCATGTTGAGATGGAAATATTATATTAGCTTTTTCTAGAAAGTTGCTTAGTCTTTCGTACATTAACTTTTTAAATATTTTAGCAAAGAACGGGAGAACGGAGATGGGTCTGTAATTAGCCACTTCCCCCTTCTCACCCCTTTTAAAGATAGGAACTACCTTAGCGATTTTCAATGCGTTAGGGAATATACCAGAGCAAAACGAACAGTTGATAATTTCAGCCAGTGGCCTAGCGACATTGATTAGTGAAGGGGAAGCAACAAAAGGGTCAATGTCATCGATTCCCTTACTATGAGATAAACGGATTGTACGACCCAATGGCGTTATGATTTCATGATGGGGGGGGTTTTGGGATTGGTAAAATTTTTTTGCATAGTTGACCTAACGGTTGCCGACCTATGCCAGCTCCGTCCCGAGTGAACAAAACACAGTATTTACAAAATGCACCCTGTTCCAAATCAGAGAATGCCAACCATTTCAACTGAGAAAACCAATGGTATTTAACATAGTTGTTAAAAACGGTAAAATCAAAATAAAAAACGGAAAAAACGTCGTTTTATTGAAAAAAAATAAAAAACGAGAAAAAAACGGAAAAGAAAATAATTTGACTTTTCTACATCGCATTTTGAATAACTTAGAAATTCAAAAAACTGTTATAAATTTTATTTCCTGTACAGTGCTGTTTATATCAACTGTTGAATATCCCAGTCTGCGTGTTATTTATGTTTAGCAACGACATTATTCTGAGTTTCTTAAAGTATGTGCTAGTGCTTTGGTTGTATTTAAGACCACAAATAATACGTACAATATGCTTCTGTAATATTGTAAGTCTTGTCAGGTGCGAGGGGTAGTTTGATGCCCATACAATATTGCAATAGGAGAGGTAAGGAAGAATGAGAGTGTTGTACAAGTTCATAAGGATAGGTCTCTGTAATACATGTCGAATCCGAGAAATGATGCCTATGTTTTTGGCCACTTTTTTCGTTTTAGATCTAAATATAATATAATTAGTCTTGGATAAATTTAAGGATAATTTATTGGCTTTCAATTCCAAATAGTTCAAAATACTATTACTCGGTCATTTTTTTAGACATGGCGTTAATGAAACTGTTTCGCTTTAATTTTATGATTTCATCCGGAGTTGTACCCTCGAGACCAAAAGAGTTAGCAATAGGAGGTCTCAAGTAATCTTCAAAAGGAGTAGTCGGATCGGGAATTTTATTAGCTAGTGATTGAGCTATTCCCGTAAAGTAACAGTTGAATTTATTGGCGATTTCTTCCGGATCTTCAATCTTGACCCCGTCGGAATTTAAAAAGTCAATCGACGAGTCACAATTCTCTACTCCAATTAATGAGCGAATAAGACTCCACGTTCTCTTCAGGTTACTACTATTCTTACAAAACTCGTCAGCGTAATAGTTTTTTCAGCTCGCATTCGAGTAGATTTAAATTTATTTCTAAAAGTGATGAATTTAGTTTTATTTGACTCATTTGGATTTTTTAGATATTTCAAATAAAGCGAGTTTTTTGTTTTGCATGATTTTAACAGGCCCCGGGACATCCACGGTTTTTTTAGAAGAGGCCCCCGCCGACCATTTTTAACAGCAGGTGGAAAGGAGTCATCGTACGCTATTTTGTAAGACACCATGAATTGTTCGTAGGCCTCGTTCGGATCGTTTTTGGCGCAGGCCTTTGTAACTAAAGTCCAATCGGTAGAAGATAAGGCCTCCTGGAAGATATTAATTCCATCATTAGTGATTTTTCTATAATTCTCAGCAGGAGGCCTTACAGTCGTCTGGGCTTCGTAATTGAAATGGGCGAATATTGGTAGGTGGTCGGATATATCACAAGCAATTATCGAGGAAGTAGTTGCCCGTGGCCAGGCATTAGTAAAGATATTATCAATGAGAGTAGCGGAGTGGTCAGTTATTCTTGTGGGTCTAGTAATGATAGGGAGAAAGTGATGGGTCAGCATACAATTATAGAAGTTGGTAGTTTGCTTTAGGAGGTCAATGTTGAAGTCGCCCAATAGTACTACTTCTTTATTATTTCTAGAAACTTCGGATAGTAGACATTCAATTTCTTCAGAGAATCTATCCAACTCTTGGCCAGGTGGCCTGTATATAACTCCCACTAGTATAGCACCCGACTTAAATGGGACTCGTAGGAACAATCCCTCAAAGGTGGTTACATTATTACATTTCGCAGGATCATATGGTAGGAATGTGAGCTCTTTTCTAACAAGAAATCCAACTCCTCCCCCATGGCCATGTCCCCTCGGTCTGTGGACAAATTGGTACCCAGGGATGTTTATCAAGTCTTCGGTGTTTTTGTCTATCCAAGTTTCAGTTAGTGCGAGAATGGAGACAGGTAGTATATCTAGTAAGTCCCTAATTTCGGCTAGCTTAGGTAGTAGACTACGACAGTTGATGTGAATAATCGATAGGGAAGTAGGCAATGATGCGAGTTTAGAGCCCAAAGTGTGGGGAGAGAGGTAGAGGTTATTGCAGGTCACATTAGAGAAATAGTTGTAGTCAGGGTCGGTGTCTACGCTATTCAGTAGGGAGCGGTTATATATACAAACATTATGTACTAAGGTTAATATTGATTTGTCTTTTCTAACTGTATATTATTATATCCATCGAATAGATATATATGTGTGTGTGCGTGTGTTCGTGTGTGTGTGTGTATGTGTGCGGACATATTTGTGTGTGTTTACACGTCGAAATGATTGCATACAGAGAAGCTTCAGTATGAGCTGCAGTGTTTAAACAGTTACAGCTACCGTATAGGTCTATGATTCTTTCACTTGCCAGTGTTAATGGTAGTCTTGGCGAAGGAGGGCATGCCGATCGCATTGTAGGTTGGTTTAGACCGACCCGATGCCTGCCAGACCACATTCCCCCATCCTCAACGGATCTTTTAACGATAGCTGTTGACCCATATAATAATGGACTCCGTCGGTTTTCTCAGCTGAGCGGATTCAGGTGTTATTCTCTCTATAGTGGCTCAATGACTGACAATATGATTTTGTATCATATACGAATCCAACATTATTCGTGTGCATAGGAATCGCTCTTTCCTTATCGCCAGGTGTCCATAGTGTAGAGTAACTGTAGCCTTAGATAAATATCGTTCTACGCCACGTGGTAAAAGACGAAAAAATACACAGAGCAACGTCAAACATCATACATCAGAACAACTGCATGGAACACCCTTGATTATTATATTTATAATTGTGTCTTATAGTCAGCAATTCGTTTACTGAAGGCTTATGACGTTCCTTGAAATTGAACGTAGGCCCTGTTTTCTAGTTTTTATATTAATTCTAATTGTAATTTCAATAAATGTTTGGTTTGCTAGTATTGTCTGTAGTCAAACTCAAACACGACTCAAACTACATCCTAACAACGAGTGACAGCTGATTCCTATCAGCACTGAAATAATAAAGCAATTTGTTCAGATGACAGCTTAAAACGCTAGAATTACAGTGTGGAAATTCTAACTATTTCAAAAGTTCGTTCTCCCATTTGACCCCCTCATAAACTTTTCGATCCATCACTGGCGCCGACCACGCCGCGCCGCGCCGCCGCCGCCGCCGATTTTTTTGGGTCGGCGGCGCGCGCCGCCGCCGACCAAAAATGACCGGCGCGCCGCCGCCGACACTATGATGTCGGCGCAGAGCTCCACCCAGGTAATGAAATAAAAAGTCTCGATAACACATGACAGCAAGCTTGCTTTCGGAGACAGGAATTAAACAAAAATTAGAATGACTTAACTAATAGAACTTAACTAAACACCCGTAACAGTAAATAACATTCATTCAATTGCCTTGATGTATCAGATAGTGGCGTAATTTGTTCTTAAATATTTTTAAAGCAGTCAATTGTCGGATCCATAGGGGAACATCATTCCATACCTTAACCCCTGCAAATCTAATGGAAAACAGTCGAGTATTTGTGTGGGCAAAGGGCTGTCGATACAACTTGGTGCTTCTAGTGGGATAGGAATGTATTTCAGAGGTAAGGAGGAAAAGTTTTTGGTATATAGCAGGTAATAGATTGTGCTCATACCGATACATGAATTCGCCTACTTGCGCTATCCTAATCTGTTCAACAGTTAATATTTTAAATTCAAGAAACGACTTGCTGGTGTGAGATCCGTAGGGAGTGCCAGCAATGAATCGGACAGCTCGCTTTTGGAGGATGGTCAGCCTTTGCAGGTTTGACTGGTACGTAGAGGCCCAGATCAAGTTACAATAGCCAAGGTAGGGATATATCAGCGAGTAATAAAGCGTTAACCGAACCTTGGGTGGCAGAAGGTAGGAGGCACGATTTAAGATCCCCATATTCTTTGCTATTTTGGAGGAGATTGTCTTAATATGGTCTTTCCATGACAGATGCTGGTCCAGTATTACTCCTAGAAACTTGGATGACGTCACCTGAGTAATTTGGTTACCATCGATACATAGTGTTTTTGAGTCAGAGGGACAATTTTTTTATGAGACCTAAATAATATATAATTGGTCTTATCAAGATTGAGAGATAATTTATTGGCACGAAACCAGTTGGCAATCAGAGCAAGCTCAGCATTTACTTTTTGATATAAAATGTCCAAGGAACTGTGGGAAAAGAAGATATTAGTATCATCAGCAAAGAGAATGAAATACATAAGAGGTGAGGCGTTTGGAAGGTCATTAATATATATTAGGAATAATAGTGGTCCTAGATTCGATCCTTGAGGAACCCCAAAATTAATTGCACGCATCATCGAAGAGGCTCCATTGCAGTGCACTAATTGTGAGCGGTCGTCAAGATAACTGGCAAACCAATTGAGTTGGGCTCCTCTTATGCCATAGTTATTTAGTTTTTTGAGTAGAATGTTATGGTTCACAGTATCAAAAGCCTTGGCCAAGTCGAAAAAGACTCCAAGAGAGTATTCATTATTTTCTATTGCTTCTGATATTTTGTCTTGGATACTCAGCAATGGCATAGATGGAGAGTGACCAGCTTGAAAACCATGTTGAGATGGAAATATTATATTAGCTTTTTCTAGAAAGTTGCTTAGTCTTTCGTACATTAACTTTTCAAATATTTTAGCAAAGAACGGGAGAACGGAGATGGGTCTGTAATTAGCCACTTCCCCCTTCTCACCCCTTTTAAAGATAGGAACTACCTTAGCGATTTTCAATGCGTTAGGGAATATACCAGAGCAAAACGAACAGTTGATAATTTCAGCCAGTGGCCTAGCGACATTGATTAGTGAAGGGGAAGCAACAAAAGGGTCAATGTCATCGATTCCCTTACTATGAGATAAACGGATTGTACGACCCAATTTTATGGCGTAGCCAGGAATTTATGATGGGGGGGTTTTGGGATTGGTAAATTTTTTTGCATAGTTGACCTAACGGTTGCCGACCTATGCCAGCTCCGTCCCGAGTGAACAAAACACAGTATTTACAAAATGCACCCTGTTCCAAATCAGAGAATGCCAACCATTTCAACTGAGAAAACCAATGGTAGGCCTATTTAACATAGTTGTTAAAAACGGTAAAATCAAAATAAAAAACGGAAAAAACGTCGTTTTATTGAAAAAAATAAAAAACGAGAAAAAAACGGACAAGAAAATAATTTGACTTTTCTACATCGCATTTTGAATAACTTAGAAATTCAAAAAACTGTTATAAATTTTATTTCCTGTACAGTGTTGTTTATATCAACTGTTGAATATCCCAGTCTGCATGTTATTTATGTTTAGCAACGACATTATTCTGAGTTTCTTAAAGTATGTGCTAGTGCTTTGGTTGTATTTAAGACCACAAATAATACGTACAATATGCTTCTGTAATATTGTAAGTCTTGTCAGGTGCGAGGGGTAGTTTGATGCCCATACAATATTGCAATAGGAGAGGTAAGGAAGAATGAGAGTGTTGTACAAGTTCATAAGGATAGGTCTCTGTAATACATGTCGAATCCGAGAAATGATGCCTATGTTTTTGGCCACTTTTTTCGTTTTAGATCTAAATATAATATAATTAGTCTTGGATAAATTTAAGGATAATTTATTGGCTTTCAATTCCAAATAGTTCAAAATACTATTACTCGGTCATTTTTAGACATGGCGTTAATGAAACTGTTTCGCTTTAATTTTATGATTTCATCCGGAGTTGTACCCTCGAGACCAAAAGAGTTAGCAATAGGAGGTCTCAAGTAATCTTCAAAAGGAGTAGTCGGATCGGGAATTTTATTAGCTAGTGATTGAGCGATTCCCGTAAAGTAACAGTTGAATTTATTGGCGATTTCTTCCGGATCTTCAATCTTGACCCCGTCAGAATTTAAAAAGTCAATCGACGAGTCACAATTCTCTACTCCAATTAATGAGCGAATAAGACTCCACGTTCTCTTCAGGTTACTACTATTCTTACAAAACTCGTCAGCGTAATAGTTTTTTCAGCTCGCATTCGAGTAGATTTAAATTTATTTCTAAAAGTGATGAATTTAGTTTTATTTGACTCATTTGGATTTTTTAGATATTTCAAATAAAGCGAGTTTTTTGTTTTGCATGATTTTAACAGGCCCCGGGACATCCACGGTTTTTTTAGAAGAGGCCCCCGCCGACCATTTTTAACAGCAGGTGGAAAGGAGTCATCGTACGCTATTTTGTAAGACACCATGAATTGTTCGTAGGCCTCGTTCGGATCGTTTTTGGCGCAGGCCTTTGTAACTAAAGTCCAATCGGTAGAAGATAAGGCCTCCTGGAAGATATTAATTCCATCATTAGTGATTTTTCTATAATTCTCAGCAGGAGGCCTTACAGTCGTCTGGGCTTCGTAATTGAAATGGGCGAATATTGGTAGGTGGTCGGATATATCACAAGCAATTATCGAGGAAGTAGTTGCCCGTGGCCAGGCATTAGTAAAGATATTATCAATGAGAGTAGCGGAGTGGTCAGTTATTCTTGTGGGTCTAGTAATGATAGGGAGAAAGTGATGGGTCAGCATACAATTATAGAAGTTGGTAGTTTGCTTTAGGAGGTCAATGTTGAAGTCGCCCAATAGTACTACTTCTTTATTATTTCTAGAAACTTCGGATAGTAGACATTCAATTTCTTCAGAGAATCTATCCAACTCTTGGCCAGGTGGCCTGTATATAACTCCCACTAGTATAGCACCCGACTTAAATGGGACTCGTAGGAACAATCCCTCAAAGGTGGTTACATTATTACATTTCGCAGGATCATATGGTAGGAATGTGAGCTCTTTTCTAACAAGAAATCCAACTCCTCCCCCATGGCCATGCCCCCTCGGTCTGTGGACAAATTGGTACCCAGGGATGTTTATCAAGTCTTCGGTGTTTTTGTCTATCCAAGTTTCAGTTAGTGCGAGAATGGAGACAGGTAGTATATCTAGTAAGTCCCTAATTTCGGCTAGCTTAGGTAGTAGACTACGACAGTTGATGTGAATAATCGATAGGGAAGTAGGCAATGATGCGAGTTTAGAGCCCAAAGTGTGGGGAGAGAGGTAGAGGTTATTGCAGGTCACATTAGAGAAATAGTTGTAGTCAGGGTCGGTGTCTACGCTATTCAGTAGGGAGCGGTTATATATACAAACATTATGTACTAAGGTTAATATTGATTTGTCTTTTCTAACTGTATATTATTATATCCATCGAATAGATATATATGTGTGTGTGCGTGTGTTCGTGTGTGTGTGTGTGTATGTGTGCGGACATATTTGTGTGTGTTTACACGTCGAAATGATTGCATACAGAGAAGCTTCAGTATGAGCTGCAGTGTTTAAACAGTTACAGCTACCGTATAGGTCTATGATTCTTTCACTTGCCAGTGTTAATGGTAGTCTTGGCGAAGGAGGGCATGCCGATCGCATTGTAGGTTGGTTTAGACCGACCCGATGCCTGCCAGACCACATTCCCCCATCCTCAACGGATCTTTTAACGATAGCTGTTGACCCATATAATAATGGACTCCGTCGGTTTTCTCAGCTGAGCGGATTCAGGTGTTATTCTCTCTATAGTGGCTCAATGACTGACAATATGATTTTGTATCATATACGAATCCAACATTATTCGTGTGCATAGGAATCGCTCTTTCCTTATCGCCAGGTGTCCATAGTGTAGAGTAACTGTAGCCTTAGATAAATATCGTTCTACGCCACGTGGTAAAAGACGAAAAAATACACAGAGCAACGTCAAACATCATACATCAGAACAACTGCATGGAACACCCTTCCACTGCCCGTGACTGCCGAGTCTTTTGAGCACCATTTCAATTAACCCTCGGGATACCAAGGGGGGGTGGTTACCACCCCCTACGTTTTTATGCATAATTTTTTTCCATATGGAATATAATTTTTGCATTTCAGGTAGCTGTAGCAGATTCATTGGCGCACATTTTGGGTAAACATCATGGTGGTAGCCCACGCCATTCAAAAGTTATACCTGATATACCCGAGGCACCACAGGGGGGGTGTATACCACCCCCTTAGTTTTTCGAGTATAGCTTATTGACTATTCATCCTAGAAGAGAAACAATTATACCATTCTTTAGAGGGAATGCAGGGCTTCATTTGCATACCTACATCTTTGTCTGTTTTGTACAAAATTCCAACTTTTGTTCTACATTTTCTATCACTAAAGGGCGCAGGTATTCCATTTATACACTGAGTACCAGTGGGGTAGTTTTTGACCCCAGTGTAAACTGGATAATTCTGACATATTTAAAAACAACAAAATACATTTTATTAAGCTAACATTTATTTTTAAAGTATTTTTAATAAATATAAAGTATTATAATATTGTTTACTTAGTATATTTATTACCAAAAATGTTGACAGTCCGCTAACAGGTTTACAACTAGTTATGAGGAAACCAATTCTAAAAGAAACTGAAGTGGGTAAATAAGGAAGGCAGTGACATCTATGGTGAAACATGGAGTGATATTTTTGACAAGTCAAGAAATGAAGCAGCGCAACAGTTGTAGAGTTTAGAGGATGTTTCAGCGACAGCATGACTAGAAATCGGTCGCAAGAAATATCACGTGCCCTTAGAATTTGACGATGCGGTGCGCAGAAAAATTACACGAAGTGTGTGAGGTATATTATTTCTGAAAAGGCTGTGGGATTTGTCATGAATATTGCACATGTCACATATATCAGTTGAGGGATTCTAAGATTGTTCAATTTGCTGTTCAAATTTAAACGGCCCAACCTTAATCTGGTTGAATATTATTGAACTTTGTTCTGTTAGGGTCTAAGCACTTAATATCTTGTTTTATAGCAGAAAAGGAGAAATCCCGGAAGTAGCCTATTTGGATCAAAGGCTTAACGACACTTATTGGCAATAAAGCTCGTTGACGTCGGCATAAATTAATTTGAACTGTTCTCACCGTTCTGCTGGCATTTCACCATAGTTGGACTATGTAAGATATTAACGCTGATGATGATTCCAATTGTTTAACGACGTCCTTTGGCTACTATGGCCGCCGACGTCTTTGTGTTTGTATTGTATTTCCGTTCTGTTCGGCCCATTGGCTCTTTTTATTGCAATTCTCTATATTTTTTTCTTTCTTTCTCCTTTTTCTGTTTTTTTTTGTTTTTGTTTTGTTTTTTCTCTCCTTTTCTTTCCTCCTTTTCTTTTGTTTTCTCTGTGTCTATTCCAACACTCTTTTTTGGCTTATTCAGCTCTTTTTTGGCTATATCAGCTCTTTTTTGGCTATATCAGCTTTGTTTGGCTATTTCAGCTCTTTTTTGGCTATTCAGCTCTTTTTTGGCTATCACAGCTCTGTTTGGCTATATAAGCTCTTTTCAAAATGTTTACAAAGTTATTTACAGTTTTTCTATGTTTTCTATAACAACATGTAATGCTACTTGCAAACATAAGTTTCGCATATATGTGTAATATATACATGTATAATATA
The DNA here is from genome assembly GCA_020284085.1 of Aporrectodea caliginosa. Lineage (NCBI taxonomy): Eukaryota > Metazoa > Annelida > Clitellata > Crassiclitellata > Lumbricidae > Aporrectodea > Aporrectodea caliginosa. The sequence goes on from JACEVL010001007.1 coordinate 271,232, forward strand.
CACATTTTATTGCAACATACATCTAATTACAATAATGTATCGTTAACATTTATTTTCATAACAGGATAACTTAATTAAACATTTCGTTCAACATTTTCCTATATAGCAATGCAATATTATTACAAAATGTAATAAAATTATTAATCATCATAGTCAAATGATCCCTAATTACACATATAATCACACTTGTTTTGTTTTAATTGATATTTTAATCACAAGCAATGTGTTCAGTTATATGTTTGTAATAGATTTGATATGATACTGATATTTAGAATGATTATAGTATTTTTCCTTTATTAATGATTTTAACAAGATTATATACTGTACTCTGCAAACATCCTGTGTCTAGCAGAGATTTTAAATTAAATTCTGATTTATAACTATTACATTTTTCTTTTAACCTTTATTTGACCAACGTTCCATTTTTGGAACATAATTTGTAATGTTTAAAAAAATTATTCTGCCTTAGTAAATTTATTATATTTGCACATCAAATGAAAGATCTAAGAATGGAGAATGTAAAACAGTGGTAATTTTCTGATTGACTTTATTTATTTTTGTGCTACAGATGCGTAATTTTGACGAATTTTGTGATTTTTGAAAAAAATCTTTTAGGAAGTTGAAATAAATATTTGTGTCATAATTTTACAGGTGAGAGACGTTGTATTTTGTTGATTGATATCTAAAGTCAGTGATAAAAATCAAAATTACCGAAAAAGAAGCAAAACTCTAGGAGAAAACCCCAGTTTTGAAGCATGTTCCATTTTTGGAACGTTGGTGCACTCTCATTAGTATAATTCCAATATGAGGTGATTTTGTTCCGTGTTCATAATTTGCCAGTATATACTGTTGGATTGTTGCATGTATCATTAATTTGTTTTTAATATTATGTTTCATTTAATTTATTTTAACCAGGGGCGTAGCCAGGAAAAAATTTCGGGGGGGGGGTAAGTTTTCTGGGGTTTCCATTGGAAATGGTCGAAAAAGTTCAGTTTTTGTATTTCGCATATAATTGCATAGAAAAAATTTCGGCAATTTATTTAGGGTGACCCCACCCTGTAAAACCCCTTATATATGCCTATGTTTTAACACTGATTTTGTAATAATTAGTACATATTTTAAATTGGAGTTTTAGAAAATAACGCAATAACTGCAACACAGTTGAGTACCTGATGCAGTCTAATAGCAACTGCAATGTATAAATCCATGTAAGGAGGATGTACTGCCATGCAGGCAGCTGAAAAGAGATCTCTCTATAATGGCAGAGTGTGCACTATATGATCAGTAACACAAATCTTTGCAATTTGGAATTGTTCATTTCACACTTAGCATTTTCTGAGTCGGTGGGTGCCTAACTATGGACATCATGGGTTAGAGATGTTTATAAGAGGAAAGCCAATCAGATTTAGTTATAAGATCTGGATGTCTTATTCATGAATAGGATTTTCATCCATATCAAGCAACAATTTATTGTGGCAGGAGTAGGCGACCCACATAAACCCCTTTTGGTGAGCGCGTTGTCATGAATTTTGCCTAACTCATCACAGGAAACCATATCACATGCTATTATTTGCAAATCTTTTTACTAGTGACAGTCTTCTGTCTAAGCTGAGATGTTGGGCAGCAGTCATTCAGAGGTGCTATTCCAGTTCGACCATCACGGACATGATGTCCGTGATGGTCGAACCGGAACAGCACCTCTGAATGACAAGAAAATGTTTGCAAAACAAGAAAGAGGTACATTTGAATACACATGTCATGCCAAAATTGTTGTTGTTAGGTAGTCAGATAACAATGTAGTAGCATGTTCCAGCAGTATCAATACTGTAAATCCTGTGAAAAAGTGCTCAGGCACGTCAAAGGTTGTCATGACACATTGCGATGGGATCGAGCAATACATATCTTTAATTAGTCAGGCTCATTGTTTTTTTCATTTTTTGAAGAAAAACACAACCAAAGAATGTGCCAGGTGCCTCAAGATACTTCAAGTGAACTGTTTTGAAAGTTTTCATACCTTTAAACAAACTGGTTTTCAATAAATTGTGCATAAGTCAATATTGTATCGTGTATTCATGTTGAACTGCCATTGTAAAAAAATGCTAGTGGGAATGACCCAACGTTCCATTTTTGGAACATCCCAAAAATGACCTTAAATGTGAAATATCACTAAAAGCTTGTCATTTCTGTTTTAATACCATCAACATACAACACATATCTAAGGGCCATCTCAAAATTCCACCTAAAAGGCATAGTGGGTAAATAAAGGTTAAGATAGTTGAAATATTTTCCTTTTTACATTCCAATAGGATATGTTCTATACTTTCCGTTACCTCACAGGTATCACAAAACCCAGTAGGGTGTTTTCTCATTTGAAATAGTCTTTTATTAGTAATGGCAACACCAAGCCTCAATCTACTAATTTGTACCTCTTTATGTCTATATGGATCAGAAAATTTTATATTTGTAGACACAAGTGGGCATATGGTTTTATAGAATTTCCCTTTATTATCAATGTTATAATCTATTTGCCATTTATTTATTATATAGTCTTTAATAAAAGTATTCATCTCTTGTATTTCTAAGTAATTAACGCTGTTTGTTGTTGTATTACTGCTTAACGACACTTTTTCATATCGAAGATGATCAGTGTCGGAGGCAGAAAGCAACCTCGTACTCCACGTTTATATTGCGACCGAGCCACCCGCAGTAAAAATCCGAGAAATTAATCTCTGATAAACCGACCCGACCGGGAAGCGAACCCGGGGCGCCGGTGTGACGAGCGGGCTACCAACCCACTCGGCCACTCAGGATCTCCTGATTTATTTGACTTATATAAGAAATGTTCATACTTAAAAGAGGTGTCTAAATATTATCAAGTTGGCTGCTAACTGTTGTTGCAAGTTTAGTCTGAGTAGCAGTAGTAGTTTCAGTTTAACGACACTGTGTGATAACAAAGATCATTAGCGTCGCGCTCCTCCTTTATCCAAGCTTGGGACTGGAACAGCCAGATAGAGTAGTGGCAGAGTTCATCCTTTCGTAAAACCTTTGTAAAAGATATAATCTCAGATAAATATATTAAAAAGGTGTTTAGGATCTACCGTTACTCACGGCTTCGTTTGTTCATAATAGTTACTCTAAACTGTACCCTCTGATATTGCAATCCCAATGATCGTGGACTTTCTGACTGCAGGAAGTGTCTGGTCGGCGTCTGCCTGTTAGACATCAACTGTCGGTCGTTCAATCACCGACCGGTAGGTGGCGTCTGTCAACTGATATACTGACAGCCAGGAAGCGACGTCGACCAGAAATACGTCATCCAGGACGCGTCGTTTGTCTGGTTCAACAGTGACCTGCTGGCGGGCGAAGACTGTAGCGGCCAACAAATGTCTGTTAATATCAGACTTAGGATGTGTGGAGAAAATGCTGATAGGCATGATGTGCTAGAATAAAGTCTAATTGTTATATATAAGTAAGTAAATAAGTACGTGCTTTATTGAACCGCATGCAAACGCACTGCGGGAACATCGGATAGAGTATCAAATAAAAAATAAAAAATCACAGATAAAAAACAATAAAAAAATACAATAAAACAGACATCTGTGGATATATGTGAGTAAGGTTATAGTAAAAAGAAAGATCAGCAATAAAATCAAATAAAAACATATCGATACGACTTTGTTTAACAGCAACTATCGACATTATTGCCAGTTGCAGAGACGAAGCTAATTTTCGTCGATTAAAGCAATGTGTTTTGTTGAACACCCTTAAAACGTTGTCAAACGATCTATATACACAGCAGCTGCGTTACGTAGTTGATTCATTTATTACGTACAGCTCAATAATTGAAATACAATGATACCTGATGCAAAGTTTAAAAAATGCAGCAATCGTCAGACGCAAGCAAATTTAAATGTAAAAAGATGTAAAACATGCAAATAAATTTTAGTCAAATTTCGAAATTAGGACACGGTTGATGTCAGATTCCTTGGTAGCCATAGACGTAGCTACATTGAGGTCACGAGGAGGCAGTTGCCTCCTCATGCTTTTCAATATAATGGAACTTCCATTGACATGGTAGCGATGAGATGTTGTTAAACATCGCATTTTGTACAACTTTTTAAACACCTTTAAAATGTTTTACACCAGTGTTACATAAACGTCAACTTCGTTAAAACGGCGAAATAAAGCTAGGAATAAGGCTTTAAAATCTAGAGAGTTGAAAGACTTTGTAGAATATAAACATCAAGAAGCAGTTGTTAAGAGAACTGTAAAGACAGAGGCCAAGGCTGGTTGGGAGAATTATTGCTCTGAATTAACAGATCAAACGAAACTGAGAACAGTGTGGGGTATGGCAAGACGCATGTCTGGAGTTGCCCCATATAGTTCCATACCAACGTTAATTTGCAATGATAAAACTGCAGAAACTAATGTAGAAAAGGCAACCTTGTTAGCTCAAGTTTATACCAATACTAGCAGTAGCACAAATTATAATGCTAAATTTCTAGATTATATAAAAGAAGCCAAAATGATTAACCATGATCCTACTCCGTCTAAAACTTATCCAGCCTTTGAAATTGAAGCATTAAATGAAAATTTTTCATTTAAGGAATTAAAAGATGCTATTAGAAGTTCTAAGATTAATACATCTCCAGGTGATGACAAAATTCCTTACGAATTTATTAAACATTTACATAAAAATGCCCTAAAGATTCTCTTGGTATTATATAATCAAATTTGGACAGAGAATCAATTACCAGATGATTGGCATCATGCCATTATCTTGCCTATTCTAAAGCCAAATAAAAATGCAACAAGTCCTGAATCTTATAGGCCAATTTCATTAACTTCTACTATTTGCAAAATTATGGAAAAATTAATAACTAATAGATTACAGTGGTTTCTTGAAAAGAATCAAATATTGTCAAAAAACCAATCTGGATTTAGAAAGAATAAAAGCACTATTGATCAGATTCTTAAATTGCAAGACAGTATTTTGAAAAAATTAAAAAATAAAGATTCTGTTTTGGCTGTTTTCATTGATTTTGAACGTGCATATGATATGTTACACATTCCTACACTACTAAAAAATTGCAAAATATGGGAATAAATGGAAATATTTACAATTGGTTACAAAATTTTCTATCTAATAGAACTTTCCAGGTTAAAGTTGGAGCGTCCCTATCTGACAAATTTATACTTGAAAATGGGACACCTCAAGGTTCAATTATTTCTCCTTTACTTTTTCTAATTATGATTAATGACATACCCTCTGGTTTGGATAATGGCGTTGAAATGACATTGTTCGCAGATGATAGCTCCATATATGCAGGACATCGCATCATTAAACAATTAGAAATAAAGATTCAAAATTCTTTAAATGCCATTGATAAATGGTGTAATGAAAATGGTTTTAAACTATCAAATAGTAAGACAGTAGGGGTATTATTTACTAAAAAACGTAATGTGCCAAAAATTCGCATTAAAATAGGAACTGAACTTATCAAAATTGATAAAACAGCTAAATTCCTTGGAGTTATTTTTGATAATAAGTTATCTTGGAAACCACACATAGAATATATTATAAATAAATGTAAAAAGCGTATGAACTTAATGAGAGCAATTTCGGGTTTACAATGGGGCGCTTCAAAAAAGCACTTCTCAATATATATATATAGAGCCTTAATTCGATCTGTTATTGAGTATGGAGATGTAGCCTATGCTTCTGCCTCTAAGACTCACTTAAATAAATTAGCATCTATTCAAACGGAAGCACTGACACTCTGCTGTGGCGCTGCTAAAGGAACTGCTGCTGTAGCTCTTCAGAATGAATGTGGTGAACCTCCCTTGCATTTAAGAAACTTGCAGAACTCACTTAAACTAGGAGCTAAAGTCATTGGAAACCCTAATCATCCAATGAGAACAATCTTTCAACCTCACTGGACTAATGAATTTAAAACTAGAGATAATAAGAATCTATCTACATATCAACGTACACTTGATTTCTTTTCCTCCTTTGACATTCCTTATAAGGCTCCTTCTTTTCCTTCAGATCCTCCTTGGCTCAATGAGAGCATTCATGTTGACATTGGCCTCCATAAATCAATTAGTAAAAAGGATGATAATCCTGTATTTTTAAAACTGCTTACACAGGATTACATGAGTAAATATAATTCCTATACTCATGTATATACAGATGGTTCTAAGGCAGATAGCTTAGTTGCTGCGGCCTACACTGTACCAAGCTTAGACATAGATAAAAAGTTGCGTCTTTGTGATAATTCCAGTATATATGCTGCTGAATTGACTGCTATAAAAGAAGCATTTACCTGGATTGTAGATAATGAAAGCCAGGAACTTAAACATTTTGCTATATTTTCTGATTCTTTAAGTGCGCTTACTTCTCTAAAAAAATCCTTTTCTAAGTCCAGACCCACTTTATTGCAAGATACGATAAGAATATTTAATCAAATAACGATGAGTGAGGTACATTTGATATGGATCCCTAGTCATGTAGGTATACTGGGTAATGAAAGAGCTGATTTATTGGCAGGGCAATCATTGGAGTTACCCATAATTAACTCAACAGATTATCTAGAATTACAAGAAGTATTTTCAATAATTAAATCGTATATAATCTCTAAATGGCAGAAGGAATATGATAATGATATCAAGGGTCTTCAGTATAAGAGCATTTGTCCTGTTGTAGATACAAGCAATAAATTTCTAGATTTTAGTAGAAAAAAGGAAGTGCAAATCTCCAGACTAAGATTGGGAAAGGTAAACCTTAACGAAAGACTTTTTCTAATGAAGAAGCACGAAAATGGATTATGCACTTCTTGTAAAGTCAAAGAAAATATAACTCATCTATTGTTGCACTGCAACAAAGAAAATATCTCGAATATATTAACAGATAAATGTAAAGTATTCAAGTTAGAATTTAATATTAGGACCTTGCTTGGTGTGGGCTGCTTGCAAGGTGAAGTCTTTAGGCTGGTGAACCTTATCGGTAAGGGAAGGGTTTTTTAGGTTGTAATGTTTATAATGTCAGTGGACGTTGATGGGTTAGTTTTGCCCTTGTGTAGACATTTTGTTAGGGTGTAAAATGTGAATGATTTATAAGTTTGTTATTTTGAAGCCATTTGTATATATTATACTAACATTGCTTGTTTGTAATGATTGATTACCTATGTAAACATTTATAAGTAAACTAAGAATTTCATGTCAAAATAACATATATAATAAGATTTAATAACCATTAAACTGATATTAAAAATTAAAAGTGAAAGATTGAGAATCTCATGTCAGATTGCAGTGCTCTTTTCTGTTCGTGTCTTTATCGTGTGGTGGGGAGCTATCGTTTTCAATGAATGCCTATAGATGCATGTATTTTAATTATAATGTCTGGTTGCATTTAGTGAAAAAAAAATTGAAAATTAAAAATTAAAATATAAAGTTCATATCATAATTTCAGGTTTTGTAAACTTCATAATTACAGGTTTTTATAAACTTGAAATCAATGCTGTTATATCATTGAATAGCTGGATTGGAAATCTCGTGTACATTATTGCTGTTTATCAGGAATCTTTTCATTTTACATTAAAAAAAATGTATGTGTGATAATTGCTGCAAAACAGTGTATAATTTTCCTGAAAGACCATCTTACAGTATGTTATCTTATGCAAGTAACATTGACATTAATATCTGAACTATAATATTATGCTGCTAAACGATGAATATTAGTGATATTGTAAAGTACTGTTTAGATGCCTTTAACTCTATCAATTTTGTTTCAACTGTATTGTACATAATCTTGAATTGTCGTCAACGGCCTTTGATGTCATACGATGACGTTAAACTACGTTAAAAAAAACGGCGATTGTTCCTTCCAAACATACAGTCTGCTCGTTTATTGCGCACAGGTCTGAAGTGAAGATTGCTCTATTGCAGTATAATTATTGTCTACAGTAACGCGTTGGAAAAGAGTAAGCACAAAGCAGCTTCACATTCATAGACTTAAATTAATTCTTAAACACCACATTTAAATGTTGTACATCTGCATAAATAAAAGCAAACGTTATGCTGTAATATGCTATCAATAATAATATGCTATCAATAATATAGATATCAGTCTCAAAAAGCAGATTAGCAAAAAAAGAGATAACCCTGAACTTCTGAAATTAGTTGCACTTCAAATGATATCAGGATATAAACTAGAAACACTTATTTACACGGATGGGTCAAAGGCAGACGAAGTTGTTACTGCAGCTTTTACAATTCCAAGTATAGATTTAGATAGAAAGTTTAGATTATGTAATGGATCCAGCATCTATGCAGCAGAGTTAACTGCAATAAAAGAAGCAGTAACATGGATACTAAACACTGAGAATAATAAGAACTGCCAATATGTAATATTATCCGACTCACTAAGTGTACTTACTTCTATTAAGAAAAATAAATCTGATTCACGACCCAATTTATTTAACGAACTGATGATGCAATTGAATAGATTGGAACCTAATCAAATAAAAATGGCATGGATTCCAAGCCATGTAGACATAAGTGGTAATGAAAGAGCAGATAAATTAGCAAAGGAAGCACTCAATTTAGATAATATTAATTCCACAAAATACTTAGAATCACAAGAGATGAATACTTTTATTAAAGACTATATAATAAATAAATGGCAAATAGAGTATAACGTTGAAAAGCAAGGGAACTTCTATAAAACCATATGCCCACTTGTTTCTACTAATATAAAATTTTCTGATCCATATAGGCATAAAGAAGTACAAATTAGTAGATTGAGACTTGGTGTTGCCATTACTAATAAAAAACTATTTCAAATGAAAAAGCACCCTAATGGGTTATGTGATACATGTGAGGTTACGGAAAGTATAGAACATATTCTATTGGAGTGTAAAAAGGAAAATATTTCAAATATTCTAAAAGATAAATGTAATAGTTATAAATCAGAATTTAATTTAAAATCTCTGCTTGATGTGGGATGTTTGCAGAGTGCAGTATATAATCTTGTTAAAATCATTAATAAAGGAAAAATACTATAATTATTGTCATAAATATTAGTATCAGATCAAATCTATTACAAACATATAGTTGAACACATTCCTTATGATTAAAATACCAATAAACACAAAATATGTGTGATTAATGGTCATTTCATTATTTCATTGCATTTTCTAATGATATTACATTGTTTCATAGGAAAATGTTTAATGAAATGTTTAATTAAGTATTCTGTCATGTAAATAATTGTTAACATGCATTCTTGTAAATAGATGTATGTTAAAATAAAATGTGTATATAATACATGTATATATATTACACATCTGTGCTGAATTTCTGTTTGCAAATAGCATTACATGTTATTTTAGAAAACTTAAAGAAGTACTGTTAATAACTTTGTAAACATATTTGAAAAGAGCTAAAATAGCCAAAAAAAGAGCTGATATAGCCAAAAAAAGAGCTGATATAGCCAAAAAAGAGCTGAAATAGCCACCAAAAAAAGAAACAAAAGGAGAAAAAGGAAAAAAAAGGAAAAAAAAGATGTTAAAAAAGAATTACAATAAAAAGAGCCAATGGGCCAAACATAACGGAGATACAATACTTTAATATGTATCAAATCAAATAATATGTATCTATCAAATATTGTTAATATTGTTAATAAGATTGAGGAGAAAACAGTTATTAACATTATACGGAAATGAACTTAATCCGTCAGAAACTTTAAATACGTCTACATCTTATCAGAAACGGAATCAAAGCCAAGAAAAGAAAAAGAAAACTGTTGATAGAAATTATATGAAAATGAACTTAAATCGTCAGAAACTTTAAATACGTCAGCATCTTATCAGAAACGGAATCAAAGACGAGAAAGGAGAAAGAACATTTGTGAGAACATTACAAGAAAATGAACGGAAATACATCAACAACTTTAAAGACGTCAACAGCCTTTGTAGCTATAGGATGTCGTTAAATATTGGATTATGTATGCTGTAATATGCCAAAAACTAATCTTTGTCGGCGGCATCGGCCTATGTTGTCATAAGCTGCCGTTAAACTGTGGACACACATTATAACTTTTTAAGAGCTGTAATATGTCAAAAACTAATCTTTGTCGGCTGCAACGACCTATGTTGTCATAAGCTGCCGTTAAACTGTGGATCCATCCATTATAACTTAAGTCTTAAGGAATACTGTGATGTAGAAAGAGTACTACATAGACCTGGCCAAAAAACAAGCTGACTTAAAACGCATTATAAAGCTGCCAGATATAACTTATATGTCACTGCCTCATCGCGAGGACATGACACTTTTAAGTTTCCGATAACAAAATAAATCGTCAACTGCTAGATTTCGTTTAAAAGTTACAGTTGATCACCAAGTACAAGGCCTATAGCATAACTGCAACTGAGTGGAGATATGGTAGATTTTTCTGGAGGTTCCAGCCATTTCAAGTTCTGCACATTTTGGTTTTAAAGTCAGAGTTTCCTAATTCGTAGTTTTTGCCAGAATACACGACATTGTTCAGCGTCACTTAAATTCCGCCTCTGCTCTGGTAGTGCCAGTCTGAAACCTGGAGATAGGAGGAGGGTGACGCTAAACATCCTAGTTATGACACAGTGTGCCTAGTTTCTGTTAAAAGATGCTGTGTTCTAACAGAGACGATTAACGTCGCCCTCCGTCTTTACCCATGCTCTGGACTGGCACTACCAGAATGTGGGCAGTGGCGGAAGGTGGAGTTAGTTAGTAGTTTCCATTGTTTAACGAAATGTCTTTGCGACCTAACCTTCATATTCTGCGTAACTTGTGAGTCTGGAATAGTAGCAGTAGTTTCAGTTTAACGACAAGAAGCGCATTCGGAAGTTGTGAGTTCCACGATTTCGATTACAATCCTGGCCTATCGGTGAGGGTTAAACTAAACGAACAAACTAAGGAACTTTTATATAGCATCCTTTAAAACTCTTTTAAAGGTGTGATGACGTCGTCTAGCTATGCGAATCTTTGCGCTATTTTTCTATCGACCGGGACCATTTTGTGACTTTCCTTTTGATAGCAGAACTTAGTAAATTTTTATTTACATTCAACGGAAGAAAATCAAGATCTCACAAACTCTCCTAATTGTATTTTTGAGCAGATTCTTTAAAGTTTTAAAACTAACTCATATACATATTTTTTTGTACAGCTTCAAACAACACTTAAACAATCAAATCGTTGTATCTGTACAAATGTATACTGCAGAGGATCTTCACGCCTCACTAGCATCCCGTGCAACTTGCCTAATCGACATGGATAACATATAATTCGCATTAGATGCATTGCCTGTGACGCTGACGTCGACATAGAACGGCCTTTCACAAACTTTTCACGGACCGGCAGAAATTTTCCCACTGCAGAAGGACCGGTGCCAAATTTATTAAATTTATTAATAATTTCTCTTTTTCATTTTTTGATCACCTAAATTCCTTAGATATGTATTATAATTGATTCAAATGCATGTTTAGCCAATTCTATGACTCTATAATTGCCCTTTAAATGCTAGACAAATAAGTTTATTTTGTCATGACATTTAAAAATATAATAGTCATTTCTTGATTCCGAGACAATTTTACCAGGTTCTTGACTCAACTTGCGAACCTGTATCTGAGTGCTCATGGATCGGCACCGGGCCCGCCGCCCTCCTTTTTCATCCAGGCTTGGGACTGGCTCTGCCTGGCAATAAGGTACGGACGTGCAGTGGCGATGTTTAGCGATCCGGTGTAATAGTTTCAGTTAACGACACTGTGTAGTAATGAAGATCATTAGCGTCGCCCTCCTCCTTTATCCAGGCTTGGGACTGGCACTGTCAGAAAGCGAACAGTGGCGGCGTTAAAGAGATCCGGCGAATGTTGAATTATTAATTTCTGAACAGATAGAGGGCGTTTCACAGGTGTCTTAAAAGAGCGCAAACGATGTAGATGATTTATTTCTGTTTAGTTCTAAGTGTGATTGTCTCCTCAAGTAATTCAAACTGCGAAAACTGTAAAACGATATACTGACGTCAACGACCGTTGAAGCCATAAAATGTACTTAAACTGTTGGAAATCGAATGCATTCTATAATATTCAGAAGCTGTCGTTGAACTTTATTTTAATGAAACATTCTTTAAACACCTTTAATATGCTTTCCTCCAAATGTATATAAATTGAAAACACTTGATGCATGACAATTCCGAGACTGGGCAAACCCGTCGAGTGGCGATGAATTCGTTACCGTAATCTCTAAATTTCTAAGGCTAAGCGCAGGGCACCAGCTTATTGACGAGCGCTGCGTCAAGTCAGAGGGGTTGTTCAGAGCTGTTAAGGGAAGATCCGAGTATGTTTGCCAGAGAGATCATAGAGAGGAGGCATCTTCTCTACGCATCGTTAACCAAGCTACGGTCAACTGAGTTCACCAGTAGCAGAAAAAGAAGAAGCAGACATTGTGCCATAACTTCATCACTGTTACATAGAGGTTGAGTCAGTCCAAATCCTTTAAAATGAGGAGGGTATCGCTAATCTTCTTTATTGTGCCACATCGTTTTTGTAGTTTCAATCAAACAATGCTTTGTTATAGTAAAGATGATTAGCGTCGCCCTCCTCTTTTACCCTTGCCTTGAAACTGGCACTACCCTCATCGACCTTACAGGCACTGCTGTGCCACTAACAGATACTGTCAAAACACTTGGGGAAACCCTATAGGCAATAAGCTCGCATTCCCACCGCACATGAAAACATTTGTAAATCTCGTTCTATCTCGTCAGGGCAATGCGACACATAAGAAATCGATTTATCGTAGTATCAATAATCCCAAATGGCTTTAATATGCTTTCCTCCAAGTGTATATAAATTGAAAACACTTGATGCATGATAAATCCGAGACTGGGCAAACCCGTCGAGTGGCGATGAATTCGTTACCGTAATCTCTAAATTTCTAAGGCTAAGAGCAGAGCACCAGCTTATTGACGAGCGCTGCGTCAAGTCAGAGGGGTTGTTCAGAGCTGTTAAGTGAAGATCCGAGTATGTTTGCCAGAGAGATCATAGAGAGGAGGCATCTTCTCTACGCATCGTTAACCAAGCTACGGTCAACTGAGTTCACCAGCAGCAGCAGAAGAAGAAGCAGACGTTGTGCCATAACTACATCACTGTTACATAGAGGTGGGCCAGTCCAAATCCTTTAAAATGAGGAGGGTATCGCTAATCATCTTTCTTATGCCACGTCGTGTTTTTAGTTTCTATCAAACAATGCTTTGTTATAGTAAAGATGATTAGCGTCGCCCTCCTCCTTTACCCTTGCCTTGGACTGGCACTACCAGCATCGACCTTGCAGGCACTGCTGTGCCACTTACAGATACTGTCAAAACACTTGGTAAACCGTATAGGCAGTAAGCTCACATTACTACCGCTCATGAAATCATTGGGGGGGTCCGGTGGCGCGTTGGATAACATCTGGCGAAGAGAGCGATAGGTACCGAGTTCGAGCCCCGTAGGGCGGATTTGCTTTGTAGGCTGCTATTAGCGCCGTGTATTACAGGCTGTATGTTCTGTTAGTAGTTAACTAGTTAACCCTTTGGAGGTGAGGTGGGGTATGACAAACCCCATAGCTATTCTACGCTGCTTTTTCTACGGAAAACGTAGAACCAGCTCGGATTATTTTTGTCTACCTTAGTGAATGTGAAATACGGACACTTTAGGACACTTTCAGGTACTTTTGGACGCCATTTTTTTTATTTCTTGCATATTAAATTGAAAAATTATAATTTTTCGTATACATATTGATTTTAATGAATTCAAAAAAAGTAGCGGCACAGTGCCGAAAAAATTGAGCGATTATAAGATATTACTGCATAATATATATATATATATAGTGTTGCATCGATGCAAAATTGATCCATTATTACGGGTATTATGTCACGTGTTCACAAATTTTACATGTTTCGAGGGTCACGTCGTCACGAAGATGCCATTGCAAAGGGCCGGTTTGATTTTGAGCGCCACCACGCTGGCCATATCAATTATGATTGAAAACTGTTATTTGTTCCTGAAAATCACCAGTTTAGCCGATAATTGGTTACATAACTGTAGTTTAGCTCACAATTTATGTTATGTAGTTGATATTGAGACTTGCAAGTAATTATATGTATTGGGGTATGTCAGACCCCACCTCACCTCAAACGTTACAATGCGTCACCTCACCTCCAAAGGGTTAAGATTGTTTCAATTGCATAACATGTAAATGTACAGCGCAGTGCGTTTGTCAGGCACTTAATTAAAGAAAAGATATTATTATTATTATAATTATTATTTGTAAATCTTGTTTCTATCTCAATAGGGCAACGCGACACATAAGAAATCGATTTATCGTAGTATCAATAATCCCAAATGGCGGCCAATATGACCGCCGAACCATCCATAAGCTGAGATATAGCTATTTTTGTGTTTTTTCGGCGACATTGGCCGCCATTTTATAGAATAACATTCGCACACTGTTGCCACTGTCGCATTGCCCTAAGGGGGTGCAGTATATTATTTCTGATAGGGTGTCTGATGGTTTTCAGAACATTTCACATGTCACACAGATCATTCATTCATTCAGGAGATTTATATAGCGCTTCTGCTAGGGAACTACTCAGAAGTGCTCCCGACTCCAGCACGGTCAAAAAGAAAAGTTTTCAGGTTAGTATAGAACGTGTCAGAGAGCGTTCTGGGAAGCAGGCGCAATTCCAGGGACATCCCATTCCAGACGGTCGGGCCCACTGCTGAGAAACGACGATTTTGCATGGTAGCTGTGCGGGCAAACGGGACTATGAGCACCCCCCTCTCAGAGGAGCGAAGGGAGCGACAACTCTGGGCGCCCGATACGGGACGACAGAGGTCCCGCAGATAGGTTGGGGCAACGCCCATGCAGCTGACCAAACCACATCAGGGAGGCAATTCTGTACACAATGCGCTGGCGGATGGGGAACCAGTGTAAGGTTTCTAACGTGTACTTAGAGACATGGCCGAATTTGGTTATTTGGCCAGTTGCATGTATTGTGTGTGTGTGTGGGGGGAGGGGTTAGGGTAATGATTACACTCTGGCGCGTAGAGGCAACGGATCCTGGATTGCTTTCCGGTACCCTCCCTAAGGTCGACTCAGCCTTTTCATTCGCTAGGTGGCGTTGAACAAATGAGCAGTAGAACGTGATAGGCACCTTGCATGGCTGCCAAACAGTTAAATTCCACTCCTGTAATAACTTTTGATCATCCGTTCATACCATGAATTGTAATCAGCCTGCGTATTGGTCAGTTTGACAAATTAAACGAAGATTATTTTTATTATTATTTAAGATTGCACAATCTATTCTTCTAATTCACACGGTCCAATCTTAATCTGGTTTGATTGAATTTTTTGCGTGTCTTACTTTCTTAATATCTTTACTTACAATGGACATTATGGGAATAAAAAATCTAACTGAGGATCCTCAGTTTAACGGCAGCTTATGACAGCATAGGCCGTTCCCGCCGACAAAGATTATTTTTGGCATATTACAGCTCATAATCTAACCGAGAAAGAGAGAGATTTTCAATCTAACTGAGAAAGAGATTTTGAACTTTTATAAGGAATATGCATCCCTAAAAGAGGTATTGAAATATTACCAGCTAAGCCGACTGTTCTTTACTTACTTTCGGTTTCACACATCATTCTTTATTTGAAGGCAAAGCAAATGATTGCATATTTGGATTTCACTGTACTTACAGTTACGTAACATTACACTTACACTTCAAACCCTTGACAGTCATAAGATGCCCTTAAAGGATCTAAACCGTGCTATGTATGAGCATTTGCTATAGCGCCCTTTCAAGATATCTACTCAGAGGCGCTCCCGACTACAGCGCGGACACTGAATCGGAGTTTCACGCCGAAGCGCATGAGCAATTGCGAGTGAATGACTTGCGCAGGGTCCCTACGCGGCGGCTTGAGGTGGATTCTAACCCGCAACCCTCCGGCTGCAAGGCACCGAACATACCCCTACACCACGGTGTCACCACCGCGCCCCACAAAATGTTTGAATCTAATCTAATCTCGCCTTGTGGAACGGTTCTGGCAGTCATGGATTGTCGTTATTCGTTATTATATTATTTAGACACCCTTAAAATAATCTTACTATGTGCTATATAAAAGTGAACCGTTTGACTCGATGCTAACTTCTCCTTTGTGCTTTTTTCTCGCAATTTTGAGCACCCGATAACTTCTGACTATTGATATGGTTTCACATAATTTTTTAAATAAAATTTTAATTTTATAAGATCAAAACTATAAATTGTTTAAGATAATATTTAAAAAAACTGTTATTAATATTTAAATGTACATATTTTTTACAGATAATTAACTTAACTAGTACAACTGCGATGTCTGCTCGGCAGTCAACAAATAAAGAAATGGATTAAAAACATTGGCTAGGTGCCGACTTTTGCTTTTGTCTCTGGGTGCAGGGGTTCTTTATTCGCGCCTGTCTCTATTAGCGAATAGTAGAAGCATTCTGCAGTTCTCAGCGCAATGTTGGAAGTAAACGCCTTCGTAAGTCTCCTAAAAGCGGCCAATAACACCCGTACGCTTAGCCTACTTAAGAAGAAAGTCTTACTTACTGACTAACTTAATCAAATTTTACTATTTTACTATATTTTACTGATATACTTTATTGCATTACTTCCTTTTCTACTTACATATGGTTACCATTCATGTATCAACTAAGAGCAGCAATAGTAGTTACTGCTAAACGATTAGTGTCGCTGTCCTACTTTATCCACGCTTGGGACTTTATCCACGTACCAGAGTACGGGCAGTAGCGGAGTAAAGTGCAATCAATGTGTATCAACAGTAAACGTAGCAAATCGCCGGTCATCAAACTGAATCTCAGGAATCTGAATAAGAGTTGAGAGACATCCAAAAAATGACGAAGCGGGCGATTAAAGAGCATCTTCAAACGCATTCGGAAAATGATGGAAATCTACACGAACGGTTCAAGGACAAATGACGGACGGTTCAAGGTCAAGTGACGGAAGTGCAATCTGATCGTTCTACGCGCCCTCCATGGCATATAATAACTAGAGCTACAGGTTGAACGATAACACATCAATCCACGCTGGAACACAATGAATTGTTGATCTGCTCAGACTCTCTCGGTGTCCTACAGGACATCGAACAAAGACAGTCTTTCACAAGGTCAAATCTAATATGGGATTTGCATCGATGGAAAAGAAACGGTCAGATGAATTCCCTTGCCAAATCAGTGCTAAATCGCACAACTCTAAGAAATCTCACTGAACTTGGATAACGGCGAAGCGCAGACTATCTTGACCACTTTCTCTGAAAATGGCAGGAAGAATTGGAAAATTCAAATACCGGAATTTCATATCAAATCGTTAGTGGAAATAGCAACACCTGCAATAGTCGTACATTTCCTAATTCAGGGCCCTAACCAGCAGTGGCGTAACGAGGGGGGCAGGGGGCGGCCGCCCCCGGGCGCAGGACAGGGGGGCGCAAAATTAGGCTTTAGAAATTTTTTTAAAAAAGAAATCAGGCAAGAATAGGTAAAAAAGTACAAAAAAGTAACTATTATGTACGAGTCTGGCAGGGGCGCGGGCGCCAAGGGGGCGCAAAATGAGGCTTCTGATAATGTAACCACTTTTTCATCAAAAAAAGACGGAAGACGGAAAAGCAAAAAAAAGGTCATAAGAATTTTCCGCGGAAGTAAGAAAAAAACCAGATGACCACGAGATGAATGTTGTCGTCAAAAATTGATCTACGGCATTCCACAGTATTAATAAATCAGAACTGTCCGGACATTACCCACAAACTTCCTTCTTATAACATATACTAAATGGTAGGAAATGTTTCCTAAAGACGCCAGCAGCCTTTCATGCGAAAATATTATGTTAAATGATGGTCAATATAAATAGTCTCTTGGACACCTTTAAAATGTTTCATCACCTTGTCACCTTGTGCCGTCGATTCGCTGAATCCTAGCGACCGTCATAGTCAGCCTTCTCCATGTGTTCCGATCTCTCGTCGCCTCTCTCAGCTCCGGAATGTTCATCATCATCGTCTCGTGTATCTCATCCATCCATCTCTTTCTTGGTCGTCCTCTTTTTCGTCTTCCCTCTCCACACGCCAGCATCATCTCCTTTTTCATGCCGTCCGCTCGCATCACATGGCCAAAATACATCACTTTTTGTCTCGCCGCTCTTTGTCTCAATGTCATCTCTCCTCTTAAGTGTCCTATCTCTTCCAGTATATGTTCATTTGTTCTCTTCTCAGTCCAGGGGACCCTCAGCATTTTCCTCCAAATCCACATTTCGCATGCTTCGATTTTCTTCTCTAGTGCTTTGGTTTTTGTCCATGCCTCGCACCCGTACAGCACCACTGGTATTATCATTGCTTTAACAATTCTTGTTTTCGTTTCCAGGCTCACCGCTTTATCCTTCCATATCTTTTCCAATCCCTGCATTGCTCCTTTTCCCAGAGTAATTCTTCGGCGTATCTCTCTCTCGCATCCCCCCTCCCTATCTATTGTAGCTCCCAGGAAATGTTTCATAGCGATGATATATAAACCGCTGCTGCGTTTTATAGGTAGGTTTCCATTTGTCGGCCAGTGATTGCGGTTCGTCATTCAGAACTATTTAACGAATATACATGTAATTTATAATCTGCGAATCGAGTGAAACAAACATTCAGACGCAATCGCAAAATCAGCGCTTTATCGCATCACGGCAGAAATGTAAATTAACTTGGAATAGGCCTACGATGAAGAGCAAACTATTCATCGTGATCACTTCCTCCAAAATGTCAGGTAGTATGGGAAAATTAAAACACCAGAGCGTCATATCGGTCAAATTGAAGGATGGCAACCGTCGATAGGAAGTAGCTATCTCCAGGTTCTGTTTCAGCCACTGCCTGATCAACGAAAACCTCTATCGCTGCTGCAAATTGCGACATCTGTAATGCCTCTGAAACCGTGCTAAATTTACTGATTCAGTGCCGTAATGAGACGACCCTGCAGAAGAGTCTCCGAGATGAACGCTGTCTTCAAAAATTGATCTACTGTATTCAGACAATATTAACTCATCATACCTACCTGGACATTATCTACAAATATCTTAGTTAGAGGCATAGCCAACGCTTAAATATTAAGAAATGTTTCTTATTATAGACGTCCAAAGTTTTCTTTCCAAAATAAACCGCTAAATGATGGTTAATGCAAACGCTCTTTTAGACACCTTTACAACGTTTATAATCAAATATATATAAAATGCTGCTGCTTCGCTAGCTGGGTTAACAGAGCTTACTGGGATCTAGCAGTAGCTTGACTTGAATGTAACAGAAGATATTATTAATAAATAAATAAATGTCAATTCCTATAAAGATGAAATTTCTGTTCACGCCCTTAAAACGTAGTGCATAGGATTGTTCAAAATTTTGTTAATAGATAGTTTAAGTTTGTTGCTGTAAATAGCCTTATATCTTATTCAAATCTGTAAGAGTTTTGTGAGTCTTTAACTAGAACATGTTTACTTTATTGTATTAATTATGGCACTAGTATCATGCACGTATTATAATAAGTCTCTTATGCCTCAACTCTATATAATAATAATAATAATAATAACGACAATTTATATGGCGCCGTAACGCAGCCATACCGCTACAAGGGCGCCTCACATACAACTAATCAGCGGGATAAGACTTGGAGAATAAATATGTCTTAAGCTGAGATCTGAAGGAGTCTACTGAGTTGGCCGATCTGATGGTGGGTGGAAGACTGTTCCAGCATCTAGGACCAGCGGCCGAGAAAGCGCGATCGCCGAAGCACGTCCTCATCCGCCGTACGCGTAGGTCGGTCTTCTTAAGCGATCTAAGTCGCAGTCCAGACGCAGAGGAATGAGTCTCGGTGCAATAGTCACGCAGATATTCAGGCGCTGCTCCATGAAGCGCCTTGAATACAAGCAGACAAAGCTTGAACTCGATGCGGAACGGGACAGGCAGCCAATGCAGGACATCGCGTAGGAGCGGTGTGACGTGATCATATTTCCTCCTATTACATATGAGCCTCGCCGCGGCGTTAAGCACCGACTGGAGTCCGTCCAAGAGACACGCAGGCGCGCCAGCCAGCAAGCTGTTACAGCGGTCCACTTGAGAGATGACAAAAGCAGCAACGGCTGCTCTAGCGGCCTCGAAAGGCAAGGACTTGATGCAGCTCCTGATGAGACGGAGCTGACGAAAGCAACAGCCGACCATCCACGCAACATGGCGCCTCATGGACAAGTCGTTCTCCAGCACGACGCCGAGATCACGCACCGAGGTCGAAGGCGCGATCGAAGCCCCGCAGACACTCAGCGAGCCGGTGTCAAGGCAAACGCAAATCAGCGGTTGTTCAGTTTTAAAATGTCCAAAAAGTAAATAACAGTACATTGTAAATCTATGCACTAAGTAAATTTCTCGGCATTTCTTTTAAAATCTTGCAAACCATTTTTCTCAAAAACCTGACGTGATACAAAAATTCTGAGAACACCACTGGATTCAGCGTGCCAAAATCTATATAGAACAGCTAAAGTTTGTTGGGAAGCAAAGAAAAGTTAAAATTTGTTGTCCAGTGAAATCTATGCACTAAGTAACTTTCTAAGCATTTCTTTTAAAATCTTGCAAACCATTTTTCTCAAAAACCTGACGTGATACAAAAATTCTGAGAACACCACTGGATTCAACGTGCCAAAATCTATATATAGAACAACAGCTAAAGTTTTTTAGGAAGCAAAAAAAGTTAAAATTTGTTGTCCAGTGAAATCTATGCACTAAAAGTAAATTTCTGGGCATTTCTTTTAAAATCTTGCAAACTATTTTTCTCAAAAACCTTACGTGGTAAAAATATTCCGAGAACACCACTGGATTCAGCGTGCCAAAATTCTATATAGAACAGCTAAAGTTTTTTAGGAAGCAAAAAAGTTAAAATTTGTTGTCCAGTGAAATCTATGCACTAAGTAACTTTCTAAGCATTTCTTAAAACCTGACGTGATACAAAAATTCTGAGAACACCACTGGATTCAGCGTGCCAAAATCTATATAGAACAGCTAAAGTTTTTTAGGCAGCAAAAAAAAGTTAAAATTTGTTGTCCAGTGTTATAGATGTTTTTTCAAAGTATGGTTGGATCGTGCCACTGACTGATAAAAGCGGAAAATCTACAGCCAGCGGGTTCTTGAAAATATTAAAGAGCGAAAGAAAACCGGGCAAAGTATGGGTTGATAAAGGAAAAGAATTTTATAATAAGGATGTAAAGAATCTGGTTGAGTTATATTCCACTGAAAATGAGGAGAAATCCTGTGTTGTTGAGAGATGGAATCGAACGATGAGGGATAAAATGTTTAAGTATTTTACAGCTAATTCAACTCGAAGATATATCGATGTATTAGGCGAAATGGTTAGTAATTATAATAACGCGAGACATTCTTCTATTAAAATGACGCCTGCAAAAGCGAGCCTGAAAAATAATGAAAAGACTGTATGGATGAACTTGTACGGTGATGAAATTTCAGAACCCATTAAGCCTATGTTCTCGGTAGGTGATAAAGTTAGAATAACGAAGAAAAAGACTACATTTGAAAAAGGATACACGGCGAGATGGTCTGAAGAGGTGTTTACCGTGTCTGGAGTTCTATACACTGATCCTCCAACCTATAAGATTAAAGATTATAACGGAGAAGAAATTCAAGGCTCATTCTACGAGCAAGAGCTACAGAAGACGACTCAAGAATTATTTAGAATCGAGAAGATTATTAAGAAACGCGGAAAGAAATCGCTCGTAAAATGGCTTGGTTATCCCGAGTCCTTTAATTCGTGGGTCAATAATGAAGACTTAACGACCGTGTGACGGCTCATCATCAAAACTGACGACTGATCGAAACTGTTGGGAACTTTCGCGACCTTTGACTCATCGATCGATACCTTGGGGATTTCCGATAGTTTCGATCGATGAGTCATAGCGAGAACTTGGGTATTATATATAAATGTGGTTTCTTATAGGTTCAATTTGTAATAATAACCAATAGTTTGGGTGGTTATTACAAATTGAACCGTATGGATGTTTGGATGGAAACATCGGAAACATTACAAATGGAACCAATCGTCTGGATGTTTGGCCCAGAGGATTTACTTCTCCTCTACTCCTGGTGTGCACGTATGCGTTTGAAACTAAATACTACGAAAACAGAACTCATTTGGTTCGACCGTCGGAACAATCTGGATGATGATAAATCACTGAAAATACTTAACATTGACTCAAGCTGTTCGATTCCACCTTCAGAAGTGGTTCGCGACCTTGGAGTATTGCTAGACTGCAATCTAAATATGACTCAGCATATTTCCTCCATTGCCAGAGCCTGCTATTTCCACCTTCGCCGAATTAGACAAGTGAAACGCTGCCTGGATGAAACCTGCCTCCGTATTCTTACTCAAGCCCTTGTCATCTCTCGCATCGACTACTGCAATTCCGTCCTATCTGGCCTTCCCACATCGACGCTACAACCTCTAACATCTGTTCTGCACGCCGCAGCTCGCCTAATAAAAGGTCTTGGTCCCAGAGACCACATCACACAATCTCTTCAACAACTACACTGGCTTCCCATTCGCGCCCGTATCGCTTTCAAAATCTCCCTCCTCATGTATCATATCCATTCTGGAACCTCCCCTCATATATGAAATCCATGGTTGGGCCATGCTCTGCTTCAAATCCTAGAGGACTCAGATCGGCCACACGAGGAGACTTTACCGTTCTTCGCACCAAGAGGAAGTTTGGAAATCGTGCTTTTGCTGTCTCTGGACCCAGAGAATGGAACAGTCTCCCAGCTACTATCCGTCAATGTTCATCTGTTACGCAATTTAAATCAAAACTAAAAACTCATCTATTCTCATTATACTATGACTAAGAACACAGCGCAAACGCGCTTTCGTGCAAGACTTGTCTTGTTAAAGCGCGCTATAAATGTCCTAATTGTATTGTATTGTATATATATAACTAGCAGTTTTTACCGGCGTTCGCCCGGGTTTTCCCAGCGCCCGTGTATTTGAATTTAACGACATCTTCGTCAGCGCCCGTGAATTTGAATTTAACAATGTGAAAATTGTTCGTGTGTCCCTCTGGCGAATTTACGCGCTGGCTTGAAATTGTTTACAGGAACTCTACGTAATATATACTCCTGCATAGCTAGATTTCAATGGCGTTGAAACAGACTATGAGGACATCAAAACTTAAAATGTGCAAATATCGGAATTTAAAGTAAATGTTGAGGTGAAATAAAGTTGGGTTGAGATCTATAGAAATTCAAATGAAAACGTTCGTTAAAAATTTCGTATCGCTAAAGTGTTGCATTGAAATTCTGCCGTGGGCGTAACCATTTCTGATTTGAAATCAACGGTCATCGCGTGATTGGTTGCGAATCAGAGCGTTGACCTAGATGCTCGGCGTGACGTAAGATTGCATATTTAGCCGCGTGACGTGGACAAATGGCCATACTATTATAAGATAGCCTCGTCGAAAAAGTTGTAAATTTAAAATGTCCATATATCGGCGTTTAAATAAAATTGCGAGCTGAAAATAGTCGCGTTGATCAAGACGTGGCGTAATAATGTTTTGAAAAATTTTGTAAATCGCTAAAGCGTTCCGTTTCGGAGCCTTTAGACAACGGACAAACAAATATACAAACAAACAAACAAACAAACGGAAGGAAAACGTAAACAGACTACGGCTTATAATATAAACTTTTCACGGACCGGCAGAAATTTTCCCATTGCAGAAGGACCGGTGCCAAATTTATTAAGTTTATTAATAATTTCTCTTTTTCATTTTCGATCACCTAAATTCCTTAGATATGTATAATTTATAATTGATTCAAATGCATGTTTAGCCAATTCTATGACCCTATTGCCCTTTAAATGCTAGACAAATAAGTTTATTTTGTCATGACATTTAAAAATATAATAGCCATTTCTTGATTCCGAGACAATATCACCAGATTCTTGACTCAACTTGCGAACCTGCATCTGAGGGCTCTAGGATCGGCACCGGTCCGCTAATGAAGATCCTTAGCGTCACCGTCCTCCTTTTTCATCCAGGCTTGGGACTGGCTCTGCCTGGCAATAAGGTACGGACGTGCAGTGGCAGTGTTTAGCGATCCGGCGTATAGTTTCAGTTAACGACACTGTGTAGTAATGAAGATCATTAGCGTCACCCTCCTCCTTCATCCAGGCTTGGGACTGGCAGTGCCAGAGTACGAGCAGTGGCGTAATTAGATATCCGGTGAATGTTGAATTATTAATTTCTTTACAGATAGAGGGCTTTTCACAGGTGTCTTAAAAGAGCGCAAACGATGTAGATGATTTATTTCTGTTTAGTCCTAAGTGTGATTGTCTCCTCAAGTAATTCAAACTGCGTAAACTATAAAACGATATACTGACGTCAACGACCGTTGAAGCCATAAAATGTACTTAAACTGTTGGAAATCTAATGCATTCTATGATATTCAGAAGCTGTCGTTAAACTGTATTTAATTAAACATTCTTTAAACACCTTTAAGATGCTTTCCTCCAAATGTATATAAAGTGAAAACACTTGAGGCAAACCTAATTAGAGGCGATGAATTCGTAACCGTAATCTCTAAATTTCTAAGGCTAAACACAGGGCACCAGCTTATTGACGAGCGCTGTGTCAAGTCAGAGGGGTTGTTCAGAGCTGTTAAGGGAAAGATCCGAGTATGGTTGCCAGAGAGATCATAGAGAGGAGGCATCTTCTCTACGCATCGTTAACCAAGCTACGGTCTACTGAGTTCACCAGTAGAATAAGAAGAAGAAGCAGCAGACGTTGTGCCATAACTACATCACTGTTACATAAAGGTGGGGCCAGTCCAAAGCCTTTAAAATGATGAGGGTATCGCTAATCATCTTTCTTGTGCCATGTCGTGTTTGTAGTTTCTATCAAACAATGCTTTTTGTTATAGTAAAGATGATTAGCGTCGCCCTCCTCCTTTACCCTTGCCTTGGACTGGCACTACCAGCATCGACCTTGCAGGCACTGCTGTGCCACTAACAGATACTGTAAAAACACTTGGGGAAACCCTATAAGCAATAAGCTCACATTACTACCGCACATGAAAACATTTGTAAATCTCGTTTCTATCTTATTAGGGCAATGCGACACAATCATAAGAAATCGATTTATCGTTGTATCAATTATCCCAAATGGCGGCCAATATGACCGCCGAACCATCCATAAGCCGAGATATAGCTATTTTTGTGTTTTTACGGCGATATTGGCTGCCATCTTATTGAATAACATTCGCACACTATTGCCACTACGATAAATCGATTACGTATGTGTCGCATTGCCCTAAGAGGGTGCAGTATATTATTTCTGAAGGGTGCATGATGGTTTTCAGAACATTTCACATGTCACACAGATCGTTCAATCATTCAGGAGATTTATATAGCGCTTCTGCAAGGGAACTACTCAGAAGTGCTCCCGACTCCAGCACGGTTAAAAAGAAAAGTTTTCAGGTTAGTATAGAACGTGTCAGAGAGCGTTCTGGGAAGCAGGCGCAATTCCAGGGCAGCCCATTCCAGACGGTCGGGCCCACTACTGAGAAACGACGATTTTGCATGGTAGCTGTGCGGGCAAACGGGACTATGAGCACCCCCCTCTCAGAGGAGCGAAGGGAGCGACAACTCTGGGCGCCCGATACGGGACGACAGAGGTCCCGCAGATAGGTTGGGGCAACGCCCATGCAGCTGACCAAACCACATCAGGGAGGCAATTCTGTACACAATGCGCTGGCGGATGGGGAACCAGTGTAAGGTTTCTAACGTGTACTTAGAGACATGGCCGAATTTGGTTATTTGGCCAGTTGCATGTATTGTGTGTGTGTGTGGGGGGAGGGGTTAGGGTAATGATTACACTCTGGCGCGTAGAGGCAACGGATCCTGGATTGCTTTCCGGTACCCTCCCTAAGGTCGACTCAGCCTTTTCATTCGCTAGGTGGCGTTGAACAAATGAGCAGTAGAACGTGATAGGCACCTTGCATGGCTGCCAAACAGTTAAATTCCACTCCTGTAATAACTTTTGATCATCCGTTCATACCATGAATTGTAATCAGCCTGCGTATTGGTCAGTTTGACAAATTAAACGAAGATTATTTTTATTATTATTTAAGATTGCACAATCTATTCTTCTAATTCACACGGTCCAATCTTAATCTGGTTTGATTGAATTTTTTGCGTGTCTTACTTTCTTAATATCTTTACTTACAATGGACATTATGGGAATAAAAAATCTAACTGAGGATCCTCAGTTTAACGGCAGCTTATGACAGCATAGGCCGTTCCCGCCGACAAAGATTATTTTTGGCATATTACAGCTCATAATCTAACCGAGAAAGAGAGATTGATTTTCAATCTAACTGAGAAAGAGATTTTGAACTTTTATAAGGAATATGCATCCCTAAAAGAGGTATTGAAATATTACCAGCTAAGCCGACTGTTCTTTACTTACTTTCGGTTTCACACATCATTCTTTATTTGAAGGCAAAGCAAATGATTGCATATTTGGATTTCACTGTACTTACAGTTACGTAACATTACACTTACACTTCAAACCCTTGACAGTCATAAGATGCCCTTAAAGGATCTAAACCGTGCTATGTATGAGCATTTGCTATAGCGCCCTTTCAAGATTTCTACTCAGAGGCGCTCCCGACTACAGCGCGGACACTGAATCGGAGTTTCACGCCGAAGCGCATGAGCAATTGCGAGTGAATGACTTGCCCAGGGTCCCTACGCGGCGGCTTGAGGTGGATTCTAACCCGCAACCCTCCGGCTGCAAGGCACCGAACATACCCCTACACCACGGTGTCACCACCGCGCCCCACAAAATGTTTGAATCTAATCTAATCTCGCCTTGTGGAACGGTTCTGGCAGTCATGGATTGTCGTTATTCGTTATTATATTATTTAGACACCCTTAAAATAATCTTACTATGTGCTATATAAAAGTGAACCGTTTGACTCGATGCTAACTTCTCCTTTGTGCTTTTTTCTCGCAATTTTGAGCACCCGATAACTTCTGACTATTGATATGGTTTCACATAATTTTTTAAATAAAATTTTAATTTTATAAGATCAAAACTATAAATTGTTTAAGATAATATTTAAAAAAACTGTTATTAATATTTAAATGTACATATTTTTTACAGATAATTAACTTAACTAGTACAACTGCGATGTCTGCTCGGCAGTCAACAAATAAAGAAATGGATTAAAAACATTGGCTAGGTGCCGACTTTTGCTTTTGTCTCTGGGTGCAGGGGTTCTTTATTCGCGCCTGTCTCTATTAGCGAATAGTAGAAGCATTCTGCAGTTCTCAGCGCAATGTTGGAAGTAAACGCCTTCGTAAGTCTCCTAAAAGCGGCCAATAACACCCGTACGCTTAGCCTACTTAAGAAGAAAGTCTTACTTACTGACTAACTTAATCAAATTTTACTATTTTACTATATTTTACTGATATACTTTATTGCATTACTTCCTTTTCTACTTACATATGGTTACCATTCATGTATCAACTAAGAGCAGCAATAGTAGTTACTGCTAAACGATTAGTGTCGCTGTCCTACTTTATCCACGCTTGGGACTTTATCCACGTACCAGAGTACGGGCAGTAGCGGAGTAAAGTGCAATCAATGTGTATCAACAGTAAACGTAGCAAATCGCCGGTCATCAAACTGAATCTCAGGAATCTGAATAAGAGTTGAGAGACATCCAAAAAATGACGAAGCGGGCGATTAAAGAGCATCTTCAAACGCATTCGGAAAATGATGGAAATCTACACGAACGGTTCAAGGACAAATGACGGACGGTTCAAGGTCAAGTGACGGAAGTGCAATCTGATCGTTCTACGCGCCCTCCATGGCATATAATAACTAGAGCTACAGGTTGAACGATAACACATCAATCCACGCTGGAACACAATGAATTGTTGATCTGCTCAGACTCTCTCGGTGTCCTACAGGACATCGAACAAAGACAGTCTTTCACAAGGTCAAATCTAATATGGGATTTGCATCGATGGAAAAGAAACGGTCAGATGAATTCCCTTGCCAAATCAGTGCTAAATCGCACAACTCTAAGAAATCTCACTGAACTTGGATAACGGCGAAGCGCAGACTATCTTGACCACTTTCTCTGAAAATGGCAGGAAGAATTGGAAAATTCAAATACCGGAATTTCATATCAAATCGTTAGTGGAAATAGCAACACCTGCAATAGTCGTACATTTCCTAATTCAGGGCCCTAACCAGCAGTGGCGTAACGAGGGGGGCAGGGGGCGGCCGCCCCCGGGCGCAGGACAGGGGGGCGCAAAATTAGGCTTTAGAAATTTTTTTAAAAAAGAAATCAGGCAAGAATAGCTAAAAAAGTACAAAAAGTAACTATTATGTACGAGTCTGGCAGGGGCGCGGGCGCCAAGGGGGGCGCAAAATGAGGCTTCTGATAATGTAACCACTTTTTCATCAAAAAAAGACGGAAGACGGAAAAGCAAAAAAAAAAGGTCATAAGAATTTTCCGCGGAAGTAAGAAAAAAACCAGATGACCACGAGATGAATGTTGTCGTCAAAAATTGATCTACGGCATTCCACAGTATTAATAAATCAGAACTGTCCGGACATTACCCACAAACTTCCTTCTTATAACATATACTAAATGGTAGGAAATGTTTCCTAAAGACGCCAGCAGCCTTTCATGCGAAAATATTATGTTAAATGATGGTCAATATAAATAGTCTCTTGGACACCTTTAAAATGTTTCATCACCTTGTCACCTTGTGCCGTCGATTCGCTGAATCCTAGCGACCGTCATAGTCAGCCTTCTCCATGTGTTCCGATCTCTCGTCGCCTCTCTCAGCTCCGGAATGTTCATCATCATCGTCTCGTGTATCTCATCCATCCATCTCTTTCTTGGTCGTCCTCTTTTTCGTCTTCCCTCTCCACACGCCAGCATCATCTCCTTTTTCATGCCGTCCGCTCGCATCACATGGCCAAAATACATCACTTTTGTCTCGCCGCTCTTTGTCTCAATGTCATCTCTCCTCTTAAGTGTCCTATCTCTTCCAGTACATGTTCATTTGTTCTCTTCTCAGTCCAGGGGACCCTCAGCATTTTCCTCCAAATCCACATTTCGCATGCTTCGATTTTCTTCTCTAGTGCTTTGGTTTTTGTCCATGCCTCGCACCCGTACAGCACCACTGGTATTATCATTGCTTTAACAATTCTTGTTTTCGTTTCCAGGCTCACCGCTTTATCCTTCCATATCTTTTCCAATCCCTGCATTGCTCCTTTTCCCAGAGTAATTCTTCGGCGTATCTCTCTCTCGCATCCCCCCTCCCTATCTATTGTAGCTCCCAGGAAATGTTTCATAGCGATGATATATAAACCGCTGCTGCGTTTTATAGGTAGGTTTCCATTTGTCGGCCAGTGATTGCGGTTCGTCATTCAGAACTATTTAACGAATATACATGTAATTTATAATCTGCGAATCGAGTGAAACAAACATTCAGACGCAATCGCAAAATCAGCGCTTTATCGCATCACGGCAGAAATGTAAATTAACTTGGAATAGGCCTACGATGAAGAGCAAACTATTCATCGTGATCACTTCCTCCAAAATGTCAGGTAGTATGGGAAAATTAAAACACCAGAGCGTCATATCGGTCAAATTGAAGGATGGCAACCGTCGATAGGAAGTAGCTATCTCCAGGTTCTGTTTCAGCCACTGCCTGATCAACGAAAACCTCTATCGCTGCTGCAAATTGCGACATCTGTAATGCCTCTGAAACCGTGCTAAATTTACTGATTCAGTGCCGTAATGAGACGACCCTGCAGAAGAGTCTCCGAGATGAACGCTGTCTTCAAAAATTGATCTACTGTATTCAGACAATATTAACTCATCATACCTACCTGGACATTATCTACAAATATCTTAGTTAGAGGCATAGCCAACGCTTAAATATTAAGAAATGTTTCTTATTATAGACGTCCAAAGTTTTCTTTCCAAAATAAACCGCTAAATGATGGTTAATGCAAACGCTCTTTTAGACACCTTTACAACGTTTATAATCAAATATATATAAAATGCTGCTGCTTCGCTAGCTGGGTTAACAGAGCTTACTGGGATCTAGCAGTAGCTTGACTTGAATGTAACAGAAGATATTATTAATAAATAAATAAATGTCAATTCCTATAAAGATGAAATTTCTGTTCACGCCCTTAAAACGTAGTGCATAGGATTGTTCAAAATTTTGTTAATAGATAGTTTAAGTTTGTTGCTGTAAATAGCCTTATATCTTATTCAAATCTGTAAGAGTTTTGTGAGTCTTTAACTAGAACATGTTTACTTTATTGTATTAATTATGGCACTAGTATCATGCACGTATTATAATAAGTCTCTTATGCCTCAACTCTATAATAATAATAATAATAATAACGACAATTTATATGGCGCCGTAACGCGGCCATACCGCTACAAGGGCGCCTCACATACAACTAATCAGCGGGATAAGACTTGGAGAATAAATATGTCTTAAGCTGAGATCTGAAGGAGTCTACTGAGTTGGCCGATCTGATGGTGGGTGGAAGACTGTTCCAGCATCTAGGACCAGCGGCCGAGAAAGCGCGATCGCCGAAGCACGTCCTCATCCGCCGTACGCGTAGGTCGGTCTTCTTAAGCGATCTAAGTCGCAGTCCAGACGCAGAGGAATGAGTCTCGGTGCAATAGTCACGCAGATATTCAGGCGCTGCTCCATGAAGCGCCTTGAATACAAGCAGACAAAGCTTGAACTCGATGCGGAACGGGACAGGCAGCCAATGCAGGACATCGCGTAGGAGCGGTGTGAGTGTGACGTGATCATATTTCCTCCTATTACATATGAGCCTCGCCGCGGCGTTAAGCACCGACTGGAGTCCGTCCAAGAGACACGCAGGCGCGCCAGCCAGCAGGCTGTTACAGCGGTCCACTTGAGAGATGACAAAAGCAGCAACGGCTGCTCTAGCGGCCTCGAAAGGCAAGGACTTGATGCAGCTCCTGATGAGACGGAGCTGACGAAAGCAACAGCCGACCATCCACGCAACATGGCGCCTCATGGACAAGTCGTTCTCCAGCACGACGCCGAGATCACGCACCGAGGTCGAAGGCGCGATCGAAGCCCCGCAGACACTCAGCGAGCCGGTGTCAAGGTGGAGACACCGTCTGCTGGTTGCACCACAGAAAGTCTGTCTTCTCGGGGTTAAGCCGCAGTCTGTTTGATCGCATCCACTCAGCGATCCGCTCGATACCAAGCTCCATACGCTGCCGCTGATGTACAACCGTTGATTGAGGTCCTGACGTGTACAGCTGCGTGTCGTCGGCGTAGAAGTGGGATGACAGGCCAAGACTCGCGGCAAGCTCTCCCAAGTCGGCGGTGTAGAGCAGAAACAGCAGCGGTCCGAGTACAGAGCCTTGAGGTACTCCGCAAAAGAGGGAGCGGGCGGATGAAAGAACCCCGTCAAAGAGCACTGTCTGTTGGCGTCCGCGCAGGTAAGAGCGGAACCAGTCGAGCGCAACCGAGCAGATCCCGTACGTTCTCGACAAGCGCTCGACCAAGATGTCGTGGTCGACCGTGTCGAATGCGGCCGAGAGATCGAGCAGACCAAGCAAGGCGTGGTCACCCGCGTCGATCGCCTCGATGATGTCAGTAACCACCTTCAGAAGTGCGGTCTCGGTTGAATGGCAGCTCCGATAGGCCGACTGATGGGCTGGCAGAAGGCCGGCCAACGACAGGTACTCGGTCAGCTGGACACTGGCTACGCGTTCGAGAAGCTTTGATAGAAACGACAGGTTTGAGATTGGTCGGTAGCTCGAGAGGTCACAGCGAGGAAGCGCCGGCTTCTTGAGGCGAGGGGTGACGTAGGCGTCCTTGTAATTCGACGGAAAGGTGCCCGAGGACAGCGATACGTTGAATACTGCTGCGATGTATGGAGCGAGGAGGTCGATGCAGGATTTGATCAGCCACGTTGGCATGGGGTCTTTCATGGAGTATTTGTCCACGGCATCTTTAACCATCTGGCACACGATGGCAGGTGTGACTGGCGTGAAGGAGGAGAACCGATCAGACGTTGAGATGTCATGTTATATGTACTACACATTGGCTACTGAAACACCTATGTAACAACTTCTTTTCAACTGTACTAACGTCAATGGCCTTTGTTGCCATAAGATCCAGTAAAACTCAGGTCCCATTCATTCTGGCTCATTTAAAGGCCATTGACGTTATATTTAATATGGAATATTTTCATAGAATGAGAACTGTACAAATCAACTTTCTGTCAACGTCAGCAGCCGTTGTTGCCTACTACAGATGTCGCTAAACACTGAGCAGACTGTAGATTAGACACCTTTAAAATGTTATCAACCGACGTTCACCCAGATCAACCATTAAAAAGAATGAAGCCATGCATACGAACGGATCTAATTTATGTCAACATCAACGGCCTTTATTGCCATAAGATGTCGACATGTATGCAATCGCTAGGATCTCTCGCACTAACCGCATTAAGGAAAATTGTATATTTTTTCTACAGAAGTCAACAGCCTTTGAAGATGTTGTTAAACTGTTGAAAATTCAATTGACGGTGTTGTTGGGCTCGAAGCGATGGATGAGTTAACTGCATGAACGGTTACTCGCCGGTCAGATGCTTGCGTCGTATCGTGGCGAGGTTGCCCTGTCTTTGTTGGCTGGGTGGAAATCTTTAGCTAGGTACGCAAGGGTGAAAGCGTGTAAGGATAAATGTTGCAGAAGATTTTGAATCGTAATCGTAAACACAGAATTTCTATAGCGTTACTCTAAAGTAATTGTTAACGCCCTAAGAGCAGGGCACCTGCTTATTCACGAGCTCTGTGTCAAGTCAAAGGGGTTGTACAGAGATTCCAAGTGAAGATCTGAGTGACAGAGAGACAAGAGAAAGGAGGAAGCTTCGCTTCGCATCGTTGAACTGGATACGTTCAACTACGTTCGATACCAGCAGAAAAAGACTAAAAAAGAGACGCTGTGCCATAACTAATTCACTACCACATTGATGTGACGCCAGTCCGAAGCCTTGATAATGAGGAGGGCGACGCTAATCATCTTTTTTACGACACAACTTGGTTACAGTTTCTGTTTTACGACGCAGCGTTATAACAAAGATTAGTAGTGCCGCCCTCCTATTTTTTGTCCATGCCTTGGACTGGCACTACCAGAGTACAGGCAGTAGCGTATGGCGGAGCTAGTGTAGTTTCCATTGTTTAATGGCTGCCGACTTTACATTTTTAAGATGTCCGATGAGGTAATTATTTGCCTCACTGCGGCTGACGATTTATATAGCAACGTTTGAAAGCAGTTTAGGGGTGTTTAGTAAGAGGGTCGAATTATGAAGTTTTAACGACATCTTATGGCTGTTGACGCCGAGCTTGCCTTCAAATTTTTTGGCATTTTTACAGTGCGCCACTTTATATTTCAAACATTCCGACGGAATGACATTAATAGTGTGCAGTGTATTATTTCTGGAAAAGGTGTGGAATAGTGTTTCGAACATTGCACATATCACATGAGAGTTGCAGGTATTTGGAGATTGTACAATCCATTGTTCAAATTCACATGGCCAAATCTTAATTTGGTTAAATGAATTTTTTTTTTAAATATCAGAAGCGTACTTTTCTGTAATTTATCCGGGATTCGATACAAACGGTTGAAACCACAGGTTCAGGACCTTAACAGGAACTTAATGCACAGACATAATTATACAATACCAAACAGTACACTACAATACACTATTATGCAATACAATACAGCACAATACAGTTAATTAAAATACAATACAATGCAAAACATTGCAGTGCAATGAATGCCGCGGATTCTAAGCCGATTACTTGGAAATGAAAAACACAAAGCCTAACAACGAGAAACAACGACAGTTTGTATTTGGCGAATGTTGTTGTTCAACTGTTGCCGTCATCAGTTAAACTCCGCTCGCTGTTATTGACCGTACGGTTGTCTAGACAACTGGTTCGTTCCGACATATTCGACGCAGCTTACGTGTTTACAACTTGCTGTTGTACATTCTGCTGCAATGCACTGCGTTTCAGTGTATGGAGTTGTATTGCAGTGTAATTGTAACTGTAATTGACCATTTGTATAGCACCACTCAGAGATTCAGAGGCGCTCCCGACCCAGGGCTCCAACAAATAAGGCGTTTCCGAAACAGAGGAAGAGAAAGACTGTGTTTGACATATTCTCTCGACAACCATATGACTTGACGCAGTGCTCGTGAATATCATAGTCCTTGCGATTATATATATAAAATTATATAATAGCGCTTTAACAATTTGGATTTAACGATTACAGATGTCCAGACCACCTACATCGACGATTGAACGAGGTTATGAATATATTCTATTTATGCGTGCATTGCAACCATTTTAAAGGTGGTCAATAGCGCCTTCCATTTCGTGTAGTAGTATTCATAATTCATATATTGTATTTATTGCATTGTATTGTATCCACTTTGAAAAGCTTCCTACGATATCATGGCTAAATATAACTGAATATCTTGTACTTTTTAACCTCAATGTACCATGTTTGGGAAATGTGATTTAGAATTTAGAGATAAAAATATAATTATGACGTCGTAGAAATATTGTGAGTTGGAACTATTGTATTGTATTGTATTCGAACATTTATAAAGCGCCTCTCATAGGTTGAACCATTCAGAGGCGCTCCCAGTGCGCAAGGCAACAAAAGAAGAAAATGGTTTTGAGAAAAGCAAAGGTGGAAGAGAGGTTACTAGCTAGAATTCGAGAGCGAGTAGATGGAGACAGCGCATTCCAAAGAGAGGGACCAATTGAGGTAAAGGACCGGGACTGAGCCATAGCTGTTCTAGTATGAGGAACTAGAAGCTCAAGTCTTTTTGATGAGCGTAGTAGTCGATGGGAGGAGGCTGAAAGAGGCCGGAGTAGTACATCAGCTAAATATTTTGGGGCAAGACCCCTTTGTTCCTTGAAGACTAAAATGAGGATTTTGAATTTAATGCGAGCAGAGAGAGGAAGCCAGTGCAGTTGTTCAAACATGAAAGTAGAAATGTGAGAGTACCGTGGTAGGCGTGCTATTAATCTGGCGGCAGCCTTTAGGACCGACTGAAGAGGTGAAAGACGAACCTTAGGAAGACCAATGAGAAGAGAATTACAGTAATCAATTCGGGAGCATATGAAAGCAAGAACCAGAGTGGCGAAAACAGAAGATAAGTGGTTGCTGTTTAGCGACACTGTGTCACATAAATAGATGATTAACGTCGCCCTCCTCCTCTTTCCAGGCTTTGGACTGGCACTGCCAGAGTACGAGCAGTGGCAGAGTTTTTATTATGATGCAAGAAATCTGACGAATATTTGGCAAAGGGTGTTTATAATGTGTAGAAATTTAAGAAGATTCGTTGATCTTCGCTTTCTAATAGTATATGAAGGTGAAAATAACAGCTCTTCTAAAACACCTTCAAAATGATTTACACAAATGCTATATAAATCTAACTTCGTCTATTCGTTTAATTTTAATCACCTGCGTTTCCTTGGGTGACTTCTAGGTCGACGTCAATGACGGCCATTTATGATACTCTGTAATGTAATGTAATTAGCAACTTCTATTGCGTCGGTGTCTAATGCACAAGGCATCAACCGATGGCGCATCAAAACAATCCGTAATCAGGTCAACATCCAGAAGATCAGTCCGTAAGAGACAGAGAGGCAGCCTAAGGTGGATAAGCAATTTGAAAGAGGTAAATTTTCAGCCGAGAACGAAATGACACAAGCGACTGAGCACAGCGCACAGACACAGGAAGAGAGTACCAAATGGCAGGCCCAGCAACCGAAAAAGCTCGTTCACCGAGAACATTTCTTGATTTAGGTATGACCAGACAAAGACAATCAGATGACCTCATTGAACAATGACAAGTCAGAGGAATAAGAACAGATTTTAAATATTGTGGTTGGCCAGAGTTCAAAGTTTTATAAACTATGAGCCCCAATTTGAAACGAAAGACGTCCTTGAATGGACTAAACAGTGGAGCAATGCGCTTTATAAATCCATCCAGCATCAGCAACAACATCATCATCATCGGTTCCTGAACCTGCCATTTGACGATGATTGGTAAGAATAAATGAGGAGAGCGACGCTAATGATGTTGGTTATCACATACTGTTGTTAAACTGAAACTACTACTAGCTGTCGCTATCAGCTGTACGATCGGTGAAATATGTATAAATATGTATAAATAGTTATAATTACACACCTCTTTTAAGCATAATAATCGTCAAATAAGTAAAAGCAGACGTGTGGATCGGTAGTGAAAATCCGGATATGACCAGAGTAGAAAAATGGCAGGAAGAATGTGAAAATTCAAACACCGGAACGTCATATCGAGATTTCGAACCACAATTTGCTCTATCGGTCAAGTTTAAGGAAGGCAACCGTCGAAAGGAAATAGATATCTTCTGGCTCCGTTTCGGTCACTGTCTGCGCAGCGACCAACTCTATCGCTGGCTCAGGCACGTTACTAGAAATTGCAACACCTGTATTGTGTCAGAAACTGTGGTACATTTCATGATTCAGTGCTCTAACCAGTCGATAAGAGCTGTAATTTGCCAAAATAATCTTTGTCGGCGGCAACGGCCTATGTTGTCATAAGCTGCCGTTAAGCTGGATCCATCCTAACCAGTCGATCAAATACAAGATCGGTACTTACAACTAACAGAGTAAAAAAAAGTATAACAGACATAAAAACGCAGATTTTTATTTAAATAGAAAATCACTATTCTTAAAAGAGGTGTCTAAATATTACCAAATATGTCAACCGCTTTTGCTATTCAATTTCGGTTTCACATAATTTATCAGATTTTACTTCAAAGTAAAACAAAATATATTAATTTATGAGATTTTACTATATTTACCCTTACGTAACATTTGTAATTACAATTACGCTTCTTTCTAATTCAGTCCATATTGGCGACACTTTACTGCATATTATACCTCGCTTTAAGATCGTTACCTGTTCTGAATGAGTTCTCCATGAAATCGATTTCATTACAGCCTATATAGGCATTGAAACTAGAGTCCTGCGCCGGCCGCGTCGCGCCGCCGCCGCCGACATTTTTTGGGCGCCGCCGCCGCCGATTTTTGTTGATCGGCGCCCCGCCGCCGCCGATAATTCCTCGGCGCGCCGCCGATGCCACGCTGAAGTGTTTAATTGTTTTGTTTCATTTTTCATGTTTTGCATAATTTCACGATAAATTGTTGCTTCAGTGGGTAATAGAAGTAGGCACAGAGAGACATACAGCCAGACAGACAAACAGAGACATACATACAGACAGAGAGACACAGGCACAGACACAGACTGCTGATGATCTTCTTGGCGTAGCAGATGATGAGATGGATGGATAGATTGATGGATGGATTGGTGAGGAGGATAGATGGATGGATTGATAGATGGATGGATGGACGAATGGATGTAAGGGTGGATTGAATGACTGAATGATAGATTGAGTAGAAGGAATAGGAATAGGAATGAGAGAAGGTCGAAAAGTCCTCTGTCTTTCTTGACTAGAAATACATACTACTTTATATATATATATATATATATATATATATATATATAGATAAGACAGAGGATATATGTATATATATGCGGCGATTGAATTGTCGGGAGGTTGCGAGTGTTCTTCAATCCCCGAATTCATATTCAACCCCTTCAGTTAACTTAATTCCATAAAATTACCTGTGGGGTTACGTTAACCTCGTTCATTGATACTATCTGGTGGGCCAGGTGCTTCTTTTCGCTGTCTTAAGACCACTCTTTTCGCTCGGAGTCTTTCGCACTGGGAGCGCCTCTGATTGGTGTTCACTGTGAGAGGCGCTTTATAAATTTATAAATACAATACAAATACAATAAAATAACCCCTCAGCGCAGCTTTCAGTGAATGGACGCACTTGTAAAGAATACTTTATTATAATGTGTGCAATATCGGCAGTATTAAGTCATAGGCCTGGGGTGAACCGCCCGGCGCCCCTCCTGCTTGTATGCCAGTGTAGGCAGGAATAGGAATTTGGCATGCCATCCATTTCTTAACCCAGCTTAAACATATCCATGCTCTGCTATAACGGGCCACGGGCCTGTCATCGGTTAGGATTGGTTCATTTCTTAACCCAAATAATGTGCTTCCCTAAGATAATTAAAATTAATTACTTGTGATACACAATGGAAGGAGGTTTAGGGTAAATGGTAACCCTTTGGCACGAAGAGTAGAAGATCAGCATGGACGCGGGATCGATTCCCGCTACCATCCCAAAGGTCCACTCGGCCTTTCATTCGCCATATGGAGTTCGTAAAATGAGCAGTAGGACGTTATGGGCGCCGTGCATGGCTGCCAAACAGTTAAATTCGATTTATTTAATAACTTGTAATCATCCATTCATACTATGAATTGTGATCATACTGCGGTGTGTCAGTTTGAAATAATAAACGAAGGTCATTAGATTTATAATTGTGTCCTATAGTCAGCAATTCGTTTAGCCTACTTAAGGCTTATGGCGTTCATGGAAATTGAACTTAGGCCTTGTTTTCTAGTTTTTAAATTAATTTAAATTAATGTCTTTTTTGCTAGTATTGTCTGTAGTCAAATTCAAACACGACTCAAACTGCATCTTTACTACTAGTGACAGCTGATTCCTATCAGGACTGAAATAATAGAGTAATTTGTTCAGAAGACAGCTTGAAATGATACCATTACAGTGTGGAAATTCAAAATATTTTAAAAGTTCGGACACCCATTTGACCCCCTCACATACTTCTAGATGCGTCACTGGCGCCGACCACGCCGCGCCGCGCCGCCGCCGATTTTTGTTGGTCGGCGGCGCGCGCCGCCGCCGACCAAAAATGACCGGCGCGCCGCCGCCGACACTATGAAGTCGGCGCAGAGCTCTAATTGAAACACGGCCACAACCTTATACTCGGGTAGCGCCAGACCCAAGACAGGGAGTGGAAGGGGCGACGCTAAGAACCTTATGACACCGTGTCGTTGAACATAAACCTTCCACATAAATGGACGGAAGAGTGAGCTTTATTCGTCACAATCATGATTATTCCACAGTGATAAACAGTTTTAAGTTATTTCTGTCTACGTACTCGGTACTCTTTCAACAAGATGACACAATACGCGAATGACAGTTACCTCCTGATCCCGTCTGTAAACATTGACCTGATGCAGTCAGAGATAGACCATATCTCTGCTTGGACAGATTCATGCAATCTGAAGCTCAACCACGCTAGAATCCGTGAAATGATAGTCCGACGCTCAAGGAAAAGCTGGTCAATGATGCACCCAATGCCACAGGCGTACCAGGACTTATCTAATACAACAAGGCATCAAAACCCAGCGGCAGACTGGTAAAATATCGAGAAGTCTACTAATACGTGCAAGGCAGACAGATCTCAGTTACTCTGGACGTCCTCTTCGCTCTTTAGACCGTCATGACCTTCTACACGTAGTACCTCGATCTCGGACTGCCAAAACTGTACACAGCATCGATGCCTATCACGCTGTTGGCCGTTGGCTATGGAATGACTCTCCTGCCTTGTTGTTTTAGACACTGGCGCGATAGAAGTCATTAATAACAAGCAATTATAATTATGACTGTAATTGTAATTCAGCATTTATTTGTTTTGATTTGGTAGTGCTGCTAGAGGCGCTTTATACGTCCCTAAATAGAATTGAATGGAACTGAGAATGAAATGACACAAGCCACTGAGCAGAACGGACACATACAAGGAGAGAGTTCAATGTTTAGGTTCAGCAGCAGAAAAGCTAGTGAACATCAAGTTTTAGATGTGACCTGATGACCTGCAGTTGAACACTGATAAGCCAGGCACTAAACACTATCCAACAAACAATAAATCCTTGTTGGAAATGGATTGGTTAGAACGACCGCCTTTTATAATAATAATAATAATAATAATAATAATAATAATAATAATAATAATAATAATAATAATAATAATAATAATAATAATAATAATAATAATAATAATAATAGAGATTTGAGTGCCGTAGTTCGTAAGCAGTCGATGACTCGAAGCAACGATTCAAAAGCACTTAATAATAATAATAATAATAATAATAATAATAATAATAATAATAATAATAATAATAATAATAATAATATCTTTTCTTTAATAAGCGCCTGACAAACGCACTGCGCTGTACATTTACATGTTATGCAATTTAAATCTTAACTACTAACAGAACAGACAGCTTGCAATACAACGGCGCTAATAGCAGCCTACAAACATATCCGCCCAACGGGGGCTCGAACTCGGTACCTCTCGGTCTCTGTGCCAGATGTTATCCAATGCGTCACGGGCCGCCACTTAACGCGGAGAGTACGGGTTCGAGCCTCTTCTCACCCGAAGACGGTTATTCTGTGGAGACCTTGAGTCAGTCCTTCGTTCACAATTGCTTTATTGGGTTATTGTTTGATAGAGGTGCTAAATAAGTGACCGAGCATCAATCGATGGCTCTGACCAATTGTAGATGAAGGTTTTCTTCAGGGTTCCTACAGAATAATCTTCTCAAGCGAGGAAACTAGAATATCCTTTACTTCCCCTTTACCAGGATGCGAACCAATCATTAGTTGTTTCAGTTTAATAACACTGTGTAATAACAAAGATCATTAACGTCGCCCTCCTCCATCATCCTGGCTTGGGACTGGAACTGCCTGGCAGCAAGGCCTGAACGTGCAGTGGCGGAGTTTCACGAAACAATTAGTAGTTTCAGTATAATGGCACTGTGTGATTACAAAGATCATTGGCGTCGCCCTCCTCCTTTATCCAGGCTTGGGACAGGCACTGTCAGAGTACAGACAGCATAATCTTCGTAAATAGTACTGGTCGAAACATTTTAAGGTGGCTAAAGCGTTTACTAAATTCAGGAACGAAACCAATCGACGGTTTCTTAGCTGCTGTTCAACGACACTGTTTCATAACATAGCTTATTAACGTCGCACTCCTCCTTTCACCAAGCTTGGGACTGGCACTACCACAGGTAGGTTATTGGGCGGACTTAAAAACAATCGATTATTGTGTAGCCCACTGACAAATTTCATTATCTAACAAAGCATACATATATTATAATTTATTAAGGTATTCTTTTAAAATGTTCATGCATCTAACAAAAACACTATAATAAAAATGTTCATTAACCAAAGAAATAAAAAGTAAGTAAGTAAGTATATTCTTTATTTATCCAACTGCATAACCGCACTTTGGTTTACATGAAATTACACATTATAAAGCATTCTTGTTAAAAACGTTTTTCTCATTAAGTTGTCAGCCTGTGGGACAATTCGGTCATGGATCTGGGACGCAGGGAATAGGGGAGTGTCTTTACAGGAGGGAGGAACGTAGGTAGTCAGAACATGGCCCATCACGGGGTCCGCCAAGGCAGCAGTAAAGAGGTTCCCATCTGCCGTTCTATACAACTGTTCTAATGGTTGGTTACTCTCTGGAAGGTAGCGTAGTCGGACCAGACGGTCCATCACGGACTGTAGTCTATTGCGTTCCTGCTTTTCCAGGAGAAAATTGCTAAAATCGCAAAGCGCCCCACCATGCCGGTGACGCGTATAACAAGCGGGACACAGTGGTCATTCGCACAACATCATGTAGCATTGGTCCTGCAAGACCATGTGTCGTCATGATGCGCAGAGCATACATCGACTGTCTAGCTTGGACGCATATGCGTTTTATATGCATTTCAAGCCAATATGTTCAGTCATGACCACCCCGAGGATTACCATGCTCTGGACCCTTGGGAGTCCTGGCACTTCCCCAGGGATCGCTTCCTGTCCCCCCCCGCTCGCGTGGGCGGTGGATTAACATCTCTTGCGTTTTCTTTTAATTCAGGCTCAGGTTACATCTCGCAGCCCACTCCGTTACATGGTCCAGTTCGGCCCTGAGCGTGTCGCTTCTTGAGGATGGTATTAACAAATAAGTATCATCAGCATACTTAGCCAATCGATTGTGAGGGTGGACTGTTTTTAGTGTCGATATGGCCGTGATGAAATTCAGGGGCCCAATACTATAATAAAAATGTTCATTAACCAAAGAAGTATACATGCATTATAATTGTTTAAAGAAATCTTTTAAACTGTTCATGTATCTAACGCACATAATAAAAATTTCATTAACCAATAAAGCATACATGTATTATATTTGTTAAAAGTACTCTTTTACATTGCAACACATATAATTGCATAACAACAATCAAATATTTACAGATTTGAGTAAGATACAAACCATTCACATAAAGAAACCTAAAATATCCAT
This sequence comes from Aporrectodea caliginosa, assembly GCA_020284085.1. Classification (NCBI taxonomy): domain Eukaryota; kingdom Metazoa; phylum Annelida; class Clitellata; order Crassiclitellata; family Lumbricidae; genus Aporrectodea; species Aporrectodea caliginosa. The sequence continues at coordinate 313,768 of JACEVL010001007.1, forward strand.
ATAAAATTTTTTTACCTTTATTTATTATCTTAACTAACCTATACACTTCATTCTGAAATAAATTCACCGTCAAAAGGGTTTTAATAGAAATTTCATGTTTATATAATTGACATTTATTTCTTAAAACCTCTGAAATATCTTCTTTTTTACATTCAAGTAAGAGATGATGAATTGTCTCCCTGACATTACAAGTATTACACAGACCGTTAGCATGCCTTTTTATAACGGATAGTCTTTGATTAGTATTGGCCACTCCTAAACGCAATCTAGAAATTTGGACTTCCTTATGCCTATAAGGTTCTAAATATTTTATACCTGTACTAACAATAAATTGGACAAATAGATTTATAAAAATGACCTTTATCATCATTACTATATTCTAGTTGCCATTTATTTACTATATTACGTTTTATTAAAAAAATTTATTAAACCAAACGAGAGCTGTGTCTCATACATATATATAGCATTGACTGATCTTATCTTAAAGGTGTTTAAAGAGACGATATAACTGACATTAATTTTATCATAAAAACATGTTATAACTAAAGGCAACTCTTTTTTCAAAGATATCATAAAATGTAAAAGCTGAAATTTTTGGTTGATGTTTATTAATTAGGGCCTACGACGAAAGCATCCTGCAAAAAGTAAGTAAGGAAATATGCTGGCACGGTAAATATGAAGCTATTTATGAAATTTTAATTAGAATTTGATAATTTTTAATTAAACTTAGAATTAGCAAAATTCTGGTAAGTACTTAATTCGAATTAGAATGAGCCACCAAGCTAATTAATAATTATGCTGATTCGTTAGTTTCTAAATTATTAGTTACCCATAACTGATGTTGCTTACACGCTTTTGGATTCCGCGACCCAGAAAAGCATGAAATAGACACTAAGAACACCATTCTGAGACTTGAATACCCTACTTCCTGCGACACTCAAGTTAACCGCAACATGTCAAGTGACCCAGAACTACAAGGTCATACGATGTTGATAATGACTGTTGGATTTTCAAAACCCCGAAAAACCTATATTTGGACCTAGAATTTCTCTACTTATTTATTTACTAGCAGTTTTTACCCGGCGTTCGCCCGAGTTTTCCTCAGCCCCCGTGTATTTGAATTTAACGACATCTTCGTCAGCGCCCGTGAATTTGAATTTAACGATGTGCACATTTTTCGTGTATCCCTCTGGCGAATTTACGCGCTGGCATGAAATTGTTTAAAAGCTACTCTACGCAATATATACTCCTGCATAGCTAGATTTCAATGGCATTGAAACAGACTATGACCACATCGAAACTTAAAATGTCCAAATATCAGAATTTAAAGTAAATTTTGAGTTGAAATAAAGTTGGGTTGAGATCTATAGAAATTCAAATGAAAACGTTCGTTAAAAATTTCGTATCCCTAAAGTGTTGCATTGGCGAATTTTTAAGTTCGATGACCTATAAATTCAGCCGTGGGCGTGACCACTTCTGATTTGAAATCAACGGTCATCGTGATTGGTTGCGAATCAGAGCGTTGACCTAGATGCTCCGCGCGTGACGTAAGATTGCATATTAATTTAAGCCTTCGTGACGTGAACAAATGGCCATACTGTGGCCGGTATTGAAATAGTCTCGTCGAAAAAGTTGGAAATTTAAAATGGCCATATATCGGCGTTTAAATAAAATTGCGAGCTGAAAATAGTCGCGTTGACCTAGACGCGGCGTAATAATGTTTTGTAAATTTTATCAAATCGCTAAAGCGTTCCGTTTCGGAGCCTTTAGCGATGCGGACAAACATACGGAAGGACAGAATAATCAGACTTTGGATTATATATAAGATTATTCTCATCATTATTGTTGTTGTTGTGAAGTTATTCCAGATAGAGGGGCCTACAACCGAGAGCCTGCGACGTTTACATAGGGCCTATTTATAAAATAATTATGAGGTTCTTTTTATTATACTAGTAACAGAAGTGCAACCACAGTCCAGAAGTTCGGGGGGACCTCCTATGACATACTCTCAACTGTGACTGTAGTTACTGTAGATGTAGGCCTACATATACGGCGGTTTGAATGTATTGTGGAAATAAACGACGAATAATTAAACACACATGACATAAATAATGCGTATGACGTCAAGCGGATCACAATCAGACGATAGCCCATTGAAACGGATGTAACGGATAATTATATAATATATATATATGTATGTATATGTATATGTATATGTATATGTATATGTATATATATATATATATATATATATATAAACGGTCAAAATCAGCGTCTCTGGTTGCCGCCAGATGTCGCTATGCATTTGGGAATTTGATGATCTTTATCATTGAGTAGATAGGAGTTGTTTTACTTGTTCACCCCACCCTCTCCCTCAATAAATGCATTTATGTAATTAGACAATAAAATGTAGAAAAATACCACTATGCCCAATAAAAACTCCCGAAAGCTAAAAACGCCAAGAATTCTTTACCTGGCTAGCCTAAGCCTCTGATCTCGCTACATATCTTTTAAACGCTCTCGACCGACTCTTTATAAAGCCGTGAGTCAAGAACTCAACTATGCCTAAAAATAAAAAGTAAAAATTAAAAGTAAAAATTAAAAAATAAAAATTAAAAAACTAAAACTAAAAAACTAAAAAACTAAATAAAACAATTTTTAAAAAAATAAAAAAAATAAAAATAAAATTTAAACAATAAACACAAAGCATCATACATCCAGGCCACGGCAGAGACGGCGGGCGCGGCAGCCGAGATCGCCACGGACAGGAAAATGACCAAGTACAATGCACTTTTAAACACGCACTTTTTCGTGCCTCTAGCTCTCGAGACCTTAGGTCCAATTAACATCACTGGCCAAAACTTTATATCAGATCTAGGTCGTAGTCTGACGCTGTCCACAGGAGACAACAGAGAGACCTGCTTCTTGCTGCAGCGTCTCTCTATTACTGTCCAGCGGTTCAACTCGGTGGCTTTCCGCAGCACTTTAGCGGAGCCAGACCTTAAAGAGATGTGACACTAACGGCACTTTTGACGTTCATTTTAGACGACAGCTACTGCTTCCTTGTGTATTGTTGCTTTCAGTAGCGATGTTGGTTGATGGAGAGAATAAATATTGTTATAATAATAAACAAAATAAAAAAATAAAAAAATAAAGAAATTAGAATTAAAAATTATTTATGCAAAAGTGTACACTACCCTGATATAGTGTATATACAGGAAACATTTTTGAAGAAAAAAAAGTAAGGAATAAAGCCTTAAATCAAAAGAGTTAAAAGATCACGCAAAATATAAACACCAGAAGGCACTAGTAACGGTGACCTTAAAAACAGAGGCGAAATCTAATTGGGAAACCTACTGCTCCGAATTGATTAACGTGGCCGACTGCAATATGTTTTAAAACCAGACATTATAAGAAATGTGGAGAGAATAGGGATTGGCGTCAAGTGCTGAAATAAAGTAACGATTAACGTGGCCTACTGCAGCCTGCATTCAGACATACAGGGTGCGGCAAAATAAAGTAATCCCCTGCAGTGTTTGGTTGATATCTCAAGAACGAAGTTGGATTTTTATAAGAAAATTTACACGGCCATTGTTCATTCATATGTACGTACAATTGCCAAATTACATTATATTATCACAACAATTGACTAAGTTATGCTATTTGAACAGAGACAAGCCCACGCTTTATAACGTGCAAATTTTACGGTTGCGTTATTGGCACGTGTCACGCAGGAGTGGCTGCACCGTGCACGCAAACTGTCCTGAGATCATTGAGAAGGACCAGTGGCCACCAAATTCCCCAGATCTCAACCCCCTTGACTATTATCACGTGTGGGGAACCATGCTGGAAAGGTATATCACAAACTCCAGCCGAAGCCAAAGACAATCGCCGAGTTGAAAGCCGCATTTGCAGTCAATATGGGACGATATGCCACAGGCGCCGATCAACAAGGCCATCAAGAACTTTACCAAACGGCTGAAGGCATGCGTGCAGGCCAATGGTGGACACTTTGAACACTTAATGTAAAATTGAAAGTGCAATTCGTAAAGCTTTGTTGTGAAAATATTTCAAGTTGTACCATTTATTTTTCTTGTTTCTTTACAAAGTAACTATTTTTAACCATGTAAAATCGTGGGGGTGTCGTGTTTGAAATAACATAACTTAGTCATATTTCAAGATTGTTAAATAACATTTGGAAGTTATATGTAGATGTGAACAGACAATATCATTACCAAGTTTTATATAAAAATTCTAAGCGGTTGCTACAGAATTTGCAACACACTGCAGGGGATTACTTTATTTTGCCGCACCCTGTATATGCCACTTTCCTTGATTGATTGACATGTCGTGAAACTCCGGAGCAATCCATCAATGAATGGTTGTTCTAAACTCCAATGTAGCATTATTTATTTGACGTTTCATATAATTCAATGACTAAATTATCAATTTCCTGCAGGAACAGAAAAATGCCAATTTCATTGAAGGATTCATTAATTTTTTTAATTAATAATTTACTGTTTTACTGACGGATTGACTGAATATAGATTCTTATTTATTTATTGACTGACTGATTGATCGGATGATTGTTTGATTGACTGATTGATTTATCGACAGATTGCTTTTCTGATTTGTTGATTAACCGAAAGATTATTTTATTTATTTATTTATTTATTGTTGATATATTTGTTGTACTTCTAACGCGCACAAGGTCAGTATATCAGAATCTTAGACATGGGCATCCTGTGATGGGCAGACTCTAACTCGTGGTTGGTGGAATTTAGACAAGTCGCGAAGGTCACCTTAAATCGACGCCAACGGCACTGATATAAATGAAAGCAGGGCATTAATTTCCAGGGAAAGAAACTCCTCCACGACACATTTTAAACGGTTTGGCTGTCACTTTAGTAATCAGTAAGGAAGCAAGTAAGTAAGCATATTCTTTGTTATTCCACTTGCAAATGAAAGGTATTTTAACGGCATCATAATTATGGCATCAAAGTAAGAGCCCATGCAAGTAATGCTAACGCTGCTATTCCCGTAGTGTCAGTATTACCAAGCAGTGCCAGTCAGAAGCCTGTGAAAAGCATGGAGGAGGCTGACGTCCACGGCCCTATAGTCAGGCTTATTTTAAAGACGAGTGAAACTCTTAAAAGTGGTGTTTACAACTGACCATCCAGTTAACGCAACGCTTGCAGCTAATCGCAGAACGCCGCAGCTTCATATTGGCGTGGTGCTAGTATCAAGCCTGATTAGAAGAGAAGGGCAACGCTAGTCATCTTTGCTTTGACACAGTGTCGATTGAACAAGTGATGCCTGTTGCTAATTTGTGATTACACGCTTTGTGGAAACGGCACACGCCAATAGACATGAGAACGTTATAGACTATAACTGATGGCGATGCTTAGACACCTTTTTATGTCTCTTTGGGTTCCTATAAATAATTCAGACGAATTTTTGTGTTCGTATTATTTGAAAAATAATGTTATCACGGTCAGAAGCAACTGTACTAAAAATGATTACTCTAAATTAACGATATCTATCTATGAGATTTATATAGCGCCCCTTCAAGGTTACTACTCAGAAGCGCTCCCGACCCAGGCCCGGTCAAAAAGGAAGGTAAAGGTATCTACGCATATTTTCAACTATTGTGTAGAAAAACGTCGTCCATCACGAACGTTGAAGTCTTCGGCACAGCCAAAGAAATGCAATTATAATTATCAAATAAATAAATATGATTAATAAACTTATATAATGATTAAATAAATAAATATCAATAATAAATCTAAATAATAAGTAGGTAAATAATTATGACTGAGTAACCCTTAATAACTAACCCAAGTAAAATCGAATAAATAGATGTGATTCATAAACCTAAATAACATTTAAATATAATAAATGCAAATAATAAACCTAACTAATAATGCGATAAACAGATGTGAGTAACAAACTGAAATAATAATTAATTTTGAACAATAAGCATACAAATTAATTATAATTAGACAGCAAATGTGAATAATAAACCTAAATAATTATTGAATAGATAAAATTATGACAATGGAATATGCGACCATCATATTCTTGTTGCATTTGGTCGATTTTCGTCGGTTGATGTTGTTGATGTATTCGTCAATGGAAATGAGGTCATCCAGTCCTTCCATTGAATCGAGACTCATGAACTTAAGCAGATCCTTCGTAGTCACCGGATGTGAAGCCGACTGCATCGAAGAATCGTTCTACGGAGGAAGAAAAGAAGAGCAGGATATTACACACCACTTTTAAGAATCACATTCATGATATTGTTAGGGTCTCATGACTGAGTCCTAACCGGTCCTGGGATGGGCATTCGTTACCCTTGGGTAGTTCCTTAGCCGAGGGGAGTAGCCTATATAAGGAGGTACGAAAAGGGGCGGTTAGAGAATCTCCGATACTCAGCCTTCGCGCTAGTCGGGTTGTCTGAGATTTCTCTGGGTTGCATGGTAGTCAAGTTAGTTCGTGGCTTGTGCCATTTTCAAGTCTTCTTACGGTGCTTCAGTTTGTGATGTTCGTCAGCCCGTTGCTGAGTTGCAGACTTCTTGTTAGTTGGTCGTTCTTCGTCTTGAGAGCGAACCTTTCTTCCACCGTCGTTCTACGGTTGGTAATGTATCGTTTGATTTGTTGTTTTGGCGAGAATTATACCTTAAAAACTAAACTAGAGCTTTTGAGTGTTTAATTAGGAGTGAACTCGTTACATATGGGGGCTCGTCCGGGATTTTTTCCGCACGTTCGTTCGTTTTTCAACACTCATTTGTTGGTAGTAGTCGCAACATTTGAGTTTTCGCGGCAATTTTTTGCTCTTCTTTAAGACAAAATTTGCGTCAGGAAGAGAATTTAGAATTTGGATTGCGTGTCTCTATTATACGGTATTCATTCCGGTTGAGATTTTTGAATTTGAGTCGTAAAGGGAAATGTACGGCTTCGTTGTGTCAAAGATGACAGTGAAAGTTTGAAAAGGGGCGTATCCGTTCAAATTTTACGAAAAGTAAGAAACTTAGTCGTAATTGTTGCGCTGGAAATTTGGTCGAAATTGAGTTCGATAGTTTCATTGCGTTGAAAAGGGGCGTTTCGGTGGAAAATTTTGAAATTTGAAGGAGGTTAGTCGACTGAAATTTTGAAATGGGAACTATGAAGATTAAAGTGACGCTGGACGATATTTCTGAAATGTCCATTGAGGAATTAAGGGAGCTAGTGGAACGTTTAGACGCAGAAAGCGAGCAGAGAAAGAAAGATCATGAGTTGAGGCTGGAACGACTGAGAGAGAAGTATGAACTAAATTCTTGCGGTCTTGAGAAAAGCTCAAACACTCAAACGAAGTCTACGAATGACAGCGCACAAAATGTGAGTTTTCCTTCGGAGACGAATAGGAATAGTCAAGTGCATGATACGCCTAAGGATTGTTTGGACGAGATAAACGAAAGTGTTTTATCGTGCATGTTTGATGACTCGAATGCGAGTGTACAAATTGATTCTGAGTCGGTGTTTCACGCTGAACTAATTAATGTCAGTTGTGATACGCAGGAAGAGGATGGGCAGGAGAATGATTTGTGTTTAATGTTTGAAGAGTCCTATGATAAGTGTACAAATGCTGTGAATGTCGGTGATTTGTCTCGCATGGGTATTGACTCGAATGAGGTGTGTACGAATGTTGAGTCTCCTGTTGAGAATGTGCACACGAGCGAATGCTTAGATGTACGATTGGAAGTATCTTTGAGTATGGTTGAATCTGTGTCTGAAGATTTAAAGTTGAATGAATGTCTTGGGAATTTTGCGGTTGAGGCGCAAGTGTTGTTGTTGAGTGATGATGGATATTCAAGGAATGTTTCTGAAGTGGACATGAATGTTGTCTCGGAATTGTGTGTTGGTGATACGTCTCAGATGGTGCATGATTGTTCTAAAGCACTGTTGTCGATGGAGTCTGTGATGACAACTGTTGTGTGTGAGAATATTTCACATACGAATTTTTGTAATGAGTCTTCTTCGAATGTAGCATTAATGTACATGAATGTCGACTGTGGTGAAAGAGTGATTTTGGTGCGTACGGTTGTGTTGTTGCAACTTTGTGGTCAGATGACTAATGGCTTGAATGATGTGTTCACGCAAGTTATCACGATAATGCCCTGTACGCAGATGGGTCAGGTGTTGCACGAGAGTATGGACATGGTTGGTTGTCATGTGTTCGTGACAGAAGATTGTACGCTTGGAGTATGCAATGACGAGTGTGAATCTCTCGAACGTACTTTGAAGATAGAAAGTGTTGTTGAGAAGTACAACTGTGGTATGAGAGATATTGTACATGAGTGTGATGACAGTTTTCTGGAATGTGATAAACGCTTACCAGATGTTTTGGAAGATTTTGTTGAAGATATTGATGTCTTGAATGAGTGTCTGATGAATGATAGTCAAGATACTTATGATGTGTCTCTAGATTTGACAGGAATTTCTATGGAGATTGTTGGTATTCGTTGTCTTGAGTCTTATTTGTGTGCTCAAGTTTATTTGCAGACTGTGTTCGCGAGGATGGAACGTCTGGTCTTCAGGGAGTGTTCGGGACGCAGACGAGTGACGAGACGGGGATCGAAGGAACTGAGCGCCTTCGTCTTTCTGTGGATGGCTCTGACCGTCGTGACGTTGTTGACCTGTGATACTTGGGTCACGAGATACACGTCTTACGTGTTTCTTCCGTCAGTGGAAACGGATGTCGAGGTGGCTTTGGTTGGCCTACTCGCCGCTCTTCGCGCTTTCGAGGTGTACCTTGGGTCGGTACAGTTGGTGTACATTCTTCGGAAGTTTGTTGGTGACACGAGGAACGAGAAACTCTTGCCTTGTGGACTGCAACGCTGTTGTTTGAACGTTGGGTATAGAACGAGTTGTCTGAAAGTGTTAGCAGACTTAGTTTGTCGGTTCACCTTTGGTGACTGAGAAATCATGCTTAGGGAGACGTAAGTGAACGTCTGAGTGTGTACAGGGTAACTGTTTTCATTTTGATATTTGTATATTTGTGTTTTGATTTTTGATTTTGATTGTATGTGCATGATAGTTAAGTCAGAAACCCTTCTGGTTTCTGCCTTTTTTGTGGTCCGGGGGTATGTTAGGGTCTCATGACTGAGTCCTAACCGGTCCTGGGATGGGCATTCGTTACCCTTGGGTAGTTCCTTAGCCGAGGGGAGTAGCCTATATAAGGAGGTACGAAAAGGGGCGGTTAGAGAATCTCCGATACTCAGCCTTCGCGCTAGTCGGGTTGTCTGAGATTTCTCTGGGTTGCATGGTAGTCAAGTTAGTTCGTGGCTTGTGCCATTTTCAAGTCTTCTTACGGTGCTTCAGTTTGTGATGTTCGTCAGCCCGTTGCTGAGTTGCAGACTTCTTGTTAGTTGGTCGTTCTTCGTCTTGAGAGCGAACCTTTCTTCCACCGTCGTTCTACGGTTGGTAATGTATCGTTTGATTTGTTGTTTTGGCGAGAATTATACCTTAAAAACTAAACTAGAGCTTTTGAGTGTTTAATTAGGAGTGAACTCGTTACAATATAAGTAATAGACGAAACACGGTTTAGTTTACTTTCCATGTTTTTATCTGCCCTATAATACACTACGAACGGTGAGAACTGTTAAATTTAGTACACACCATTTTCAGTGTTGTATTCGCCCTAGAAATAAAAGAGACAGACCAGCTTATGTATATAATTTCTGCCGTATTGGACGTTCATGTGCTGCATAATAATTGTACCACCGATATTGCCATCGACGCGTAATCAATGCGCAAAAAGCAAAACAGTGACTATTTGAAAACAGCTTGAAGATCTAGAGATCAGACTTGAGAATAAAGCACTGGAGCAGGTGACAGAGTTTGTGTACTTGGGAGGTCTGATAACAGAAAACAGCCGATGTACAAAAGACATCAAACGTAGAATCGATCTGGCGTCGGCAAATGTTCGGCAAACCGAATTAGATGTAGAAATCAGACGGCATATCGATTGGAACCAAGATGAAACTGTATGGAGCTTTTGTCATCCCAGTGCTGCTGTATGGATCCGAGTGATGGTGCTTGCGCAGAGAGCATGAGAGGAGATTGCTGGGGGCGGAAATGGGCTGGCTGCGAAGAATACTGGGCAGAAGTAGGAGATACAAGATCCGAAATGAGGTTACCCCGGAGGAGCTTGTACAGAGGGAGACAGTGGTGGACAAGATCAGGAAAAGAAGGCTCACTTGATTCGGGCATGTGACAAGAATGGACGACAGATGGCTTCCAGCCGCAACTCTGTACGGACACGAAGCCGAGGAAGACAAGGAAAGACTTGGATGACAATGTAAAGGTGGATCTGAGAGTACAAAACATGGATATGAGGGATAAAACCAGAGATAGAGCGATTTAGAGACGTCATGTTGAGGTCTCATCGTCGGAAGAGTGATAAGAAAGTATTGTGCCATACGAATGGTGAGAACTGTTTAAAACAATCACACACCTTTTTTAAGTGTTGCATTCGTAATATAAGAGAAGAATAAGCACATCTTTGTGTTTAACTTAAAACAGCCACTTTGATTCTTATGTTGTCTTACGCCATACGAATGGTGAGAACTTTTTAAAATAATGACACATATGTTTTAATCATTTCATTCGGCATAGGGCCTACAAGTAAAAGTAGCAGCGAAGTTTATATCTCACATCTCACAAAAAGCACATTGTTTCATAGGCCAGCCCGGGTTAGGCAACTTTTCAATGCGCTCGCAACAGAAAACATTTGTTGCCATAAGATGTCATTAAACTCTGGATGGATCCACCCGTTCCTTCATCACCTCTTTTAAGTTCGTCCGAGGGTGTAAGTAGAATAAAAGTGATAGTTAAACTGTCTGAATTTTTCCTCCATAATATGAGGCGAAGTTGATGTCAACGGTCATAATATGTCGTTCTTATTCTTCAAGTTGGCAGGTTCGAACATCCAGTGACGCCACTCCTCTCGATGCTGGGGTTCATCCTTCAGTTTATTGTATCCATCCACTATCATCCTATAAATAAAGGCATGTACTATTGAGGTAAAACCAAAGAAGAAACAGATCGTCGGATTGCCTTCAGGCGTCGGAGATAATAATAGCAGGAGCGGTTGAGATTAGTAATAATGGTCAGAGAAGGAGAGAGAGCTGTCAAGAGTGACACCTAGGTTACGAACAGAGCTTGAAAAGGCATAGGACGGAAAACGTTCGTTCAAAAGAGAATAGTCAATCTTAGCAAGTTGCTGGTGGGTGCCAAGTCAGATCAATTGACTGATTGTTTGGTCTTAGTTGGGTTTAAGGAGAGTCGGTTTGAAGACATCCATGCTTGAAGGTCCTGAGAAAGAGCATCAATGCATGCAATGAGGGAGAGCTGAGCAGTTGGGGATGTTATAAGAAAATGGGAATGGTTTCCCGAACATTGCACATGTCACATACACCAGTTGGAATTTTTTAAGATTGTACAATCTACTGTTCAAATTCAGACGACCCTCTTTTAATCTGGTTAATTTACGTTCTTGCGAATCTTAATTGCACTAAGAATAAGACATGGAAGAAGATAGTTAAACGCGCCATTATTTATTTTACTTTTATAATAAATATGTTTTCCAAAAAGAGGTGTGTAAATATTATTCAGACTGTCTAGTGTATAATAGTTTCGGTTTCACATATTAGACTTAACTTGAAGGCAAAACAAAATATTACTTCTTCAGCTATTGCTGCACTTACATTTATGTAACATTTACAATTACAATTACGCTTCTTTCTCCATCAGTCCACAATGGCGACATTTCAACGTATTTCCTGCCTCGGTTAAAGATCCTCTTCTTTGTAAACGCTACATCCGTCAATACAATACAGACCCCATGAATTAATAGGCATTGAAAATGTTACTCGGGTAGCGCCTGATCAAAGAGAGAGAGAGAGTAAGGAAGTGGTGACGCTAATCATCTTTGTTATGACAGTTTTGTTCAACAGCCTTAAGACGCCCTTGAAGGAACAAAGCAGTGGTTAAAGAAATGTGCTTTATTCATCATCAACATCGTCGTCCTCCTCCTCAACCTCCTGTTCCTTCTCCTCATCTTCTTCATCATCGTTTTCGTCACCATCATAATCATCATCATCATTATCTTCGCCATTATCATCTTCAGTTCCTGACGCCAGCCATTTGGCGGAGATGGGTACGAATAAACGACCGTTATTGTCCACGGTCATTTGTCAAGTCCATGCTCCCCTTAATGTCAGTCCAAGTGATGTTCTGCCCCTCATTTGTATTATTGATCCCGCATTGCCTTGGTCTGCTTTTGTTTCTTTTTCTTTTGAATTTTGCATGTATTGCATTGTGAGGGATTCTGTCAACTGGCATTCTCTCTACATGTCCAAAGTCCAAACCATCGAAGTCTTGGTTGAAGGACTTTGTTCAGCAGGTTTGTTTAGACACCTAATATTTGTCTTTTGTCGTCGTTTCTTATTTTCGGTAGTCTTGAAATCCTTGCGATCTTCCGCAGCCAACTCATTTCTGCTGTAAGAATTCTGTCCTCATCTTGCTTCACATTGTTCAGCATTAAACTTGCGTCCAGTAAATGAAAATCGGTTGTATCATCCATCGTCTTGTGTATTTTTTAGGCAATTATAAAACTGTGCCCATCAACTTATGTAGGCCTATTTAGATGCTGCGTTTAGTGAAATTGAACTAGAGCTGTAATATCGGTGAGAACTAAGTAATTTCTGTCGACGTAAATGGACCTTGTTGCCGTAAGATGTCGTTAACCATTGGAAAATGAAGTTAATTCTTAGACACCTCTAAAAGTGTCTCATCTACCTTATATATTCAGAATATGCCGGTATCGTTTCAGTGAGCTGTAATATGCCAAACACTAATCTTTGTCGGCGGCAACGGCCTATGTTGTCATAAGCTGCCGTTAAACTGTGGATCCAATCCAAATCGTTTTAAGTGATTTTCTCCGACCAATTATATCAAACAAACCGTAGAAACAAACGAATACATGTTATTACAGTTCTCAGCGCAAACTTGGACGTGAACGCGTTTTTAAGTCTGCTAAATGTAGCTCTTAAGTCTTAACATCCTTACGCTCACGTAAGAAGTAAGTCTTACTTATTTTATAATTCACAAATTTACTCTATTTACTGATTAACTGATTCACTTTATTACAGCACTTACTTAGCGTAAGTATACGCATCAGCAGTAAGAGTTACTGCTAAACCACGCTATGTCCTAACATAGACGATTAGCCTTGCGCCCTCCTCCTTTATCCAGGCTTGGGACAGACACTGCCAGAGCATGGGCAATGGCGCAGTAGATGGTAATGATTGGGTATACCAACAGTTTGAGAAATTTGTATGGCATCAAAGGCCGTTGACGTCGATACAAAAATCTTGAGTTACAATGTAAAACATACGCTCAGAAGTAATGATTGAAAGAAATATTATTAGTTTCCAGTGTTTTACTGGCTCACATTAATTTTGACGACGATATCACTTTAGCTTTGGACACAGGTTTTAATCCAGAACAATTATAGGCGCCACTAAACTTATATAGCATTGTTTGAAATCGTTTTAAGGGTGTGCACTAAGAGGGTCGCATTTATAATTAAATTAGTTTATTTTTTTATTTTTTTTATTTTAATTATTATTTGCAAGGTTTAACGTCGTCATGCGACATCAAACGGCCTTGACTACAATTTGAACGTATACATATAGCATTTAAATATAATATTATGCTGTTTGAAATTTCTTTTTATTTACTTAGAGAATGTTCCTTTTTTCGTTTGTTCGTAATAATTTAGTCAACTTATGGGGAAAAACTTAGCACAATGTCATGCGTTTCTTCAAATTATCCATGGGCCGAAATATGCCATAGGAACGGTAAAAACTATTCTAGGTAATTTGTGTCGATATAAACGGCCTTCATTGTCATTAGATGTCGTAAACCATAGAAAAATTAAACGGTTTGTTTAAACATCCTTAAAAATATGCATTTATCTTCAAAGAGCTCTATTAAACCAAAGTCTGGCAGTGCCAGTCCAAAGCCTGAATGAAGTAGGAGAGCGACGCTAATGATCTTGTCCGTGACTCTAATAATTTTTCACGACGGCTCTCTTAAATAATTGCCAGTTACACAGACGAAGTTATATTTTTGTCGATGCAAGTCAGTCGCCTTGACAGTCTTATGATGGCCTTAAAGGGTTTAAACCGTGGCAAAGGAAAGTGTCTTATTCGATACCTTAAAGCTCTGACCTCGAATCCATATATTCAGTTGCTGCGTCCAGGGCCGTTTTAAGGTCGTCGTAGGCCCTAGGCACTCTTGCATTCGTAGGCCCCAACTCCCAGCTCTGCATTGAAGCTAAGCGCAAAATTACGCATTCACATTTTTATTGACGTCATGTTTAATCATGATTCACAAACACACCCAGTTTGATTTTAAATCTCAATTTACTTTTTATCCATAATGTAATATTTCCGGTGTTACTTTTGCTATCTTTCGTCTCTTTAGTCTTTACAAGATAGCAACTGCTACGGAACTCGCGTCTTTAAAAGTTTTTCATATACTAGGCCGTTTTAATTTTAAGTAGAATAATCATTTCCGATGGATATAAGAGAAAATACGAGTCTGGATTTGAGAAACGCAAGAAAAAGGAAGAGAAAGAAGATGACCTTAAAAAGATGAAGGGTTATTTGCTTAAATTTATAAACATAGATACTGGTTTTCTCTTAAAGGGTAGACAATATGGTGGTAAGATCAGATATGCACACAAAGAATATTTTGTGAGAAAATTGACAAATGGAGAAATTGTCAGAAGAGATTGGCTTATTTTTGCTCCTTCATGTGGTAAAGTGTTTTGTTATGTGTGCAAGCTATTCGGTTCCAATGCTGGCAGTGCCAATGAATATAACAATCAGTTTACAACTGGTTTCGATGACTGGAAAAATGCAACTGCGAGGATTAGCTCACATGAGAAATCGAAGGACCATATTGCTGCTCTGTCAATGATTTTGCAATGCCAGAAGTCCACTAGAATTGATGTAGAACTGCAGAAGGAGAAATTGTGCAAATACTGGTCTGAAGTTTTGAAGAGAATAATTGCAGTGATACAATGTTTTCCAAATGTAAATATTGCTTTTCGAATCTATCTTTCCATTTTTGGAACAAGTTCTGCAGGTGAACGTTCTTTTTCCAAACTCAAGCTTATCAAAAATTATCTGCGGTCAACGATTGGACGACTATCTTCCCTTGCGCTACTTTCAATTGAAAACCAGTAAATGCGGGAAATGACATTAAATTTTGAAGATCTTATAAGTGATTTTGCTAATGCAAAGAGCCGTAAAGTTCACATAACTTAGGCTGTTGAACAGCTTAACTTAACTGTAAGTTCACATCTGAAAGTTAGACTGTTTAAGTACAATTATAAAATTATTAACAGTAGAATTTGAAATTTCTTTCATTTTCGTGTCAAATTCGGCCATTCAAGTTATTTTTTCAATATCTCATATTCAGACTTTCGTGGGCCTCTAAAATGTTCGTGGGCCCTAGGCACAGTGCCTACTGTGCCTAGTGGATAAAACGGCCCTGGCTGCGTCAATACAAAAGTACTGTAATATGCCAAAAATAATCTTTGTCGACGGCAACGGCCTATGTTGTCATAAGCTGCGGTTAAACTGTGGATCCAATCCAAGTGGCTTAATTAGAACTCCGCCACTGATTGTACCCTGTTAGTGCCAGTCCCAGGCCTCGATAAAGGAGGAGGGTGACGCTAATGGTCTTTGTTACCACACAGTGGTCGTTAAACAGTGAACAAGAAAGCAATTGGCTTAACAATTTCAATTGTCAAGATTGTAATACAATTACACCTCATACAACGTGAAAAATTCAGTTGTGTCAGATACAATTTGAATTTAAATGCAAAAATTATGTAAAACAGGGAAATTTATTCGGAAAGGTACCGGTAGTTCAATATCGAAGCTAAGACACGGTTTGATGTCAAATTCTCTTGTTGCCACAAGACTTCGCTAAAGTCTGAAATTTTGGGAAAGTCTGAATTTTTTACAATCGAAGAAAAAATCTCTGTGGATAAAGGAAAAGGGAAGGAACAGGAAAGAACTGTCCGGAGATCATCAAGGACGAATTGAGATGCTTTGAGGCTGAATAATTACTAGCGATGGATAGAGACGAATGGAGAAGATGCGTTGCACGATGTGCAGACCTGTATGGGAACGTAAGACATTTAGAGTGTGCAGTATATTATTACTGAAAAAGGTGAGGGATGGATTCCAGAACATTGCGCCTGTCGCATAGACCAGTTGGAGGTATTTTAAGATAGTGCAACATGTTATTCAAATTTACACGACCAAATTTTAATCGGGTTAATTGAACTTTTTTACTACTCTTAAATAGCCTACTTGAAATCTTAAATTGAAAAAGATAAATACAAATCTCCAATATAAAAGCTCTACATTTATTTTACTGATATAAAGAATTTGCGTTCTTAAAAGAGGTGTCTAAATGCAACCAACTCTACAGACACTTCTTGTTTTTTTAAATTTCAGTTTCACACATCAGATTTCACTTGAAAGGAAAACAAAATTTTGCTTCTTTGTTGCAATAAGCTGTAATATGCCAAAATACTTTCTGCCGACGTCAACGGCCTTTGTTTTCGTAAGATGTCGTGAAAATCTGCATTTATCCATCCAATAATATTATTATGGTTGTTTGACATTCTGTTTCCCAATGAAAGAAGTTAGGTATGTTAACCGATATTTGAACGATAGTCCTAATTACGTGAATCTGTGCTCGCAAGACAACTTAATTAAAAGATAATACCATTGGAAAGATTTGTTTTCTTTATAATTATAAAAAGCTATTTGCATTATTTAAAAAGGTGTGTAAATATTACCAAATATGCAGACTGTTCTTGCTTATTTACACTCGGGTACAAACATCCGACTCTACTTGAATGTAAATCAAAATATTATTCTATTACTACTCCGGGACTGACAAGGGTCTCCAGCATGGTCATCTTGGGCGTTACAATGAATGAAACTTTGAGTTTCGAGTCACACATCACCCGTATATGTTGTCAGGCCAGACAATCGCTGTATGCCTTGCGCATCCTCGTGGCGCATGGTCTTTCAGGCCCTATGCTATACGACGTGGTTCGTGCTACAACGGTGGCCCGAATGCTCTATGCTGCTCCGGCTTGGTGGGGGTTTGCAGGGCAGCAAGAAAAGAACCGCCTTCAGTCGGCGATGCGGCGTCTGACTCGTCTGCGGTACCTGCCAGAGGACAGTCCTTCGTTTGAGCATCTTTGCAACACTGCCGACTCACGCCTTTTCTCTGCGGTCCTAGGAAACCCGGGGCATGTACTCCATGGACTACTTCCCCCAAAAAGTCGCTCCCCTACACCCTGCGCCCGAGATTACATGACCGTATTATTCCACAAGCTGACAATCTTTCACGCAAAACGTTTATAATAAGAATGTTATACTCTGTATAAATGTATGTACAACAAAGTGCGGATATGCAATTGGTTGAATAAAGAATATACTTACTTACTTACTTTTCTACGACTTTACTGTTTACTGATCATAAACTTTGAAACATTTATCTGGTTAACAGAGGTTATTTGCGAGTCTTAATTACTTAATATCCGAGAGTATAACAGTGACAGCAGCGTCCAGGAGGTAAAAACAATTTATTTATACCAACGTTTAACGTCGTCTTATGACATCAAAGACCGTTGACGACAATACAGGATAGGTAAAAACTCCACATTTATTCTACTTATATATTAAGATTTTGAATTCTTAAAAGAGGTGTCTAAATATTACAATCACTGCCTATTTTCTTATTCATTTGGTTTCGGCTTTGCGCATCATATTATATTTAAAGGTTAAGCAAAATATTAGTTCCCAAGATTTTACTAGATTTACCAGGATGTAACATTTACACTTTAGTAATATTGCAATTACGCATCTCATCTCTCTCCATTAGTCGATAATATTACGAACGTTGCCGACTCTTCTTGCTGATTTAGTTTCGTTTTCACAAGTCATAGTTTAATAATATTGAAAGCAAAAAATACTTCTTCAGATTTTACATTCATGTAACATTTACAATTAAAATTATGCTTCCATCTCCATCGGTCGACGTTCGCGACATTTCAGTGTATTTCTTACCTCGATTTAAAATCCTCTTCTTTCAATGACGCTATCTTTTAAATCAATACAGACCAAAAAAACGACTTGAGTAGAGGATAGGCATTGAAACACGGCAACTGCCTTGTACTCGGTGTCGCCAGACCCAAGAGAGGGTAAAGACTCTAATCATCTTATTATCCAGCTTTGAAAACATAAATCTTTCACATGTGCGCCAGTCACAATGACGAGACAAGATAGATTTAGTTAATTTAAAGGTTAAGTAAGTTCGACGTTAACGACCCTTAGATCGACAAGACGTCCTTAACAGGAGTTAATAGTGGCAAAAGCAATGCGCGTTATTAAACACCTAGGAAAACCCTGCCCGCCATCATATTTAGCAGCTGTGTTTGGATAAGTTTCCACTTATCTTTTCAATTGTTAATTTTTAAATATGTTATGTCATATAACATTTATAATAAAATTCTGATGTTGGAAAATTATTAATATTAATTATTGGTTAATGAATATCTATATTGCCATATTACTATTGTGCAAAGTTGGTTGCAATGTTGGTTGCAATGCTGGTTACTTTTATTCAACTTTGGTTCTTCAGTATTATATATCACAAATGGTTTGGTTTGGTTACTATATCAGAGTAGCTACTATGTTGCATAATATTGCAGTACTATGTTGCAATGCTGTTTACTGAAATATCCATAAACAACTTCTTTTCAACTGTTGATTGTTTTAAAAATATGTTATGCCATAATAACAAGAACCCGATGTTAGAAAATTATAAACATTACTTATTGGTTAATGAATATTCATATTACAATATTACTATCATTCAACTTTAGTTCTTCAATATTGCATAATGGTATGGCTTGGTTAATGTACATGAACAGTTTAAAGGAATACCTTAATCAATTATAATACATGTATGATTTGTTAGTTAATGAAATTTGTCAGGACATAATAATCACAGACAGTATGAGATGAAATACTTTATGTTTCAAAAATATTGAATATTAGTGAAATTGTAAAGCTCTATTTCGACACCTTTAATGGTGTTGTTCGGATGCTATAAGTTTCTTGTTCTGATTGTATTGTATATTTTCTGTATTGTCGTCAACGGCCTTAGATGTCATAGGACGACGTTAAACTATGGACAAATAAAATAAGTTTCCACTCCGCTACTTCCCGCAATGCCAGTCCTAAGCCAGAAGAAAGGAGGAGTGCAACTTATTTCATATGTGTTGTGACCGAGTGTCGATAAGCAGTAACTGACCATTAGTCTAATTCAGAGGCTGCATTATGACTTACGAACGGTGAGAACTATGTCAACTGGCCAAATACGACGATGTTTTCTGACCATCGGAGCCTTGACTAAAGGCTAAACGATTTAAGAATGAAGGTTTTTTGAGATTACGATTACGAATACAGCCATCGGCAAGTTGTTCGCTTGCACGTTTGTTTCTGCCACCAAGTAGGAGGCCTTTATGTCGTGTTTTCAGCGCAAGTAAAGGCGTTTGGGAAGTTCCTGAAAGCAGCTATACATACTCATAGGCTTACTTCAAGAAGAAAGTCGTCGATTACTTACTTATTCACTTACTTAATTAACTAATTACTCACTAGCTCATATAATTATTTATTAAATAAATGACATAGACCTTGTAATTCGCAAACTGCTGCCTGCGTGTGTTTAGTTTACGCTTAGCGTCGCTGTGTCATAACAAAGATGATTAGCGTCGCTCTCTTCCTTTCTCCAGGCTTGAGACTGGCACTACCAGATTACGAGCAGTGCATCTTATTGACGTCGACTAACAATTATTATTAGAACTCATAGATAAAAAGGAACCTAATTAAACTAAGCGATTAGACGAAGTTACGTCTATTATATAGCATCGGTTTAACGTTTGAAAACGTTTTAAGGGTTTCTAGTAAGGGGGTCGCATTATGTACGTATGTATGAGCATTTGTTTATTATACGCGGTATTGAGAGACATATTATGGCCGCCTGGGCCATTGACATCGATCTCACCTTGAAAATATTTATTTCATGGTATCGGATGGATCCAGAGTTTAACGGCAGCTTATGACAACATAGGCCGTTGCCGCCGATAAAGATTATTTTGTGCCATATTAATCATTCATTCATTCATTCAAAAATTTATATAGCGCCTCGTCAAGGTAACTACTCAGAAGCGCTCCCAACTCCAGCCCGTGTAAAAAGGTAAGTTTTCAAATGGCCATAAATCGTATCAGTACATGATCTAGGGAACAGGCTCTCTTCCCCAGTCTCTTCGCCTTGAGTTACTAGCCCTCTCACCTTGCCAGTTCCGCAGACGTCTTAAGACTTTTTTGTTTCCTGACTCAGGCACTGAAGCAGGTCGAGAGCGCTGCTGATTTTTGAGCAGCGCTATATAAATGTTCGATTACAATTACAAAATTACAATTACCGAGGGAGGCTATTCAAAACCCCAGGCCCACCACAGAGAATGCACGGTTCTGCGTTGTTGCTGTGCGGGCATACGGGACCACCACTACCTCCTCTCTGCGGAGCGAAGGGAGCGACTACTGCATTATTATTATTAGAACAAGGTTTAACGTCGTCATATGACATCAAAGGCCGTTGACGACACGACTACTGCATTGTAACACTCTGATTAATATATTCTTTCTGGCAATTTAATAAAAGGTGTGGGATGGTTTCCCAAACGTTGCATATGTCACATAGACCAGCTGGGTGTATTTTAAGATTGTACAATCTGTTGTTCAAATTCACACGACCAATTTTTTAGTTAATTAAACTTTATCCTTTTAGAGTCTAAACACTTAATATCCGTGCTTAAAACAGAAAAGTAGAAATAGCATGGATGGATCCAAAGTTTAACGACAACTTATGGCAACAAAGGCCTTTAGCGTCGACAGAAATTAATTCTAACAGTTCTCACCATTCCTCTGGCATTATATTAGAGTAAAAAGCATAAAATGAGGTAAAACCACCAAATTTATTTCACTTATTTTATAAGGATTTGGATTTCAACAACTTAGATGCGCGAAATTAATTTCGTTTATATATGGAATTTGCATTCTTAAAAAAGGTGTCCAAATACTACCAACTGCCGATTTCATTAGTCTTGGTTTCAACGTCAGATATTCCTTAAAGGCAAAACAAATGAAAATTATTACTTCTTGAGGTTTTACTGCACTTAGTCCTACATTTATGTAGTATTCACAATTACAATTATGCCTCTTTCTCCATCAGTCGATATTTAGATATAATTCAATATATTTCTCTCCGCGCCTTATACTCGGGTGGCGCCAGACCCAATGAGAGGGTTAAGGAGGGGCAACCCCGATCATCTTATAACAGTGTAGTACATTTGAGTCTATAGTTGCAGATGGCTGTAGGCCCTACAATAAGTTTTCATGTAAAGGTAACGGAAGTTGATGTCGTGCAGAAGATGTCGCTGAACTATCGCCTCCAATCCATAGTCAGTGTCAGCTTGTAACCTCGGAACAAAACGAATATTGATTGATTGATTGATTGATTGATTGATTGATTGATTGATTGATTGATTGATTGATTGATTGATTGATTGATTGATTGATTGATTGATTGATTGATTGATTGATTGATTGATTGATTGATTGATTGATTGATTGATTGATTGATTGATTGATTGATTGATTGATTGATTGATTGATTGATTGATTGATTGATTGATTGATTGATTGATTGATTGATTGATTGATTGATTGATTGATTGATTGATTGATTGATTGAGTGATTGAGTGATTGAGTGATTGAGTGGCTGATTAGGCTAAGGTACGTATCAATTTGTCGTTTTATAATAGAACCTGCTTAGTTAACAATCACTAGAATTACCAAATCGTCATCGTTCACCTGGCAAATTCAGCAATTAAGCTAACGTATGGTTGGTGTCAACGGCCGCCCTGGTAGCCGGTCACAAGATCTCGTTCATGTTTTATTAATTTTATAGCTTTATTGAAAGTTCGATTGTCGTTTTCAGCTTATTCAAAACGGTGCTGCAGAAGAAGAATTTTACTGTACTTGAGTCCAAATTAAAATTACATATAGCATTTGTGTAATCCGTTTTATAGGTGTTTAAGGAGATCTGTTCTTAAACACTTTATCGCTTTAATAACAGTTTGCACTGGTTTCCCATTCGCTTTCTGTACACTATCGTCGTTAGAGTTTTAAAGTGTCCGTGATAATAATAATGGTCATTGACGTCGTTGTCTCACACGTTGCCTCGAAAGAATAGAGTAGTAGTAGTTTCAGTTTAACGACACTGTGTGATGACAAAGATCATTAGCGTCGCCCTCCTCCTTCATACAGGCCTGGGACTGGCACTGCCAGAAAACGAACAGTGGCGAAGTTAAAATAGAAGGCGAAGTGTCGTTTACATATCATGAGTGTAAACCGTTAAAAAGGTGTCTTTCCGTAGGAGGGTTTCGTGGATATTTGCGTTATTTCCTTTCGACTCGGACCTCTCGTAACTTTTCTTTCGAAAGCAGAACTTTGTAATTTTTTATTCATATTCAATGGCAGAAAATCTAGCTTTCACAGAGTCTCCTGATTGCGTCAAGTCAGAAGGGTTGTCCAGAGATTCCAAGTGAAGATCACAGTCAGTTTATCGGAGGGACCAGAGAGAGGAGGCAGCTTCGCATCGTTTACCCGGCTACGGTCAACTGAGTTCGCAGCCTGTAAAAAGACTAAGAAACAGACGCTGTGCCATAACTACTTCACTGCCACGTAGAGGTGGTGCCAGTCCGAAGCCTTAACCTTCGAAGGCCGAAGTGGGGTAGATTTCTACCCCAGCGGTGTTTGGATGTTGATTGTAGAGCAACTGTAAGCAGTTATAATTTGACGTTCCATGTGTTTACAAGTTAATACCCCTGATATAATCTCACACCAAAATCATTACAATATCATGTTGTCTGCGAAAGTTATTTCAGTCCAAAGTGTCATGGGGTAGAAATCTACCCAACTTCGTCGTATCTAGATTGTAGCTGATATTTAGCGACATATCCTGGACGACATCAACTTCAGTTCATCTTTACATGGAAACTTATTGTACAGCCCTCTACAGTTACTTAAATGTACTAGGCTGTGTCATAAGATGATTAGGATCGCCCCTCTGTTGACCTCCCTTGAGACTGGCGCTACTTGAGTAAAAAGCGAGGTAAGAAATACATTGAATTATATCCCCAATATCGCCTGATGGAGAAAGAGGCGTAATTGCAATTGCAACTATTATATTATATACTGTAAATGTAGTCCTAAGTGCAGTAAAATCTTAAGAAGTAATAATTATTTTGTCTTGTCTCGTGTAAAATCTGATATTAAAAATGAAACTAAATAGGCCAGACCAGTCGGTAGAGTTGGAAACATTTAGAAACCTTTTTTAAGAATGCCAATTCCTTATATAATTAAAATTAAATTAGTGGTTATAGCTCATATAATTTCCCCGCTCTAATGCCACAGCAATGGTGAGACCTGAATAAAATAATGTTTTTCGACGTCAACGGCCTTTGTTGCCCTAAGGTGTTTTTAAACTTTGGATCCATCTACAACAGAGTAGAAAAGGCGTTATATGAACCAAGGCAATATAGAATCAGAAGAAGGAATAAGGCAGCTGGCCAAATGCATTAACTCACTGAAAGGGGTGCAAGATAGATTATTTTTAGACACTGAGGTGATGTACACTTCAGCCACTGCAGACCAGTCATCGAGGCTTAAGACAGGAAGAGGCCAGAAGGCTATGCTATCCAGGATCGTGGTTGCTAGGGATTGAATGCACTGTAACAGTCCAGACGAGAAAGGAAAGTAAAAATAGATTCAGTCTAACTGACCAAAGTAGATAACCGCTGTCAGACGAAATAAAGGTAAGGAAGAGATTAGCCGAGTGCAGGTAGGGGCTAGAGAGAGAGAAATTAATAATTATAAGGTAGAAGGTTCTGTGAGGAAGTCAATCAGTCGGAAGAGAAGATCAGCCGAGACGGTCACTGGAGAAGACGAACGTAGGAGATGGAAAGGATCGAAGGATGAGAACAGTGGGAAGAGGAAGAAAGAGAAAGAATCAACGAATCTTAAGTTAAGCAGCGGGTTTAATTATTATTATTATTTTACTGTCTGGTATTATTATCATTTACATCGTAATCATCATCATCATTGCTAACCACATTTCAAGCGAGTTGCTCTTGTGACGTTGGACAGTTCCCTATTTGTTACTTTTCTATTTATGAATTATAATAAATCATTTAAACTGAATTATGGTTATATATCATCAATTAATCTGTAGCGCTGTTATAAAACCGACAAATCGAACCAAAAGCGGATCTCTCTGTCAAGTTAAAGGATGGCAACCGTCGAAAGGAAGTAGAGCTATCTTCAGGCTCAGTTTTGGAAATGCCTTCTCAACGAACAACTGCATGTAGATCGATTTGATACATTGATTGATTTACTGATTGATTGATTGAGCAATCGAGGAAACGGAGAACGTACACACCTTTAAAACGATTGAGTACGCCATAGGAGCAGCAAGAAATGCTTAAAATAATTAAACACCTCTTTTAACTGTGATATTTGCCCTATATATAATAGCAGAAACGCCGATATGTAGTGACTCTCCTTTCTCTTGACCATAATTATTTCAGCTGTATTACGCTATACGAACAAAATAATAGAACTGACCAAAAGCCTCTGTTCGTTAAAGAGAGAGAGAGAGAGAGAGAGAGAGAGAGAGAGAGTATGGCAGCCATGCAAAACCCCCATCCGTCCTACTACTCATTTTACCAACACCACATGGCGAAAGAAATCTGAGTCGCCTTTTGGGAGGGTATCGGGAATCGATCCCGCGTCAATGCCGATTTTCTGCTCTACGTGCCGGTGATGTTACTATTCCCAGTAGTAGCATATTCCAGTCAATCCAGTTTTATACGAAATCTTTTGGCTACCAGGGCCGTTAACGTTGATATCGTTATTAATTTTACAACAGTAAATGTTCTCTTGTTTCCGCTGATAGAAAGAGCTATTGCAGTCAAAAGATTAAAAGTTAAAGAGCGGACAACTGAAAAGAGCTAAATACGGACAAATGAAAATCATGCATAATAATTATATACTTTAATGTATTGGAGACTATACCTACTTACTTAACAAATGAAGTTTTTAAATAAATTGATATAGACGTCTCAGTCAACTGCCGGGCAACACGATTCCATCTGTGTGAGCCTACCTTCTTCTGCGACGACATTGTGATTGCCGTAACGTCCAAAATTAATACCGAAAACTTGTCGAATAATTTTATACCTTATAGTGCTTCAGATGACTCGCTGTTCTTCGCTTAATAAGTAGTGCATCCGTGTTAAACGATTCTTATGGCTACCATGGCTGTTGACGTAACTCTTATATTACCCAACAATATAAGAGATCAAATAGTGTTTTTAATTATTCAAAAATTTAATGTCATCGATGACGTATTTCTGCTTAATAATAAGACTGTCATTAGCAACGGTAATAATGGTTTAAAACATACTATCTAAATCATCAACCTATTTGGTGTCGTTTAAGCAATTCGAAATCTCATCTACTCTACCACGCAGGTTCAATGGTTCTATCAGTCAAAGGTTGTCTTTAAATCGCTATAAATTATATGACATAATACGATATTATTTAGACACCATTAAAATGGCTGCACTTGATGTTATATAAATTAAACCGTATATTTCGCTGTTTTGGATTTGGGGCACAGCAAAAAAGAGAGAAAGCTGATGACAAAAGTTATTCGAAATTGAACTGAAATAATTATGTCAAAAAGATTAAAGACGTCAACGGCCTTAGTCGCGAATAAACAGGACTTCTGCGCTTGGCTTTCGAGAGGAGCTTTAAAGATTGAAGTTAATGATGTCGTTAAACATTGAAATACTACCACTTCGCTCTGTTTTAATAATGTAGATGCATCGCCTTGTCACGAATTGTCTTGCAGCTATATCATTTCTTCCTTAGGGATTGGTAAAGACAGTCGATAGTCTGGCCTAAGGTCCAGTATATTTAGACAACTAAATATTAGCCTAGCGTTGTAAATATAAACATATATAAAGACAGTTTAACATATATATATATATTTAGACACCTAGAATATCGAATAGGGAGCTATATATAAAGGGGTCGATGACATATCGTTGGCACAGAGCTGTATTATGCCAGAAACTAATCTTTGTCGGCGGCAACGGCCTGTGTTGTCATAAGCTGCCGTTAAACTGTGGATCCATCGGTGGCCGTTGGGTCCAAAGGGATGGGCCGTCAACGAAACTTGGAAAGGAAAAACAGGTGACTCTGGGCAGACGAAGGTCGGGGCTCGAACGCGTCAGGACGACGCAAGAGATGCACTCTCGAGGTTTCGAACGCAGGCAAGCTGCCTGACTTCGAACGAGCCAGGTCTACGACACCGGAAGTACGCTGTCGGTCTTCGCACGTGACAGGTCTACGACGCCGGAAGTACGCTGTCGGTCTTCGCACGCGACAGGTCTACGACGCCGGAAGTACGCTGTCGGTCTTCGCACGCGACAGGTCTACGACGCCGGAAGTACGCTGTCGGTCTTCGCACGCGACAGGTCTACGACGCCGGAAGTACGCTGTCGGTCTTCGCACGCGACAGGTCTACGACGCCGGAAGTACGCTGTCCCCTCATAGTACTAGAATGACTACAAAAGTTCAGTCCTCGGAGGGTTACAGAAATTGCTTGAGAATCTGCCGGCGGGCCGAATGCAAGCCCGCGGGGCCGCGGGTTGGACAGCACTGATCTAACCCATAACCCATAATATTATAATGTTTATTCAATAGTAGTTATTGTTCAGTGTGTTCACAAGGCTCAACAACGATAATACATTTAAGAATTAATTGGAATTAAACTTCACCAGTTGTTAACTTAGAGAAAATATTTTCTAGGATTTAGTCTCCTTAATATTTCTTAGTTATGAACATATGAGACAAAAACAGCAATTGATGCAGTAGTACTGCATGTCCAGTAGGGTGTTTTTAAGGTAGGGCCTTACATGTGAAATTTTCAACTCAAACATGTTTTATCGGCCAGTTCAATTAATCATGCCACTTGATGTATAAACTCCAAATCCGAAATTATAGCCTGATAAGTGAGCATTTAGGACTTGCTCAAGACGACCGAAATTGTAATAACCCAGTTGCATTATGATTATAGGCATTCTATACACGATTTCAATACATGCCAGCCTTAGACCCCTTCTTGGTGGCCGGTTCCCAACTAATAAATATTCACGATGATCACGTAACTGTTTATGTCACTGACCTCGTGTTGCAAATGGCGGGTAATGGTGGTTTTCATTAATGCATCATATCGCAGGTGAGATGGCAAAATTGACTAGAAACAAGGCTGAAATTTGGTTGATAGGCAGTACAGTACTGTACTGAAGATCACTTCGGTTATGCGAAGCTATATACACGAGGAGAGGTTCTCAAGGTGCTGTTCAATTTCCATACACTATAAAATCAGAGTCTGGATGACAGCGTGAAAGAAACGATAGCTATGATAGGCCTACTTCCAATTTGAGAAAGAGCACGGATTCCAACGAGCGCTGAGAATCATGTTTGGGATCAGCTACGAAATCTTCACTAGGGATGGCAAAACCTCAAAAAAATATTTGAAGGAAGTCAGAAGCCGAAGAAGGAAAACGGGATTCTTTCAAGAATTCCATGCAGGACCTCTTTTGACATTGCGCATAAAGATGCCATGACAATAATTAAGATAAAAAGGTTCGGCAGTTTTTAAAAGCACAGCGTGAGAAAGGACGACGTGATAATTTAACCTGGCCGATAAAAAATCTTCGAGTTGAAAATTTCACATGTACCTTAAAAACACCCCTACTCGTGATGTTGCAGCAGCTCTAGATCGCACCAAAACTCAAACCAGCAGCAGGAAGGCCGCTCACATTTTGTCTGCTCTCAGTGCATCCAATCTATAGGGCCTATGCAGCACCAGCTGGTGAGCTGATTATCAGTCCTCAGTGCCGGTGTCACGAAATAGATTATCCCCATTTAGAATTATATCCCCTTAGCGAAATGAAGTATCCGGCCGGATGAATCTGAACGTGAAGGACTATCCCCCCTCGTGCGAAAGTATCCCCCATGAGTCGTACGAAATCATCCCCCATTCAAAAAGTATTCCCCTGCAAATTAATTGCAAATTGGGCTATTTAAATAAATTTATAACCATAGTTGGTAAAAACGGTTAAAAACTTAAAACTGAATCATAAACGAAAAACGTAGTCTTTTCAATAACAACAAATAAAAACGGAAAAACGGGACAAAAGAACCTAGAAAATAATTTCACGCTATTACATCTTGTACTGCATTTTGAAAGTAAAAAACTGTATTTAAACAATTTAATTTTAATCAGCAAACAACCCAATTAAGTAACATTAATCTACAACAATTATTTTATTTTTATATGTTTTGTTTAATAAGAAATTGAGAAATTAAAAATATTGAAATCTTTCCTAATTTAAATTGTAAGCATAAGTCCACATAGGCTAAGTCCATGCTGACTAACATAAACTAACATAATTATTAAAAACTAAACTTTGTGAGTATAGAGTGTAGACTAGCTTACTTTATTAAAACTTGTAGGCCTACTTACAATTTTTACTTATATAAAACTTGATAAAAATTATGGAGAAATATAAGTCAGTTTATCAGTCAGTCGGAGATTACTGTTTATAAAGACAACATTTCGCATATTTGGATAACTTAGAAATTCAAATAACTTTTATAAATTTTATTTCTGGTACTGTGCTATTTATTTATGAAATGATGACATTAAATAGTGACGGAATTACCTGAATCCTTGAAAGTACGGAGACAACGTAGGGGATTTCAGACAAAATGCAATTAAGACACAGTGTCATGAAAAGGGACTAAAGTGCTAATTAGGTGACTTGGTAGCGCGCGCTTGATATCGGTCGTTTCGTATCTATGGGTACACCAGCAAAGTCATTGAAGCCATTTGAGGCAACGAGCCAACTTCAAGGGCTCTTGTGTTCTGTGTGCTCTTGTAATCTCACGTTAATTAAGCCATGCCTCAAAGTTAATCCATTCGCATAATAAGTTCTTGATGCGATGGAAGACTTAGTGTCTAAAAGAAGGAAGACAAATATCAGCAGTCACAAACGACAGTGTACTTATAAGGGAATAAGGTGCTAATTAGGTGACTTGGTAGCGCGCGCTGGATATCGGTCGCTTCGTACCAGCAATGTCATTGAAGCCATTTCAGGCAACGAACCAACTTCAAGGGCTCTTGTGTTCTGTGTGCTCTTGTAATTTCAACGTTCACGTTAATTAAGCAATGCCTCAGAGTTAGTCCATTCGCATAATTAGTTGCGTGAAGGTCTTGATGCGATGGAAATATCAGCAGTTCTTCCTTCTTTTAAACGACACGAACCTCGGAGATGGAACAGTCCATACCAGAAGAAAATTTGCTCGGGACCTCTGGAAGCAATGCCATCTAGCCACTGGAAGAGTGGCTCAGGGTATTATATTGTATCTATCAATTTATATAGTGCCTCTCGCAGTGCACACCGATCAGTGGCGCTCAAGTGGGAATGGTCCGCAGTGCAATGCCATAGTGGTGTCACTGAGTGAAAAGATTTATACGCAAAAGGGAAACAAGCTGACTTGAACAACTTTTGCACAAACGTACAGTCAAAGCAGCAAACATTAAGAATGAATTTAACTAATGAAATGTGGTGTGCACAGTTCTATAATCAATACGTAAAAAAATTATTCGCCCTCATAGAGCCGTAAAGCAGTTGAACTGAATTTATGATCTGAAAGAGCGCATTCACTTTAGTGGAAAAGTGCTTCAAAGTGAACATTTAAAATGGACTTTTGAACTTCGAGGCTCACTTAGAGTCACTTGCTTTAAATATTTCTGGCTTTGGATTTTGATTAAATTATATATTTACAAATTATACGCATTAAAAAAAATAATACCTTATAGCTGTGCATTATTATCCCCCTCTCTTGCTTATATCCGGATTATCTCGTCTTACTATAATTATTATACCCATCAAAAATATGGTTTCTTTTATGCTATAACCCTTTCTTCTGTTGACGTTTATAATATATATCGACATTTGAATTTCTTTTAGCTATAACCCTTTCTTCAGTTGACGCTTATAATTATATCGACATTTGAAAGCGTTTTAAAGGTGTGTAGTAAGAGGGTCGTATAAATAATAATAAATCTTTATTAAGGTTTAACACTTTAACGGCGATCGACTACTAAAAGTGACTGGGGAACCAATGCAGCTCGTCGTTAGAGTGTTAGCGTCGACATATGATATCAAAGGCCATTGACTACAAAAGCATAAATATATTGAAAGTATAAATATTATTTATGTCGAATGTTTATATATAGTATTTTAAAGTTATCTTTTCTTGGAGTATATTGCTTTTTTCAGTCGTCCGTCATACAGATGGTAAAGCGTAATAATTTGTCAATATAAGCGTTGGTTAGTTGCTGTTTTATGAAACTGTCTCATAAAAAAGATTATTAGTGTCGCCCTCCTCCTTTATCCAGTTGAGACTGGCACTATGGCACGGACGTGCAGTGGTGGGATGAATGCGGTTGACTATTCAATATCAAAGTTTTAAAGAGTTGCAGTAGAAGGTCGCATTAATAATACTTATTATTATTATTATTTCCAATGGTTTACATCGTCAATGATATCAAAGGCGGTTGAATACAATTTGAAACTATAAATATAAGCCTATTATTTTATATAGTTTTTAAACTTTTCTTTTTCTTTGAGAATGTTCTTTTCTTTTTGTTCCTCATACAGACGGCAAGATTCTTAATATGATCGTGGATGGATCAAGAGTTTAATCGTCATTGCGGTTGATGCTTATATAGCGATGTTTGAAATCATTTTAATGGTGTGGAGTAAGAGGGTCGCATTAATAATTATTTAATATCTTTTCATTAATATTTCCAAGGTTTACATCTCCATATGACGTCTAAGGCCCTTGAGTACAATTTGAAAGTAGAAATATAGTATTTTATATATAATATTTTTATGCATAGTATTTTAAAGTCCTCGTTTGATGGAGAATGTTACTTTATTCATTTCTTCGTTATCCGCATGATAACGTCCTTTTCAGAGTACGTGCCATCCTTTAAACTTAAGGGTTTGCGATGGGGTTTGCGGGGGGGGAGGAGGGGTCAACAGTTTAACGGCAGCTTATGACAACATAGGCAGTTGCCGCCGACAAAGATTAGTTTTTGGCATGTATAGGCCTAATAGCAAAGTTTGTAAGCCTTTTAAGGTTGTGCAGTTAGATGGTCGCAACTATTCTAAATATACACTGGCGTCTAAAATCTTGGGACACGAATTTTAGTATACGAACGTCGAAGCTACTTTTGTGCTTGCTTTTTAAAAAGCTTTACTTATAGAATAATGTACTCATCATTATTTGGGGCAAATTTAACTCATCCGCACCTATTCGACTCCGATACCAATTTTCATATATCTTTTTTCGTTCCTCTCTTCACCTTTCTCACCAACAGTAGAGGAATTAAAAGATACACCCGATGAAGTATCTCCAGAATGGTAGGGGGCCCGATAGCGCATTGGATAACATATGGCACAGAGAGCGAGAGAGGTACCGAGTTCGAGCCCCGTAGGGCGGATATGCTTTGTAGGCTGCTATTAGCGCCATATATTGCAGGCCGTCTGTTCTGTTAGTAGTTAAGATTTATGCCCCTCTGTCAGCTTCAGTACTCTTTATGAAATTGTTTCAATTGCATAATTGTACACTGTATACCGATTGCGGTTTGTCAAACTTGATTTGTTGAATAAACGGAAATATTATAATGAATAATACATAACTCCGAACTTATAAGTAATATTGTTATTGTAAATAGCATTAACGCTGCGAAGTTGTCACCTATTACTCCGGCATCAACCTATGGCGCGCCAGAACCAAGCTGTAATCAGGTCAACATCCAGAAGATCAGTTCCGTAAGACAGGCATGTTTCAGACACCATCTTGTACGTAAAAGCGTTTGCAAGGTCGTACAACTGTACGTAGGTATTAGGATAATTAGGTTTTCATCATAAAATTATCTTCATTTACTCTAATTGGTATTCTGCAGTATTTAGTTTTAATAATATTAATAATTATTGTCTATTTTCTGTGGCAAATGAATTGGCAAATATTAGCCTGATTTGCCCTTTAAAATATTAGGGCAGCCCTTTTTTAAAGAAGTTGCCCATGCCTGGCTTAAACTGTGCGAAAGCAATGCGTTTTATTGGACACCTTTTAAAGTATTATCCAGCTAACTATATATAGAGCAGCCGCGATAGCTTATTTAATTTGTTTATCTTTGAACCAAAAAGTTTCTAAGAAAAATTTAAAAATTAGAGAAAAAATTTTAAAAGGTAAAAGGGGGAAAATTTTTTTTAACCTTTTTAAAGTAATAAGTAGTTTTTGCAAGGACGGAGGCCCCAAAAAAGGTAAAAAGGATGGGTGGGGGCTTATAACCTTTGGCGAAGACAAAAGTGGCGAGCCAGGAGGCGAGTTTTAGGCCTTTACGCCTTGATACAACTGGTTTTTATTGGAAAGAAAAATTGGGAAAACCAAAAGGGGAAAATACAGGAAAAAATTTCGGTAAGTTGGGAAAGGAAAGATTTTTT